>OW028737.1:13000000-13482230 GCA_932294355.1 Aporophyla lueneburgensis
ATGATATTAAATAGAAGTGTACTGTATTTTAACCAACAGTTTTATTAGGTTCTCAGCAAAAAGAACATCATCAATTATATGAATCTCCTCAGCAACGCTATGGGTAGACCAGGTCACCACAAAATTATTTGTTCCTCAAATAATTTTGGGATGAATTTGAATAATAATACACTTTATCATCAAAGACATAAAGTTCAAAGCTGTAGCAACATTGACCGGGACATAAAACAAATATTTTTTTAACTTATGACTAGAGATTGGATATTCAGATGCATATTCACCTAAAGTTGAAATGTTGGCTAGTATGGAATGTGCGTTTTTACCGTGTTTTGTATGTTTTTTTAATTAACACATACCACCCTACTCATATTTCCATCTGGGGTTAAACATTAATTTTAAATAAATATGATGATCCAAGAAACCCGGCTTTAATAAAAATATGAAGTCACTTCCGTGCTTTCACAGCTAAATAGTAACATTAGGTAAATATGCATCCGAGATCCGATCACTGCTTATGAGACTTATGGTTATGTATACGCTTTATAATTAAATGTCAAAAAATCATCAGCTCTTCATGTTTTATTCGCGCTCGAGACTATTTAGTAATACTGTAGTATTTGTAAACATACAATTTCATCTTCAGGAGAGCACCTTAATCTTAATCATGTCTGTATTAGAATTTTTACATGTCACATTTTAAATCAATGTAATGTGTATTGTTACAGATCCGAAGACACTGCTGTCAATAAGCTGAGAGCCTTTGGTGCTTCAATTTCTCATATTTCCCTACCCTGCATTCAGATGCAAGGTAAGATATTTTAATCCAAAGCATTAATTGCATAGGTAAATAACAAAGTTTTGTAACTCGCAAGAACAATGAACAAAATGTGCTTTATAAAAAGAAAGACATGTGAAATTTTTAACATCTTTGCAGATTTCATCTCTAAAGAAATATTATGCTAGACGGGAGTTTTATAACTTTCACTATATTTCTTTCAGGTAGGATTTTTATTTGTCTATGAATGGGATGACCTGCTTCTAGGTGCAAAGGCACCAACATATTTTATTATGATAGAATGGTTTAGTGTTATAAGAGGATATAGCTGATGCCTCTTAGTCAGAAATTGGATGAGCCTCTTGTTACAATTGAGGTGAGAGTTCTTGAATACTCCTTACTACTTAACATTAGGTTGTAATATCTACTACAGTTGTGGTGTCGCTTTGGCAGGTAGATTGCTGACTCCAGCACTATGCAGCAGGCAGTCGACCCTCTCGCTACCACCAGCACGGTAAGTTTCATCCAAACTTTTTGTTCAAAGGGTTGGCAAAGTCTGTTACTATCGTAACTTTGAATTCCGTGTAACTTTTTATGTGATACACAAACAAAACGTCACTATAAACGAGTAGAACAGGTGTTACAGAATAATTCTTAAAACAAAATGTTAGTTTGGTTAGTGCAGTGACCATAGTAATTAACCCGATTGTATTTATCATACAGCCAACGGCGGAGCCCGTCAATGGCGCACCCCCTGACGAGCCGTCGCGGCGGCAGGGCCGGATGACCAATCAGCTACAATTTCTACAAAAAAATGTAATGAAGGCAGTATGGAAACATCAGTTCGCTTGGCCTTTTCACCAACCAGTAGACGCAAAAAAACTAAACCTCCCCGTAAGTACTTTTGTATAATTTATTAGCACACAATACACTAAAAGTGAAAATTACGCAAACTCATAAAAATACTTAGGTGCATATGAACTAAATGCATAAGCATTACCTAGGTATTTTTGAGGATCGCGACTACATATGACGCATAAGTGTCGTATGTGGCCGCGATCCTCAGCATTGAGGAGATGACGCAGAAAAAGAATGCTTGTTTCCCATTAAATATTCTGTTATGGATTTTCATGTTTTGATTTATCTATTTTGAGAGTTTTATTATTTATATTTTAGGACTACCATAAGATAATTAAGAAACCCATGGATTTAGGAACAATAAAGAAGCGGCTGGAGTCCAACTATTACTATTCAGCTCAGGAATGTATCCAAGATTTTAACACCATGTTCACCAACTGTTATGTGTACAATAAACCAGGCGAGGATGTCGTGGTCATGGCACAAACTTTGGAGAAATTATTCCTGAATCGAGTAAGTAACCAACAAAATTAAATTAAAGAATTGTGTGTACTTTTGCTATTTACTTTTAGGGAAAAATTGTATCACCCAAAACAATTTAAGTGAAAAAGTACTGTTTTATTACAAAACGCGACAAATCGCGTTTTAATCTCTTGAGTCAGTTTTTGCATTTCCAACTTTATTTCAATGTGCGTAAAGTTTTTAATATGAAAAATGACAATTTAATACTACAACTTAGTCTGGTCAGTTTTGTAAAAAACTGGCTTGGTTTTAAAGCTGATCTGTATAAAAACCTTGTTATACGTGTAATAAAGAAGAATTCAGCTCTAGTTTAAAGATTTCATGGGACTTACATTAACTTTTTTGCGAAGGAAAAGAATACTGAATTTTCATCCTGAGTCTGCAAATAAATAGATTTAAACGACAAAATCCGCTATCCACAGATAGCACAGATGGACAAGGAGGAAAAGGAGATCGAGGCGCCGTCGAAGGGGGGCGGTAAGGGCGCGGTGAAGAAGCGCGGCACGTCGACGCCGGGCGCGACGCCGGCGCCGGGCCCGGTGGCCACGCCGGCCGCGCCGCCGCGCGCCAAGCCGGCGCCGGCCGCGCCGCACCCCGCGCTCGTGGGCTCCACCAACACCACCACCACGCCCGCGCTGCCCGCGCCGCCCGCCACGCCGCCCGCCACGCACACCGGCCTGCCGCAGCAGGTGCGCACCTCATCTTCTTAGCGCGTCGATACTAATCTAAATAGAGTTAGCCCAGAATTTGGCTGTGAGCTTAGCACTTCCTGACGGGGTCGCGAGATTGTTCGAAAAAGATACCGTGACCCTGGCACATGAGCAACTGACAGAACACGGGTGGGTTTTAGTCAGTAAAAGTCTGACATGCCCTCATGGTGAAGTCATTTGATGATTTCCCATCAAAAAAAAAAAGCTTAGCACTTTCAGTAGCATCCATAAACTCCTGTAGCGTGCAAACAACAGGACACGCTGGTCAAGATATCAAGTGCCGCATCGTTTGTGGAACAGCACCACATTTACACTCCAGGCCGGAGTCATCTATGAATCTTCAACATGGCAGGTTTTCTTTACTTCGGCCTACCTGAGTCAGGAGTCTATTTAAAGACTTCCAAGATATCTCGATCAATATTACAATGCTTCCGTGCCAAACTGAACTTAATAAGCTTAATATAAATGTGGCTTCTTCTTCTCAGGTGGCGACGCAGCCTTCGAGCTTCCATGTTACCCAGCCGGCGGCTCCGCCCGTCGCCACGATACCGGCGGTAACATTATCCCAAACGCAGCCGGCTAAGGTCATTATCACAGTGTAATTGTATCGATACTAGAACACTTCTTGTTTTTACGTTACTGATCATTTTTTTTTTTAAATTTAAATAGGTTAAAAAGGGTGTGAAAAGAAAAGCCGATACTACAACACCTATGGGGAGTTCTTTTGAAGGGGGATATACTACACCTACCATTGATCAGCAGAGTGGTCCCAAACCTGCGAAAATTTCCACAAGGAGAGAAAGTGGTCGCCAGAAAAAGGTGGGTTGAAATTTTACAATATTGCAAAAACAACTAAATCATTCTGCACCATCGTACACTCGAGTTTTAGAAAAACTTAATGTCTTTCTAATGCATTATTATATAAAAATATGTTTTAGCTTTCTGCACTCCTCTATATAAACTTTAAATGTGCCATTCATACCCCTCCGTCCGCGTAATTTTCATAAACCGGCATACAAAGTTTTTGCTTCTCATATTAATATACGGATACCACTCCCAACAGGCGAGCAGAACAGCAGACGATAGTTTCAAAATGGGTGGATTATCTCCTAGCGGGGCGGGCGCTTCTCACCACTCCGCTATGACTCCTCAGCTTGCGAAAGGCAAAGAGAAACTTTCTGATGCTCTCAAGAGTTGTAATGAAATTTTAAAAGAGCTGTTCTCTAAAAAACATTCAGTAAGTTACTTTTGATATAACTCAATATTTCTCTTTTCTGATTCTCAATGAATCCTCTGCTACACTTATTTTTTTCGACAGGGTTATGCCTGGCCGTTTTATAAACCTGTAGATGCTGAATTGCTTGGACTTCATGATTATTTTGATATTATTAAGAAACCCATGGACCTTGGCACCGTGAAACAAAAGATGGACAATAGAGCATATAAAACAGCAGCTGAATTTGCCGCCGACGTACGTCTAATATTCACAAACTGCTATAAATATAATCCGCCGGACCATGATGTCGTTGCAATGGCTCGAAAACTACAAGACGTCTTTGAAATGAGGTAAAAACAATTTTTAAGTGTGAATGCGTGGTTTAGTTCAAAAAAGGAAACGAAACCTTTATTTTGTCTGTCGTTTTCAGATACGCTAAGATTCCTGACGAACCCGTCCATGTAGGCGTGCCACACATGGATAAGGGAAGCTCAGCGTCAAGTTCGGAATCGGGCTCTGAATCAGACTCGGAATCCGACGATTCAGAAGAAGAGAGAAATAACAAAGTTAAGCTTCTAGAAAAAGAATTACTCGCGTTACAAGAAAAAATGAGGAAATTAGTAGAAGAATCTAATAACAAAAAGAAAGCAAAGAAAAAAGTTAAGGATAAGACGAAAAAACCATTACCTAACAATACTGTGCCTAAAACTAATGTGGCAGCTGCATATGCGGCGAAGGCAAATAACATTGCTGAGACTATAGGTAAGTTATATTCCTTTAACAGTACAAAGCTAGACACAGCATTTGCAACATGTGCAGTTACAGGCACACACAAGTCATAGCATTTTCTATGGAGTGGGTGTGTCACCAGGTCACATTATATCTTTTAAGTTTGGTAGCAGAATGCAGCTGCATTCCAGTTTCGCCCCTGCAGTAGTGCTCAAAATTGACGTTGATCTGAATGAAATGCTTGGTATTAGATTGTTCTTGTGGTGGTCGATAGACGTTATGAAAATTATTATTAGATTTCTACTTATCACAAATCCATCACGCCTGTAATTTACGAAAAGTAGACATGCTACACAGTTTCTTATCGGAAAACTCGACTACACTGTCTGAGGGTTGTTTGAACGTGCCTGGTTTTGTAGAAGACGTCATCGCAAGCACATCTATGAATGAATGATGTATTTTTTACACACTTTTATTAACTTCACATGTATGTTTGTTTGTACATTATGTATGTTTGTAATTATGTAAATGTGTTTGTAACCGACTCCTTTGGACTTGATTTTAACCCAATAGTCACAATTTCATTTAAACTCTGTAGACTTATCGAGGATTGATGACAATACAATAATTTCATAAAGTGTCATTATCCTTGCCAGGGTTACCAAGAAAGCAAAAAAAAAACTGTCTTGTTAATTTACTCTTACACGAAAACTACGCTGACATACGTCACAAAATTCGAAACACTAAAAAATAGAAAATAAATAATAGTTTAAAAAAACCTAAAAAACACGCTTATTTTGTCCGTCTATCTTTGTTCGTGCTTCGTGTTTTTTAGTTTTTCAAATTATTATTTTGAAGAGTCTGTTGGACATAGTCCATAAGCATAAGAGCCAAAAATGAAAAGTCCCGTTTGCCCTTAGCGCCGAGCAGCGCGCGCGGCAAGGCGGGCAGCAAGCGCGGCGGCGGCGGCGGCGCGGGCGGCAAGGCGGGCGCGCGCGCGGCGCCGCCCAAGAAGAAGAGCGCCGCGCCCGTGGCCGCGCCGCCGCCGCACGTGCCGCCGCACCCCGACACCGACGACGAGGACCAGGCCAAGCCCATGTCCTACGACGAGAAGCGACAGCTCTCGCTCGACATCAATAAGCTGCCCGGTACGTATCTTTTATTCTGTATTTTTTGTATACGACGCGCCATTGCCGTTTTATTCGTTCCGAACGGATTTTTTTTTTAGCAATTCTGATTGAGCTTTAATTATTTTGTTCCACAGGTGACAAACTTGGCAAAGTAGTCCACATCATACAAAGTAGAGAACCCTCTTTACGAGACTCTAATCCGGACGAAATTGAAATAGATTTTGAGACTCTAAAACCGTCTACTCTTCGAGAACTGGAAAACTACGTCGCATCATGTCTTCGGAAAAAGACACGTAAGCCTTATTGTGAGTTGAACCGACATTATTTACCTTTTCCTTTCTCCTATATTTTCCTTTACCTTACCGTATTCTCATTGTGTGTGAAATAATAATAACCTTAAAATATGTGTAATTTACCTATGCAGAATCTGAGTGAGTACAAACCAATCGTTGACATAACTGTAGACTTATTTTCATAAAAAAACAGTATATTAAAATTATGTAGAACTTGATCTCCTATTTCCAACTTCCTTACTAACACTGATAAAACCCTCTCCTTAAACCCTTTGGCGAATAATGTTGGTGATACCAAAATTGTCCATTAAATGTTTATTGATATAGAAGTAAATCAAAAATGTATTGTTGATACTATACTTGCAGATCGAAAAGTGTCTGGTAAATCAAAGGATGAACAAATAGCAGAAAAGAAACAGGAATTAGAAAAAAGACTGCAAGATGTATCTGGACAACTAGGAACAAATAAAAAGCAGCAACAGAAAAAAGGTCAGTAATTAACTTTGTCTAAAACCCATTTGTTTTTTTAGAAGAAGCTTTCGCCGCATAATACTTTGGTTTCTTAAAAAAGCGGTGCATAGTCACAATAACGGCTGTCACATCAAAATGCGTTTTTCGAGACCTAAATGTCAATAAATACTAATGAAAATTTACAGATATCCGTTATAACTGAACCGTTTTAATAAGGAAACCCAAGCTTAACATCGTCGTTAAAAAACCGGCCAAGTGAGTTGCACATCACAATATGCATAGGGAGCTTTTATAAACTATTAGCTTATTTTCTGAGATCGCAGTTTCACAGCTAATAAATATTCAACCCCAGTCCACATAGACTAAAACGGATGATGGTAACTGAAGGAGTTACAAAATCCAACTTCACACAAGAAGATATAAAAAAAATATCTACTTGACTAACTGGTGTAAAAAATAAAAATATTTCATGTAGTTGATTGGTAAAACATGGACTTAAATTATTCAAAACTTCTACTAAAAACTTAAAAAAAATAAAATAATAACTTCCTTAAAAAAAACACTACAAAGTGAAAACTAACTTTAATTTCGGAAGTCGGTGTATTAGGATCTGTATTTAAGGTTTTTTTGCCACCGACTTACGAAATTAAAGTTATTTTTCACTTTGTAGTGTTTTTTTTTAAGGAAGTCGGTTTTTATTAAAGTTTTTATTTTTATCTTTTTAGTTATGGTATGTACCCCGCACTAATCTAATCGCGTTATTCGTCCATTTGTCGCGCACATACTTAATGCAAATTTAAGACTTAGATGGTTTTCACATGGATCCCATTGTCAGAATGGAACCAAATTAAAATGGGACCTAGAAATAAAAAAATGAATCATCAAAATCGGTTCACCCAGTCAAAAGTTCTGAGGTAACAAACATAAAAAAAAAATCGAATTGAGAACCTTCCCCTTTTTTGAAGTCGGTTTAAAAGTAAGCATGACATAATGAAAGTCGCTTTAAAATAACTATTCAAAATACGGATATCTAGAATAATTTTGTTCTAGTCAAAACATACAATATTTATCCATACATTCTATAACCCCAGAATAATAAAATTACGCATGGGATTCTTACGTACTTATTACCAGAGAATACCTACATAATAGTTGTGAGTAGCGACTCTTGCCACGACACAATAAAGTGCAATTCAGATTGCAGAGACCACTACTTACTGGACCGAAAATTCACCTACAAGTTGTCTCTTTCTATCGCTTCATTCTTATCTCTTCTGGCAACGTAAAGAATAATTTATCCGAATAATTAATTACCACTCTACTTTTGTGAACAAAAGACGTTTCAAATAAACCTAGGCTCAGGTACTTAGTCAGTAGGTAGATCAGAAAAATTGTTTATTTACGATAGCCTTTATTTATTATTAAAGACCTAAGTAATTCAGCAAATAAAAAGTATTAACGAGAATGCTGTTGTCTACACAATCACAATTTTACTACTTGACTTGATATTTAGTTATACGTACAGCTGTGTGCGTGACCTGTCACACCCGCTTTGGTACAAACCGTTTTAAACCAGCTTAGCGCTTATCCATTCTTTCATATGTTCAAAGAAATTGTCTGCTTAGCAACGTAAACAACGCCATGAATGTTGTGGAACTGTCATAAAATTAAAGTGATTTCTGCTGATAGTGTATTACGCATTTACTCCTCAACACAGTGTGTTAAATTATGTGAGTTTTAAATTATTAACCCCGTGTATTCAAATTGATTATAAAAAAAAATACGTGCGGTTTAGAATTCATACGTTAACAATCAAAATTCTAAACATGAAATGGACCTACTTAATTTACTTCGGTTTTGTGTACCTACTTAATTTAAA
Source organism: Aporophyla lueneburgensis (assembly GCA_932294355.1). Taxonomy (NCBI): domain Eukaryota; kingdom Metazoa; phylum Arthropoda; class Insecta; order Lepidoptera; family Noctuidae; genus Aporophyla; species Aporophyla lueneburgensis. Next base: position 13,008,584 of record OW028737.1, read on the forward strand.
ACAAACTATTAACATGTCGGCAGAACTATTAACATAGACGACGACACGTGAATTTAACAAACCCACTTTAAGTGTACGGGAGGTGCCGTAAAAAAAGAATAAATGTGTAAAACACCTTCATAGGCGTGAATAGTATGAACCATGCCAAATTACAGCTTTTTAGTATCAAGACTAGAGACTTAATCCGCGGTGTTCGCAATTTAACTCGGAGGAGATAGTGAAACTGCTTGATAGTTAGACAGACGAACTTGGCGAAATTATAAGCATTCCTTGTTTTACTATGGAACTCTAAAAAGGTTAAAGCTGGACTATAATTTGAACCTTTCATTGCATTGTGTTGACATATTAAGATTTTGAACGAAACGTAACCATATGTTTATTGTCAGCAGAGGGTTGTAAGGAGGCGCTGGGCGGCGGCATGTCGTCGTCGTCGAGCTCGTCCGACTCGTCCAACTCGTCGTCGAGCACGGACACGAGTTCGTCAGACAGCAGTGATAGTGAAGCAGGTTAGCCCACATTGCCGACGAGTTACGTAATCAAAACTATCATTTCGTTCACAGACAGACACAAAGTATAGCACTGAGTGGTACCCTATTTGTACCATATGATGTATATTACAGTTGTTAGTAATAGATTTTAATGATACTTGCATTTAAATTAAGATGGATATTTCACTTTGTATGAATATGTTCAAATGCTTGAGATATTTAAATATATTTAGGTTATTAGCAATTTTTCTTAAAGATTTCAAAGACGGAAATATAAGTTTTTTACCTTTGCCAGTATTTTTTAAAGATATGACCGAACACAACCTTTTTTATTTAAAATGTGAAATGCAATTTTAACTTTTAAATGTGTTTCTAGTCTGAAATTGATGTGGCAGAATGAATGATAATGGAATGAACATGGGAAAGTTGCTTGACTGAGTTAACATCTGCTGAGAAATTATGTGTAGGTGTGTTATAAGCATGAAGTTTATTTTCTGAAACGACATCTTGGGGCCAAGGGTGACCCACAGTATATTTATATCATAGTATTTATTTATTCAAATCTCATTGTTGAGGATTTAACATATTTTTTATTTTATCGGCAGTTTTTTTTTATTTTTCTCTCATTTGTTTATAAATGAGAGTGGAGTTTGCCTCCATCGAGTATTTTATTAGAATACGTACGACAAGAAAGTTATTGCATGTCGGCAGAAATCTGTCGCGCCGTCGAGTATGTTTATGACGTATGTGTACTTAGTTCCTCTAATTTACAATCACCATGAGCGTACTCGAGAGCGCGTGAACGAGCGAAAGCTTTCGCGCCAAATAAACGCGCCCATAGGTAATAATGAAAGGATGATGTGAATATTATGTTCTGTTTTGTTTCATTTATTTCATTTAAATTAGCCAATATGCATGGAGAAAAGAATTGTAAGCCATAGTGTGATTGTGTTAGCTAATTGAATTGGGGATATCAAGTGCTAAAAGAAAACCACAAGATGACAACAAAGTATTGGTTCATTTGGCACCGTAAACTAAAACAAAATAAAATAATTAATATCCCCAGTACTGTGTAACATATTGTTTGTGTTGAAAGTATGAGTGTGATTACTGTGGTAGTAGTTTTGAGTAAACATTATTTTCATAACTGTGATATTGGAGAGGGATACCACCTGAAGTTTGATTCAAATAATATAAAATTCGAGTCTATAGTCTGCTGCGAAATATAAGAAATGTTGGTAAAGGCACAAAACAGTTGTTAGTGAGGAGGAGAAGCCAGCTTTGGTGTTCACTGATACTATGATATTGGTGCCGGTAAGAGTAATACGTTATTTGGTTTGCTTTCATGAACCAATAGGAAATACCTTTTCACATTAATATTTTTTTAACTATATCATGTCCTCAAACGCGATGTTATTTCATTTGCATCCTTGAAGTTTCGATCTCTTTTTATGGATTATTATTGGAAAGTTCAGATCTCACGGTTACTAATTGCTTTTGAGTGTGAATTTTAAACCCACTTAATATTGATTGAGGCTTGAAAAGTATAATAAGAACAAGGATAGATAGTAGTGTCGGTACGTCCAGTGTTGCGAAGCGAAGAGGATCTCCGAAAGCAGCTGGCGAGTCGAGCGCAGCAGTAGGGACTATTGCAAACAATTGTGTAAGGACGGATACCAACTTAGCAAGCAAAATTAGCCCCAAGATGGACTCAGTTCTCATTTTGTTACAATGGAGGATGTATTTTTGTGACATGTTGTAGTTAAAAATTTATTTGATTTGAAAAGGTATGTTTTATTGGTTTAATGCTTGATACACTTTGATGCTTGCTCTCAAAATTTTTATGTGACGTGTGAATCAAAATTGTCTATATAAACATAAAAAATACCTAAAGCTGGCCTCCTTCCTTCACAAATTGTTTGCAAACTTTGTTATTGATTGTCGAGGATTAACATAAGTTTATAATAGTAAGCAAAATGTTATGGGCACCAGGATTTTTCCTTGTATCTATCAGTGCAATATCGTACATTTGTTTGACAAGCATATAATGTTATTTCGATATATCTCAGTTCGTTTATAATTTGTTACCATAAACTGACTATTAAGTATCTGAATCTAATTGGCATTCACTCTTTGAGATTTTATAATTTAATTATTTAAACAAAATCTTTTGGATTTGGTTACGCAAGCCAGTTTTAGTGTATCAAACATAAAAGAATGAGTAAAGATGTAAATTTTTGTAGTACCATTTTTGGTTGCCTGATAGATATCAAACAAAATTTTGGTTATAATGCAGGTACTACAATATAAAATAATATTGTGAGCATTGTAAGGAATAAGTGATGTAAAGAAATGAGGATATTTTTATCCAAGTTGTAGTCTCATGTTTGGTTGTAAAAACTCGAGCTTTTAAGTCTTCAATTAAATCTGAACAAAATAATGTTTCTATTCATTCTTTGTATATAAGTATTTTCTGTAACGCAATACGCACTGTAAACCAGTGTCTTGAAGATTGGATTACATTACGTTTGTAATTTTAGTTATTTTTTTATGACAAGATTTAGTTCACTAATCAAGGTTTAATACAAATATTTCTCTGTGTTCGCGTCCTGGAACAAAACAATTTTACTGATTATTTTTCGTCCAATTTGTTTGTATAATCGAAATTTTTACAAATTTAAAGAAAGACTAGTATTTCTCAAATCTTGTTATTTATTAGGTTGAAAGAGGCCTAAAATAAATTTTATACTGAATACATTACACTTTTTACTAGGCATGTTAAAACCATTTTGAAATGTTGTAAATTAATTATTATTTGTGAAAACATCACATTTGATTGACCTGCTTGGTAAAATGTTGATCATTTTGCTTGTTTACTTATGTTTTATTGTCCTCTTATTTAGAAAGTTTTACACTACGCATATGTACCTATGTTTTATTTTAGATAATATATTCACATTGAGTAGCTCAATTGAATCAGACTAGAACAATTAGTATTTAAAATTTTGTTGGATAATGCGAGAGTATAAGTGGAATAACTTCCAATGAAATCACTATAAACAATAGTCCAATACTTACATAGTATATATTTTTATCAAGTACAATTTGCAGGTTGCTTCAGAAATCTATAGAATAAGTTAGTATGTAGTAAACATAATATTTTATCTAGAAGTCCCTTATTTTGTCCACAAAGAGACTAGAGGGAAAAGAGCAAAAAGTTTACTGTATACATAATGATCTTTTATTTTTGTCAAAATCGAGATTATCTGAAAAGACTTTGTAATCAATACTTGCTTATTTTGAAGCCCGTTAGATAAGAACCTAGAAAATCTCATTAGTTAAAGTTGGTGTAATATTTATCAATATTATAAACAAAATATTTTATAGTTATAATTTAAAATAAAACAAAACTTACTAGTTAAAACTCAATACAGAAATGTTTTGACCAATCTAACGGGTTCTGAAGTGTAGCAAACCAATTAAACTTTCATTTTAAGCGAATAGTATGTACGCTTGGTGCAATTAGTTATTTGAAGGCAACATTTTGTTGTAATGTTAATGTAGAGAGTTGACATGTAAACAGAAACACCATGTGTGTAAATTTTATGTAAGATTGATTTAATCAACTCATGACTTAAAATTAATAGCTATAAGAGTGAGTGGAAATAAACTTGTATATATTTCAATATATAACGATTTAAGTAAATCTCTTAAGTAATTTATATTGAATTTCATTTGGCTGCCCTGAGATCTGAACAAAAATTAGTACCTAACTCATATTTTATTTGATGAAAATATTTCATATAATGTTTACATTATATTTTAATACAAGCAAGAGTGTGGTATTAGTGAACATAAACTATAGACATTGGCTTCTCCTCGCATTTTTTTCATTTACTTTGAAAAAATTGTGGTTACTGGATCGTGATGTGATGCTGTATCTCAAGTTAAGTATTCGTTTGTGCAGTAGTAGGTTAATTTCTTGGCTCGCAATCCATTTTGTGCATCATTATTTCATTTCAGGTACGGGCCCCAGTAGGACGCCAAAAAAGAAACTGAAGAAACAGCATCAACACCCACCGCAAACTGTAAATATTAGTTTTTATAATTATCATTTCAGCCGTAAGACGTCCACTGCTGGACTTAAGCCTCCCCCAATTTGGAGGGCTTTGCATTAATCGCCACGCTTGGCAGGCGAGTTGGCGATTGCAGTATGGTGGTAAAATGCATAGAGAACGCTGCTGCCCATTCTCTAGTTACTAGAGTTTAGTAAGTCCCTTAGTCGCCTTTTACGACACCCACGGGAAGAAATGGGGTGGTGTTATTCTTTACGTCCGGCACCACACGGTACAATTTTATTATTAATTGAATATGAATACAATAATATACCACTTATAATGATTTGTTTATGATATTGAACGTTACCACTAGCAGAAAACCGTGCCTCCGGTGACAGTAGCGACGACCGTGGCCGCGCCGGTGGGCGCGCCGGCCGCGCCCGAGCCGGCGGCGCCGGCGCCGGCCGACGCCAAGGCCGCGCCGCCGGGCCCCGAGGCGGCGCCGGCGCGCGAGCTGGAGCCCAAGGAGCCCGTCGCGCAGCCGCCCGTCGTGCTACCAGTGGCCGCGCCTGCGCCCACCTTGCCTCTCAACATTATTCCCGACTCTTCCGTCGCGCCAGTTGTCCGCGACACCGAGGACCATAAGATTGTTCCTAAAATTGAACCTCGAAACGGTCTGGATAAGGTTGACCCGTCTCAATACATTGATCCCATCGAACGGTCCTTGGCTAGTCTCGAACGAAGCCTAAAGGCAGATGTGCCTATGGACGTTAGTGTTGGAGTATCGGAGTCGTCGATGCGTCTCGAGGAAGAGTTTTCACTACCTAAACCTCAAATGATGCCTGATGCTGCCCATCAGAACTTGATGGCACAGCTAGGGGGTTTGACAGAGGTTGCTCGTGTGCCTGACCAGATTAAAACTGAAATGTACCTTCCACCTCACAATGGGTTCGTAGACAAAATGCCACATGAGCGCGAGATGTTGCGACCCGAAATAAATCCTATTATCCCTGGTATGACCGGTGTTCCACCCGTGCCATCAATATTTGACCCCATACCTTCAGCACCACACAGCGTAATCTCCCAGTCCCATCACAACATTCAGAATGCACCCTGTTTAATCACTCCTGCATCGAAAAAAGAAGATGTGAAGCCTCTGCTAACACCTAAACCAATCGAAGACCTCATGGGAGTTCCAAACATGGTTTCTAATAATATGTCCGAACGAGCTAAATATGAAATGGAAAAAAAGATGGAAGACTCGAAAAATACAAATTTTGCTCAAGCTTTCAAACTCAAACAAGAACAAAACTTAAAGAATGCGAGTTCATGGTCATCTCTTGCTCAGGCTGGAAGTCCACAGAGTATACCAAATATGGGAACCAATCATCAAATAAAACAAAAACCTGTCATGGATAGTTTTCAAGTAAGATTAATTGTAGATTTTTATTCTTACTAAGAAATAGCACAAACTGTTGATCAGTAAAATGTAAATTGTTGTAATTTTTTTTATAGGCGTTTAAAAAGCAAGCTAAAGAGAAAATTGACCGCCAAAGAGCTCTTATAGAACAGCAGGAATTACGAAAAAAGGAACAGGCTGAGAGAGAAAGACAACGGCAAGAAACTGAAAGGCGACAACCAGAAGAAGAAAAACTGAGGTAAGTAATATAATATTATTACAATGCCATTTATACATATTTAAATCCCACGCGCGCCTCAAAGAGATGTCAGCAGCACTGAAGGGGTCTGCTAGCACCGATGCCTGCCAGGGTCGCGAGATTGTTCGAAAGAGATACCGTGACCCTGGCACATGGGCAACTGAAGGAACAAGGGTGGGTTTTAGTCAGTAAAAGTCTGACACGCCCTCGACAAGTCATTTGATGATTTCCCATCCAAAAAAAGGTTTTTTTTCTTTATTTCACTCAACGCATATAAATACTATTATTATGTTTACATATTAGAGGGTTCCAGAGAGAGGAACCTTGAAACGAGAGCCTTCTCAGATGTTAGTCGAGGCTCTTGGCTATCAAGCCATTGGCTGTTAAGACTATTGGCACAATGAAAGCTGAGTCCACATCCCACATGTCGACAACCTCGCAAGCCAAGTCCAGATACCTGATTTGTTTATCTTTCTCGGCTTTCACAAGGTTCCCGTCATTCGGGACCGGTATGTCAACTATCAATGTGCGACGCTCTATTCGATAAGCCTGATATAGTGACCTATATCTGTCTTATTCAACACTAGCTCTGTCAGTGATGATGGATCGATCCCAGTACAGTGTGATATTTCTATTTTTGAGAACTGGGTCGGGCACGTCCCTGTAGTACAGCACTTTTGATTCCACAAGGCTGTATTTCAAACCAAGTTGCTGATGTACAATCTTGAGACAGCATATCTTGCGATTGTGGAGGGTCTTAGCTTTATTTTTTTTATGATTTAACATCTTGCGATTGACTTGCCATTAACAGACTTGTACCAAATAATACAAAGTATGAGATAAAATGTATGTTACAGATTGTTTTTTTAATTTTACACCTTGTAAATTATGTAAAGTTATTTCTGTGGTTCAAACAAAAATATATACCGAAAATAGTTCAAAACTGTTGAATATTAGTCACTCACTAAAACGCATCATAATCAATTTACGTATGGGATCCGACAATAACCCACACGCTTAATAGAAACAGGTATTCGCAGGCAGCATCGCCAACTCTTAGAATGCAAAGCCTAATGCATTCGGTGTCCATTCTCAGAGTGGTCCCCGGCGTGCGCAAGGTGGAGAGCGCGGAGGTGACGTCACCGCGCGTGTCGCCCGTCGCGCGCGCCTCCCCTCCCGCTGCCGCCGCCGCCGCGCCCGACAAGCCGGCCGCGTCCGAGCGCGAGCGACTGCGGCAGCGCGAGCAGGAGCGTCGGCGTCGTGAGGCCGTGAGTACTGTTGTATACTAGCGGCTCCTAGCGCCGCCGCCGCGCCCGACAAGCCGGCCGCGTCCGAGCGCGAGCGACTGCGGCAGCGCGAGCAGGAGCGTCGGCGTCGTGAGGCCGTGAGTACTGTTGTATACTAGCGGCTCCTAGCGCCGCCGCCGCGCCCGACAAGCCGGCCGCGTCCGAGCGCGAGCGACTGCGGCAGCGCGAGCAGGAGCGTCGGCGTCGTGAGGCCGTGAGTACTGTTGTATACTAGCGGCTCCTAGCGCCGCCGCCGCGCCCGACAAGCCGGCCGCGTCCGAGCGCGAGCGACTGCGGCAGCGCGAGCAGGAGCGTCGGCGTCGTGAGGCCGTGAGTACTGTTGTATACTAGCGGCTCCTAGCGCCGCCGCCGCGCCCGACAAGCCGGCCGCGTCCGAGCGCGAGCGACTGCGGCAGCGCGAGCAGGAGCGTCGGCGTCGTGAGGCCGTGAGTACTGTTGTATACTAGCGGCTCCTAGCGCCGCCGCCGCGCCCGACAAGCCGGCCGCGTCCGAGCGCGAGCGACTGCGGCAGCGCGAGCAGGAGCGTCGGCGTCGTGAGGCCGTGAGTACTGTTGTATACTAGCGGCTCCTAGCGCCGCCGCCGCGCCCGACAAGCCGGCCGCGTCCGAGCGCGAGCGACTGCGGCAGCGCGAGCAGGAGCGTCGGCGTCGTGAGGCCGTGAGTACTGTTGTATACTAGCGGCTCCTAGCGCCGCCGCCGCGCCCGACAAGCCGGCCGCGTCCGAGCGCGAGCGACTGCGGCAGCGCGAGCAGGAGCGTCGGCGTCGTGAGGCCGTGAGTACTGTTGTATACTAGCGGCTCCTAGCGCCGCCGCCGCGCCCGACAAGCCGGCCGCGTCCGAGCGCGAGCGACTGCGGCAGCGCGAGCAGGAGCGTCGGCGTCGTGAGGCCGTGAGTACTGTTGTATACTAGCGGCTCCTAGCGCCGCCGCCGCGCCCGACAAGCCGGCCGCGTCCGAGCGCGAGCGACTGCGGCAGCGCGAGCAGGAGCGTCGGCGTCGTGAGGCCGTGAGTACTGTTGTATACTAGCGGCTCCTAGCGCCGCCGCCGCGCCCGACAAGCCGGCCGCGTCCGAGCGCGAGCGACTGCGGCAGCGCGAGCAGGAGCGTCGGCGTCGTGAGGCCGTGAGTACTGTTGTATACTAGCGGCTCCTAGCGCCGCCGCCGCGCCCGACAAGCCGGCCGCGTCCGAGCGCGAGCGACTGCGGCAGCGCGAGCAGGAGCGTCGGCGTCGTGAGGCCGTGAGTACTGTTGTATACTAGCGGCTCCTAGCGCCGCCGCCGCGCCCGACAAGCCGGCCGCGTCCGAGCGCGAGCAGGAGGCTTTATTATTTAGCTAAAAACGCACGTGTAGATGACGGAAGGTTGGAAAAATGCCGTAAACAATTTTTTTTCGACCCTGCCGCGATACTGCCCATAATCTTTCCCCTCTCGTTAAATGTCGCCCCTGCATGAAGCATACAGTGGCCTAAATTAGATATTAACTGTCAACTTGTTTTATAACTTTAATTCTTGTTTTAAAAGTTTAATTTAACACCGAAAATTACCAAAAACTGTGATATGTATATAGAAACCGAAACCTTCGAACTTCCCTAAAGTTATGTCACACAAATCTTTAGTATTTAATTATTTTTTATAAAATTTGGATCATCCAAAAAGGCCTATAAAATAAACTTTCTTCAATAGATTTTTAAAACTGGCCAGTATTTTTGGAGTTTAAGAACTTTATACGAAATATCCCACACCAGTGTTGATTTGTGTGCTACTTTATACGAAATATCTCTCGACGGTGTTGATGTGTGCACTACTGATACATAAATATCAAAATTTGTTTTAATTGTTTCAGATGGCGGGTCAGATAGACATGAACATGCAAAGTGATTTGATGGCTGCATTTGAAGAATCACTGTAATGTGCTTTAAAGAGAACACTAATAAATTGTACATATGAGTATATAAATATTAATTTTACGTCAATGCAATCGATAATTATGGTGATAGTATGACACCGAAGTGAGTTTGTGATCGTTTAGTGCGTGAAACAGTTGATTAACATGTGGTTAAGTGCTGTGAATAGGTATACTTAAACTGTTGTAACGTCATTATTGATTTCGTGGTCACATATTATGGGCCTTTACTAGAGGGTTGCATTTTAATTAAAATTAACTTGTATTATAAGTTTTTATGTAAGGTCTTAAAGGTAAACAACTCTCTTTACATTCGTAAGTCTATATTTATATTTCGTTTTAGATTCGTCTTCTTCCTTCCATAATTGTTTTATAGTGTCTACTAATGACGATAGAATGGTAGATTGAAATTGGAAAATCAACATGTTTTATGTAATTGGTAAATAAACAATCAAATAAACTATGAAATCTGTTACGCGACTTCACACCATTTCTCATTGCATCGCTGTATCATTTGAATGTTTCGAAAACAACAGTTAATGTTGACGCTTAGGAGTTAAATAAAAATAATTAAAGTATATAATGCCATAATATTAGAATGTCGCTTTTAATCCAACGTGCAATGGGTGACGGCGTGGGTTTATATTTATTAGTAAATGGAATTTCTGTTACGTATTCGATTTTCGATAAATATTGCGTAATGTTAGTAGATTTTTTATCAGTCTGTCATGGAAAACAGATCAAATGTCATACATTTGATTTGAAATATATTTATTTTACATTGGAATATGTCTTTTTGTGTTTGTAGATAGATAAAACTCCAGTGCAAATGTAGTAAATTTTGAACAACGTGCAACAAAATCTGCATACAAACTCATTAATTAATATTGATGAGAATATAAATAATAATACCAATAATACAAATCTCCACAAAAATATTGTATATTGTTAAGCGACTTTTTAATTTCAGCCATTTACTTCTCAAATTCGAAATCAAATGTAGATATGAAGTAAAATATATTGACATTCCATATTGTATATATGTTGTTTAAATTGTTATTTATATTTTAATTTCGCCAATTTGTGCAGCTTTGGGCATTTTTGACAAGGCATAGAAAACAACTGTGTCACTGAATGTTAGAGGTTCACTGTAGTAAATCATGCTTATATTAAATATAAGCACAGTTAAGTGTTTCTTATAAACGTCCCAAATTAAACTGTTTTAATGTAAACATATTTTTTTTGAAGTTGGTATAGTTTTCTTAAATTTTCTTTTTGATCTCGTTCTAATGAATCTCGTTCGTGCGTAGTTGCATAAAAATGTCTTGTACACACGTATCTGATCATGCTATAAAGTCGAACGTCCACTGCTACGTAGAGTGCGTTTCAAGAAAGAACTCCCGTCGCCGTCATGTTGGATCGCCTGTCGGTAAAATGAAGTTTTCTATTTCTGCGTTACTACTACACGTTACACTACACTACGGGTAAGGGAATTCTTTAGTGAAACGCGCACTAGGATGAGCCCGGAGAGATTAGCTGCGCGTTCATTCGTTTGCCCGGAACGCATTCGCGCGTAGCGTAGCCGTGGTTCGCAGAGGGTCGATCAGGATTCGAGCGCTTGATCGAATTGATAACACTGGATCGATGTAAATCAACCCTTTTTTTTGTTAAGTTTACAAGCATTGGCAACTCGTCCCCAGTTGTAGACCGTTATCACTTATTTTACCTGTGATTTTGTGTCACTGTCGAAATCAAAGTAATCTTTGTTGTCTTTACAATAAGGTTGCTGGTGGACTTCTGCCGTCAGAGGCAAAAAATAGTGAAGGAACTGTACAGTCCTTTCGCAAGCGTATCATAGTTATTTTACCTCTGCAACAATGTTGCAAAAAAAAAAAGAACACGTAAGACAGCGCACACCTGGCGGGGCGTATATTAGTATATTCGGCTGTTCAATTTCAAAACCTAGTATTAGATTTTTTTAAACCATTGTTTTTGTATTTTTCGTCCTTATGGACCACCCTCCACATACTAGGCTAGCAAAAACTTCCAGAAATTACTCAAATACGCAGTTACACAAAATCGGAAACCGAACCAATCTAGAGAAATCAGAAATAGTTTTTTTACTCTCCTGTAAAGTTTAATTTTATGCATATGGGGTCGGATGTCAATAGACGAGGCGCGGCGAAGATACAGATTTAAATTCAGCCTTAATTTCTATGACCTACGGTTAAAAATGACATGACAAAGATAAATTATACCGAGCGGCGTGCGTCGCGCTGTCAAGCTGCCACGAAAACCGGCTGTTTGTCGACGTGCGACTGATGCGGTCTCGCCGTGCCGCTTCCCGCCGGCGCGTACCTATCATGGCAGTCCACATCCATAATCGACATTTATATTCATCATCAGCCTATAATGTTCCCACTGCTGGGACACAGGCCTCCCCTCAGTGAGAGGGAGTGGGCCATAATCCACCACGCGGGCCCAGTGCGGGTTGGTAGATGTCACATATCTTCGAATTTTTGGTTCTAGGACATGCCGGTTTCCTCACGATGTTTCCTTCACCGTTTTGAGAGCAGTGGTGATGAAATTATTTACACAAAGCGCATGCCTGGGTTCGAATCCACGACCTGCAACTCGTAAGTCGGGGCCACTGCGCCAGCACTGCCCTTGACATTTAAATGCCATGTATGAAAGCTATTCCTACTGTAAATGTGTAACGCAATTACTCTGCAGAACCAAATCATTGCACGAGTTTGATTGGCTCAGTGTTAGAAGGCAGGCGTCATGAATTATTCAGATTTATCACCCTGCTTTGTCCCCTTAGGAGGACAGTTCGGGAAAATGTTTAATCTGTCCCCCTGTTAGCAACGAAGGGACAGTTCAAACTTTTTTCACTCCTGACAATCCCACTATAGTAGGGGAGCCCACGATGCTAAATGTGGATTTACTCGAGCGTCATAGAGACCTATTGGGTTGCAAAGCTTAAATGATAACAAAACAAAATGTTATATAATGTATACCTTTTCATCGGTGGGGGGAGCGGCTATATATTTTCAAATATGTAAAAAAAAACTTTTGCATGGACTTACTCGAGCGCGTCAGATATTCATAGGATCCATGTCTTACGTATTTTGAATAAGGTACCTATGTTAATCTGATCGTTTGTATGATGGGGGTAGTAGTACGTAAGGGTTGAAAATGAAAAAAAAAATGAAAATAATCGCGCGCGTCAGATTTTCTAAAGGGATGTTAAGTGAACCTAAAAAAAGCTCTCAATAAATAATCTGACGATTTCGATGAGACGCAAACGCGCAGCCATTATTAGAATGTGCAAGAAAACAAAAAAAAACGCCATTTTGACATACTCAAGCGCGTCAGATTAAGTTATATATGGTTCATCTTTATGTCCTAGACGTGCTGTCTCATAATCTGACGATTATCTAAAGGGATTCGCCTAATCTGACAATTTTTTTTTTTGTATCATTGAACTTAATTAATTGAAAAGCTCAGGAAATAGTAAGCAAATAAAAAAATGTATGTTTTTTAAGTAGAATAGTTGTAGTAAAGAGTTGCGTTATTAAGAGAATGTTCTGCGACGCATATAAAAAGCGGAATATTGGACTAGAGGGACAGTTCGGTTACGATTGCGACCGAATACGATTCAAGCGATACAGTACAAGCGAGACAAGTGATTCTGTTTGACGTTTCTAATTACTGTTTGTGATTAGTTTATTAAACTCGTTTTGTGCGATTTTGGTTAAATTGGATTTATCCCGAACCCTAGCTCATAACAATATGATGTCACGGTAATAATATCTAACATTATTCTATCTTCATACAAACGCTCGGAACGCAAGTCGTCTACGCGTCTCGAGTCTGGTACACTCCGAGTACATCATCAGTCGCGCACGCGCCGCTTTAACAAACGGACGGCGGGTGGTGTGATTGATGGTTTTGTTGTAAGCAGTTAGCGTACAATTTATGAATATTTGATAATAATCAGTGTAAGATGATAACTATGATAGTATTTTTTTTTTTAATTACTTGGAAACTCCGAAAGGAAATACTATATTTTTTTATATACCTACCTAATAGTACGAAATTTGTTTCTTTTATTAATAGGTAAGTATTCTGCTTTTCCACCCAGTAAAATACCTGGATTATTAAATAAGTAACTGGCTAGGGTGAAAAAAGTGACACACGAGTGACCTACCTACGCTTGTAGTAGTAGCGGGTTGTTTTCTAGCCTGGCGTGCCCGATCTTTTGATTTGAATCGATCCTTTGGATCGTAAATCATTGAATCGATTCACAATCTAGATCGCAGGATTTAAATCAATAAAAGTTGACATAATTTACATTTTCCTCCCTTGTCACTTTTAATAAAAACGGTCCAAACATTTGATTTTTTTATAAAAATATAATATTTACCATCAAAGAAACTCAAGTATTCCAAGGATAGGGCCGAGTCAAAATACTGTTAGATATTATTACCGTGACGGTGTTAGCAATATCATGCCACGAACGAGTCTGTGTGATCAGCTGTGATGGCGCCATGGCAACAGAAACCAGAGTGGGGATGGAGTGAGAGAGGAATAGAAATGCGGAGAAGGGATGTGCGTGTGGATTGAGAGATCTTTTTGAAAAACTCTTCCAATCCCAACCAAATTATAAAAGGATTTAGGAAATAATTGTGAAAACTTCATGGTAAGGTATAAAATTTGTGAAACCTAAACAAAGAAAGTTAGAACTCATTAACTGGATCTCTCAATCTGGACAGCTGAAGAAAAAGCCATAACGCGCATCTAAAAATATACTGCATGTGTTTATAATTTGCATTTTAATTAATTGTGAAGGATTTGTGAAAGCTGCTAAACAAAATTTCGATTAGTTTCAAAGCCACGTTTAAGATTTATAACGGTTTATATGGATCACTCAGCGTGGACAATTTTCAATTGAGTGATCTTGTAAAACACGACCTAATACTGAAAAAGTACAACATTTTTCACAATTTCTGATGTACCTATCTACCTTCTACCTATAAGTTTTGGTTTATTAAATATAGTTCAAAATAATGATCTCTCAGTTGGGAGTTGGGACGATCGACAAAAAACAAGATTTTCATTTTCTCTTGAACCAGTAAGATTTCAATCACGATTTTTGTTTCACAAATTTTTCCAGAAGTATAACTTGCAATAAACATGATAATAATTCATACTTTTTCAGTATTAGGTCGTGTTTTACAAGATCACTCAATTGAAAATTGTCCACTCTGAGTGATCCATATAAAACGTTATAAATCTTAAACGTGGCTTTGAAACGAATCGAAATTTTGTTAAGCAGCTTTCACAAATCCTTCACAATTAATTAAAATGCAAATTATAAACACATAGGCAGTATATTCTTGGATACGCGTTATGGCTTTTTCTTCAGTTGTCCAGATTGAGAGATCCAGTTAATGAGTTCTAACTTTCTTTGTTTAGGTTTCACAAATTTTATACCTTACCATGAAGTTTTCACAATTATTTCCTAAATCCTTTTATAATTTGGTTGGGATTGGAAGAGTTTTTCAAAAAGATCTCTCAATCCACACGCACATGAGAAGGGAATATTAACGTCACGCATCTGCACGCATTAACACGTTGCGTGCCAAACACTGATTGATGGTTAATCCGATATGGCCACAGATTTAAGAGCGCATACAATATTGTTAGCAGCAAGCACGCGATATCGCGTGATCGGCCATAATACAGAGCGTGATCGGCACTCAACGTTTTGAACTTTATCGACGAATATTTTTTACTTCGGCTTGTGGAAATCGTCAGATTATAAATTTTTCGTTATCCATGAATTATTTCCTTCAAAAAAAAAAAAAAAAAAATAGTCACGCTCGAGCATGTCGAGATGACGTTTTTTTTTTACAACTTTGTAGCCGTCTCCGTTCTTTACGTCACTCTCAAATTGGCAGATTAGTGGAATATACACTTTTTAGCATGTAAATACCCAACCAACATTTTGACGCTAATTTCCACCTCTGTTATCGTTTGTATTGGTTTAACGGGTTTATAAAAGCGCCCAGTAAAACTTTTGTTTATTCAATGGTCATGACTATAACTAAATAACTCATCAAGATGAGTAACAGTAAAAAGAAGACATTATATGACTAAGGTAGATATAAAAGATAAAACCTGAACCACCGTAACACTAGGTATAGTAACTTCAAGTAACAATAAGTACCTAAGGTAATAGTTAGATTTCTAATAAGTTTCACTATTTTCAAGTGTTCTTAAAGAGTGCTAAGTAAATGTTTTATACCACCTAACCTGCCTAGGAAACGTATTATTACTTAAGGAGGTATAAAAGGTACAGTCGCAACCATCATAGCACCTGCTTTTATAAATTCAAGTAACAGAAATGACTAAAAGTAATATTATAGTTTGTTATAACTCTTTCTAGCGACAAGAGCTCTTGAAAATAGTAAGCAAAATATTTTTACCACCTACGTTGCTATAAAAGTATTAATTGCAACTTATTTACAGCTACTTAATTTAGTAATCAGAAACCCCTATTTATGATAGCAATTGGTATTATGGAGTTATTTTTAGAGCCCTAATCGTTACAGTGGGGTTCAAATTTACTTTTATGTTATTCTATGCCATAATAACACGGAATTTAAACATTGTAACTCTTTATTTTCACTTGAAATCATAAAAAATATATTATATTACTTTTATAGATGCATAATGTAACAAGTGTCATCTTGCGATAAAATCACCACATTACAAACAGTGCCCATTGATGCAATTCAGCATCATAGTTCTTCGTTAATTAAAAGTATTGATGACGCCAGTCCGGGCTGTAGTAGTATTTGCAACGGATTTATTCATCCAGAACGGCCTAAACGCCGAAGAAAATGTTCGTGCTGTCGCAGCGATTCCACCGAAAATGTTGGTCAGGTGCAGGAAATTCAACAAGGTTCCGTACAAGAATGTTTTTGTTTGTTTGTGAATACCTAATACTAGGCGATTATAATAACTAAGATTTTTGTAATTCACAGAACACGAAAATCATAATATGAATGTGAGCAATAAAAATGGTGAAACGCAAAGTTTTGGACAGGGTTCTGTGCAACGAGAATTTAATTTTACAGAGGAGGGTTCTCTACAGCGAGAATTTAGTTTTACAGAAGATGCCTCTATATCTCCTTATCCACTAAGTAGTTCTGATAGCTCAGATTAAGAGCAAGAAGGGGAATATATAAAAAATACGAATTTTAAAAACTAAGAATATGGGCTATCCAAAAAAATATTAGCCAAGCTGCCTTAAAAGATTTGGTATCAATTTTGAATAAAAGATTTGTAAATATTTTACCATCTGATCCTCGTACGATTCTGCAAACCCCAACAGAAGTTTGTCTTAAAATTTTCGACGGTGGTGAATATTGGCACAATGGAATCATTATTCCACTAACAAAAATACTTCAAAATATGGACTTTGTGAAAATGTATATTTGAATGTTAATTTAGATGGGTTACCTATTTTTAAAAGCTCTAAATTCGAATTCTGGCCTATATTGGCAAACATGCACGAGATTGATGATGACCCTTTCATTATTGGTATTTATTATGGGAAAGGAAAACCGAAAGATATTGATCTTTTTTTAGAAGATTTTGTAAATGAGACTATAACAGTTTTAGAGCAAGGCATTAGTGTAAACGGCATTAAAGTAAACATCAAAATAAGATGTTTTATATGCGATTTATATGCGAAAAAAGCTACTGACACTTTTCGATGTTCAAACATAACTCACCTTTGATGAAAGCGCGAGCAGAGGTGCTCGCGCTTTCATCAAAGGTGAGTTATGTTCGAACATCGAAAAGTGTCAGTAGCGTTTTTATTATTATCATGAACTTAATCAGGTTACAAAAATGTGGTTCTTCTTGTAAATATATTTTTTTGTGAAAATTGAACCAATCAATTTTCATAAAAAAAAATTACGTTTCAACGGAATTGGACTAAACCAATAAGTATTGGTTGGGAGGTTTAAGGTTATTGGTTGTTCTCTTGCATGTTCATTATTTTTACATTCATCAAAATATTTTTCTAAATCTTACTTTCATCATATTTATAAATATTATTTACAGGTGTCTGCTATTTCAATGGAAAGCACGGTTGTCTGAAATGTACTACCGTAGGAAGTTACTCGCATAATACCCATACAGTTGTTTTTTCGTCAAAAACATCTCCTCTAAGAACTGATGAAGATTTCAGGGGATTTAAGTATGGTGCCCATCATAAAATAGATTCACCATTATTAAAACTACCTATTGACATGGTTGAACAATTTCCAGTGTCAGATTCATTGCATTTAATTCATTTGGGCATTATGAAAAGGTTATTGACGGGATGGAAAGATGGCAATTTCGGCAATTTGAAGACTAAGTGGTGTGCACGAGATATAGATCATGTCAATCTATTTCTCGGCAAATGTAATTTGCCTTCTGAAATTCATAGAGCAGTAAGAACTCTAGATTGCATTGCATATTGGAAAGCAACCGAATACCGAACGTTCTTGCACTATTTGAGTATAATAATTTTGCAAGAAGTCCTACCAGTAGACGCATATCAACACTTCTTGAGCCTGTTTTGCAGCGTCACAATATGTTATTCTCCAAATTACAAACATTTACTACGACTAACAAAAAAATGTTTGGAAATTTTGTAGAAATTTACAAGCACTTCTATGGTGCTGATTATATAACGAGCAACGTGCATAATTTACTACATGTCGTAGATGAAGTTGAAAGATTTGGTCCGTTGCCAACATTCGACGCATACCCTTTTGAAAATAAGCTTTATTTAATCAAAAACATGCTGAGACATGGAAACAAACCTCTTTCTCAAATAGCCAACGGCTATCAGAATAAAATATAAATTCAAAATCCCTTAAAAGTAAACCCAAGTATGAAAGGCCTTTTTTAACGAGACTTAAGGATTTTGCGGTGCTAAACTTAGAGCATTTCATAATTTCTGGCAAGGAGAGAAATAAATATTTTCTATCATCAACTAATGATATTATTGAAGTCTTAAATATATCTATCAACGCTAAAAAAATTATCATACAAGGTCAAAAACTTATGGAGAAAATGCTAGTATTTGAAAAACCTCTTCGGTCGTCTTTCCTAAATATCTACAAAGTCTGTGAAAGAAGTTTAGGGAAAACTGATGTCGTTCTGAGCCCTGATGATGTAAACTGTAAGCTAGTATGTATTGCCCACGGCAGATTTCTTTATTTTATACCGCTTTTACATCCACACTAATCCACATCCACACTAATATTATAAATGTGAAAGTAACTCTGTCTGTCGGTCTGTCTGTCTGTCTGTCTGTCTCGCTTTCCTGCTAAAACTACTGAACCGATTTAAATGAAATTTGGTACACAGATAGTTTAGAGCCTGAGAAAGGACATAGGCTACTTTTTATCCCGGTAATATGTTCCCGCGGGATAATTTCCGACCTCCACGCGGGCGAAGCCGCTGGCAAAAGCTAGTACTTTATAAATTAAAAACACGAAGTGTGTTTTAGTACAGTACAAATAAAAACAAGCTTTTACAATTAATTGTGGTTTTATTCAAAATTCCTTACATGATTATGAATCCACTAGTCTAATCAAAAACAGTTTAACGACTAAAACATACAGATGTATGCTTACAAAACATAATACTTATTCAGTCTCATTCACATGATTTTTTTTTAAATATAAATCTAAAACAAGATGACTTTTGTTAACGGCTTCCTGCCTGCACACGACAGATTTGGGCGACAGAAGAAGAAGAATTATAATGGCTAGCTTAGTCTTATTTACTCAGGTTTTAACAAATTTGTAAAATAATAAAAAACGCTAAAACTATCATCATAATGACTTGCACAGTACCGTAACTTAATAACAACCTACCTCCTCAACAAACAACCAACCTCTTCTCAACAAACAACCTCTTTTCATTGTAATTTTTTTGCTCTTCCTCAAATTTACTGTGCGCGATGTCACCATCTTCAAAAGTTTCGTCTGAATCTACTGTACTTTCTTAATCATTTGAAGTGTCTTCCTCCCTTTCGTGATCTTCCTCTTCTTCCTCTGTGTTTTCAATTTCATCAATAATAGAGTCAACATCTCCTGGAATTTCGTTATCGTTTGTTGTTTCTTGATCTTGATCAATAGTGCAACCATTTTCTTCAATCATAGAGCCTAAAGTCTTTGCGCTTTTTTTCATTCTCTTTTTCATCTATTCTTTCTTCAACTACGCCTCTTATGATATTATTTTGCTTAGAAGAACTTTCCTCATTATTTTCGTATTTTTCTGTTTGCTGTTTCTCTATCTTACCTTTTTTGGTAGTTTTTACGGATGTTCCTTCTTTGTCAGATTCCATTTCGTCATTTAGAGACTGACTTTTTGATGTTTTTGTGCGTTTCCTTGAGGTAGATGCTCTTTCTTTTTTTGCCATATTCCACTTTTTGGCATTTTTAAGGATACTTTTGAAAAGTTCAACATTATGTAAAACTGTGTATTTGTTGTCCCAAGAGTTCACCATCTCCCAGAAAAAAGACAATACGTTTTTGTAAGCTTTCCAGGTTATTTTAGCTTCATTGCTTCCCCGGCTGCCTCCACTCCAAGAGCACTGACAAAGAAACTCTCGCGAAAATAATACATCAGCTAATGTATAAGCACAATCAATACCTTTGCCACCAGCAAAAATTACAGAGTACAGCTGCTTTTTCTGTTGTCTGTTGGCACTGTTTGATAATTCCAGTTCTAATTGATCCAATTGCTGAACACTTTCAATTGGCTTGATGTTAAAAGCTGTGTTACTTGGGCTAGATTTACAAGCGCTCAATGGAGTGACTTGTAAGTCTCCGTTTTCGAAGTAGTTATTTATTTGCATTAAAGTATCGTCTAATTGAACGGACATGATGCTATTTTCTGAATCGTAGTAGTTTGCACATTCTGAATAGAGTTAAGTTGTTCCAATATTTTTGTTTGATTTGTTAAGACTGTATTTTGAACTGTTATAAACGCGTCTAAATTTTCACGTTTTCACGCATTCACGTTAGTTTCACTACCAGACATGGGTATAATGTACTCGTACGAAAATCCACAGTTTAAGTCTTCTGCAGCTTCTTCCCACTCTTGTAGCATTTTTATTTTGCTGTTTCAGTATTACGTCATGATTATAAGTGACAGAACTTTCTTGAAAAGTGTTGGGATTTCTTACATTTTGTTCGAATTTTGGTTGTAGATTCACCTGCAAGAAAATAAGTGAAGACTTAGTTACAATTTTAAAAGATGTAATACCTTATTTATTTGTTAACTAGCTTTTGCCAGCGGCTTCGCCCGCGTGGAGGTCGGAAATTATCCCGCGGGAACATACTACCGGGATAAAAAGTAGCCTATGTCCTTTCTCAGGCTCTAAAGTATCTGTGTCCCAAATTTCATTTAAATCGGTTAAGTAGTTTTAGCAGGAAAGCGAGACAGACAGACAGAGTTACTTTTGAATTTATAATATTAGTGTAGATTTGGCTTAATATGTATTAATTGATGAATTTATAACAGTTAAAAACATTCATACTGTAGTATGTTATTTTTAAGCTGAATAATTTTATTTCAGCAATTTGATTTGCAATGTATCACAATATTAACAATTATGAAAATACATCAATTAATCAAAAAAGGCATTTAAAGTATTAAAACAGAAAATGACATAAATATTGATTACTAGCTTTTCCAGCGGCTTCGCCCGCGTGGAGGTCGGAAATTATCCCGCGGGAACGTACTACCGGGATAAAAAGTAGCCTATGCCCTTTCTCAGACTCTAAACTATCTGTGTACCAAATTTCATTTAAATCGGTTCAGTCGTTTTACCAGGAAAGCGAGACAGACAGACAGACAGAGTTACTTTTGCATTTATAATATTAGTATGGATTGGATTTAAAAAAATTAAAACCTATCTAGCATTTAATCTCAATTTTACATCTTTATTCCCTTTTTTGATGGAAGGGTTTTATCGATTGAAAAACGTAACCCTAAAATACCACTACTTTTGCATCTAAGTCGAACCATTATAGAACCAAACCTCTTAAACTTGTACTCTTATTACCTTTAAAACCCTATTCTGGTATAACAAGTGCTACAATAGTTCTAACTACAGCCCATCTAGTACTTCTTGTTCATTAATAGTAATAATAGGAACCTAGGATAATAAGGAGTAGACACCATTCTAAATCAAACATAACCTAAAAATTAATCAGAAAAAAACTAGTTTAAAACCCATATTTTGTTTAATTTTCTCATTTTAAAACGCAATATATTTACTACAATACACAATGAATGTAAAAAACAGAGCCAATATCCTGTTTTTATCTAAATTCAGATTGAGTGTATGCCCCGCATGATAAAATGCAATTTATTTTTACTTTAAATATCACTTATTTTTAAGGCCCTGCAAAATTGAGATGCAAAACATATATTATTTTCACAATAAAGTAACCCTCGCAATAAATTTTAGCCATGTGATAAAGAAATTAAACTTGACTCACCGAGTTATTGACAATCCGTAACTTGAAATTCACTTAAATTCACCTCCTTAGTTTGCCATCATTTTTGAGAAATAAAGTAACACTTTTGGAACTAATGTATATGCAAAACAATAGAAAAAGAAAACACGCTACAGCCCTGAGTTGCTAATCAACACTGATCAAGATACATAAAGCAAATCCAAGAAAAAAATGGACCTAAAAAAGTACTAATTTGTTACTATAAAATTTATACCAGTAGACTTCAGAACTTGTGTACCACCTATAGTTTTTATTATAACCATAATACAGACTTCAAAGTGCTTGAGGTAGCTAGATTTATATTATACCACCATTATAGATACAAGAAATTGTTTACCACTAACGCCACCCTATAACTAATATGTAACTCTCAGTGTTAAAAGAGTGAGCATTAAAATTATTATATTACTTATAGCGCTATAAGACGTGGGCCCAATCGAGAGTTTGTAAGGGGTTAGAGCGTGCTCTAACACCAATTGCTAAAACCATTGTATAACTCTTGCTTACCAAATTCACTTTTAAATAACTCTTTTATCACCAATTCTTATTACCAAAATGTTAGTTGGGTACCTTACCCTACCTTAATCTGACGCGCTCGAGAAAGTCTGATGATCAATTTTTTTTTACTAATCTGATCCGTTATCCTTGACGGGCGGCCGTATATATGGGGCTCATATTTGGTGGAGGTACTTAAGGGGGTACAAGGTATCGCCCTGTATATTAATCTGCCGCGCTCGAGTAAATCCCGAAATCCCCGCATGGGCTCCCCTACTACTAGATATTAGTGGTAGTTGCTAACAGGGAGACGGACAAAACTTTTTTCCCCTTTCTGTCCCCAAAGCACGGTGACAGATCGTAATAATTCAGCGGCATGACCTCAACCCATTCTGTCAGAAGTTGGAATTTCCTGTTGGCTCTATCTTTGCGATAAAAAATACGAAAAACCTATAAAATGATAAAAAGGAATCAATACTATCACGGTCTGCATCCCTATTCATCCCATTTTAGACCTCTTACACAACGGCAGGTAACTGCAGCCGTCGCCACGCCATGATGACGCTGATGATGCTTTGAAGATGGCATGTCGCGCGCTACCGTCGACGGCTGCCAACGACACGTATCGACGGTAGTAATTACCTTTGCCGTTGGCAACATGCCGCTCGTGTGTAAGAGCTCTTACGGTATACTTAATTTGTAGTCTTAATGAAGTAGCTACTGAATACCAAATGTATACATACGACATAGTAAACGCTGGTAAGGTGCGACTGTCGCCATTTCAGTTTCTCAACTCTATTCAATGTAGGTCCTCACACAAAACCTGTGGCGGTTACTGCACTCGTAGCATGACCACTATAGAAAGAACTTTATCTATTCTTCGTAGAATAGAGATAGAACGTCATGCTACGCCAGCATGGAGACGGGTTTTGTCGACGGAAGAATAGACAAAATTACAGATTGTTAGAACGATTTATACCGTTTTATGTAGGCTTATCATGGCGCTTTCATTTCTACGTAGAATAGACACAGTTCGTTTCTCTAATTTTGATATCGCACCGTAGAAATCTTACTGCAATCTGTTATCTTGTTCGTTTCTCACGATCTTTGTCTACGTCCCTTTAGATGTAGACTATTTTAGAAGAAAGTTTTCTATCCAAACTGAAAATCGCAGTGACAACTGTTAGTTGGTAAGGTAGTGAAGACAATTTGATTTTGTAATCGCCATAACTAATCGAGTTGATTTAGATTTAAAACAAAACAACAACCGTAAGTAAAAGAAACCGACTTCCTCAAAAACACTAGAAAGTGAAAAATAAATTTAGTTTCGGAAGTCGGTGTCTTAGGATCTATATTTAAATTTTTTGCCACCGACTTCCGATATTTTTCACTTTCTAGTGTTTTTGTGGAAGTCAGTTTTTTTTTGTAAAACAGTTTTTATTTTTTACTTTTTAGTTATGGTACCTATCTACCCCGCACTAATTCCTATACCACTAATCGCAAGGTGAAATTTATACTTTACTACTACTGTAAATCGTTGAGGACTTCCCTTGACTGTCTGTCTATGGTCTCCATCATCAGATCTGTAATGGTACCTACTTATAAGCCTTATGGGAGCTTTCTCATCAATAGAAATGAATTAAGTTCAAACACCAGGTAATTGCCGTAAGTCGTTGAGGAGTTCCCTCGATTGTCTTTCGGCTCCATCATCAGATCAACTCCGGACCTTAATTAAATAGTAGTGATAAAATTGGCACTTTGAACCGTATAAAGTACCTAAGCCCAACAATATGACTGGCTCATCCTTTCACCACGATGGCAATTTGCTATCGACACGCCAAGAAGAAAAAGAAGAATAGGGAACTGCTGTAAATCGTTGAGGAATTCCCTCAACTGTCTATGGTCTCCATCATCAGACCTGTAATGGCACTTAAAGCCCATATGGGTGCAAAGTTCTCATCAATAGAAATTACAATAATTAAGTCCAAACACCGGGTAATTGCTGTAAGTCGTTGAAGAGTTCCCTCGACTGTCTTTCGGCTTCATCATCAGAGCAACTTCAGACCTTCATTAAATAGTAGTGCTATAAGATAATTAATGAAAGAAATAAAATATGCACTAGTCGCCACTACGATTTTCGAAGGTTCCCTTCGGCTTCTCTAGGATGCCATCATCAGATCCTGGTTTCCTTATCATGGTACCACCCTTGGGATATCTCCTTTCCATCAAAAAAAGAATCGTCAAAATCGGTTCATAAACGATGAAGTTATTGGTGAACACACATAAAAAAAGCGGTCGAATTGAGAAACCTCCTCCTTTTTTTGAAGTCGGTTAATAAATAAAGAAACTTTGAATAAATTTAGTTTATAATTGTTAATTTTCTCATTGTGTGAACTATGACTGTCTATTCTTCCGTCGACAAAACCCCTTTCTGCGGTGGTCATGCGTTATGGATTTTTATAAACATTGTAATGTCACAGTGTAAACCTACAGTCACTTTTTTGGATCTGGAATTTCTCAGTAGCAGTATCCAGCCCAGAATTTGGATTTCTGTCCCATTGGTGGCAATAGGCGCGCCCCTATTACAGGGTATTTCAACATAACGCGAAATGTAAATGCACACCTCGGCCCAGCCCTTCGGGACCACAAGTTATTATAACAAATCGTTACTGTTTTTTTTCGTTTTTTTTTCTTTTGATTGTGAAATTCAATTAGCTAACGAAAATCGGTAGACGTGAGGCTGACAAGTTTCGCTAGGTAATTTAATTTGACTCTATATTTAGAATGCGTAATAACAAACTCTTTTTAGTAAGTAAAAAGAGTGAGTTTTTGGTCCTAAAAAGCATTCCTCAAGATTTGGGGCTCCGGGGCTCCGGGGTTGACCGCAACAGCCCCACTTAGTACTCCTGGATGCGTTTAATGAAGTCCGCGAAATTATTTGAATTTCTTTTTCCTTTTTAATTAAATAAATTAAAATTTTCTAACGAATCACACCTATGTATCGTAATTGAACAAAATATCATTTTATTAAATATACTAACAGCCTGACATTGAGTTGCTAATTGTAAAAAAGGTAAGAAGATATCGCGGGCTTCCCTGACCCTACGTACTCCTTTAAAAAGTTAACATTGTAATATTACTAAGAGAATGCAAGTGCGAACGAAGCGATCTCGTGATTTTACTACATTCACGAATCCAAGAGCGAGCATTGGGAGTACCCTGTCTTGGACAAGTAGGTTAAATTTTCTGTGCTGTTCGCTGTTATGGGTACCTAATTGGTTATCATTAGTTTGCAGCGGGCACGATCTTATGTGACTGACAGAGACAGGCCACCAGCTCTATTTACAAATCGATCACATGTGACGTCATCGGATTATCACGATTAGATGACTCTGGCGCTCCAGGCACAGACAATATGAAAGTGTGATGGAGATGGGCATTACACTCATTATGATTTATCGATAATCAACTAACACCGACATTTAATGAGCAGATAGTTCAGTATTTTAATCATATTTAAATAATTTTCATGATTCCTGAATCATTAAACTTCTATATCAAAAGTTTTATTTATTTATTGTTGAATAATTTAAAGAAATTAAATATAACGTAGGTTACTGTCAAATTCGATATTCTTGTTATATTGATTGCTAGCTACATCACTACGTGTCATGGTATGATGACTGTGGCGCTGAGGGCACTATGTTTTTCGAACTTTATAATTGGTGTTAGTTTTTGCCATCTTATGTTAATACGGATGAAATATAAAGAAAGAAGCTCAACTAATATAAATAAGGATGAGTCAAGGAACATAATTAGCAAAGGAAATAATAAAAACAATGTTGTTTTATGAGTTTTATTTACGTTTAAAAGTCTGTCACGGTATCGTGACCGTGGCGTGCTGGGCACGTTTTGGTTTGTCGTCTATACGTGACTCTGGCGGTCAAAAGGTTAATCCATCTTTAAAGCGTAACTATTAAAAAAAAAAACTAATTATTGGTTAATATATTATATCCTGTTATATTAGTATCTACCTACATCATATTGCTTGGTCACCCCAATGAAAGGGACAAAGGGCTCTCGCGAAGCTGTCTCGCTCGGACCGCGTATTGGCAGCCTGTGCGCATTCCAGGTTGGATTTAAGTTCCTTGGGACGTAGGCAGTAACTACAGAA
This sequence comes from Aporophyla lueneburgensis, assembly GCA_932294355.1. NCBI lineage: Eukaryota > Metazoa > Arthropoda > Insecta > Lepidoptera > Noctuidae > Aporophyla > Aporophyla lueneburgensis. The sequence continues at coordinate 13,035,273 of OW028737.1, forward strand.
CACCTACGCCGCTGCGATCTCATATTTCTTTTTTCATTCTCATAATATTACTAACTTTGTAAAAATTATACTTGAAAAAAAAAGTGAGTGATGTTGACGACGTTTCTGTGTACTGACCTAAACCTGCAACTGTCTAACCAGAGCCTCGTCCTTCAGTAGGCGGCAGCTCTTAGTTAGACGACCCACATATATATCAGTACTTGCCCGCGACTTTGTCCGCGTGAAATTTCTTGTTCCCATGACCCACCCCTTCGCATTGCATCACCTGCCTGCGCTGTTACATCGTTTTCGCTTAGCGTTCTTTCAGACTTTTTTCTTTTTGCTCAGCTCCTAAGCGTCAAAGCGTGATGTTAAGTAGCCTATAGCCTTCCTCATGAATGTGACTATCATATAAAAACAAGATTAGCACGTTCGCTTTATTATATTAGTATATTGCCAACCCGTCTCCCAAGCGTGGCGATTACGGTACACCCCCACCCCAAATGACCAATAATAAATGGCCTCTAGTGCCCGGCAGCCTGCCTACCCTTGGCTACGGTAGCCGGGACGGTGAGGTAAGGGGCGCAACGAATCCGCGGCAGACATCCAACTACTATAATCACCGACAACTGGACGTGGCAACATACAACACGTGTACACTCCGGACCGACGAGAAGATTGCTGAACTCTGGGAAGAATTGAGCAGGTTAAGATGGGATATAGTAGGGCTACTGAAGTTCGAAGAGATAGGGAGGACTCGTCCGGAAACCTGATCTATTTCCGGCTCCATCCATTAAGTTCAACACTCCGAGAGCTTTCAAATCAGAATCGTTTCGAGTGTTTTAGAGAGCTCTGTGAACGATTTTAACGATGGGTTCGTGGAAACTGTCTATACGGTCGAGTCTAAGATCTTCTAGACCCGACGTAGAAATAAAAATAAGAGGCTCTCTGATCCTACTTTGCAACTTAGGGAAAAGAGGCGCGAGATGCCTGTAGTCTTCAGACGATGCGCTCGAGTGCCGGCTGCTCAATAGACGGAACTCTAAGTACAGCTTGGCAAAAAACAGTCTGGAAAAAATGAGGGCGCCTGCTGAGCAGGTATGGCCACGCTGTATACTAGGACTAAAAGTGATAAGATACTTGTTGTTTTGATCCACAAACACGAGATCCCGGAAATTCTGATCAGTCAAGATTTGAAGACTTGATAGGCACACATTCTTTTACTTTCATTGTATTTAGTAGATTGCGCATTATTTCGCTGGAATAACCTTTTATCTTAGTGTGCCATCATAATTATGTGTGCGTAGTCCCAGCGGAAAAGTGTCGAATTTCTTAATTTCAGTTTAGCAGATATTTAGTGTATGACGTCGTGTAATTGTGTATGGTAAATAAAAATTTGTGCATCCAACCATTGCGGAGATATTCAACAAAAACTGTTTTCGCTGGGACTAAGTATTCCTAGCGGCACTTTTTTTTCCTATGGACGTACAAGAAAAAAAATACATACAATAATTAGTGTGTAACGAGAGGTAAATGTGTGTTAAAATGAAATTTGTGTGTCTTATATTTGTCAAGATATTCAAGTTGCCGCTGCGCTGACGTTTGGCTATTTGATGAAAATCATATAAAACGGTTTAGCACAGAGTTGTAATTTTTTACGCGGGTTGCTTTGAATTTGTGTGTAATGTGTGTGAAAACAGAATTTGAAAAAAACCTACCGTTCAGAAGATATAGGTACACGTAAAAGTAAAATAAGGTTATTAGGTCCAAGTACTTAAAATAGGAACTCTAGAGCCTAACTCATCTCGTTTATTTATATCTTGTAAGGGTCTACAATGTCTTGCCAAGTTTCATTCATGTGCTCTTAGTAATTAATGAGCAGTGGCATAATTTACTACTACGACTGGAACACTATATTTTATGACATCCGATTGTAGGACTTTTTAAAGGAAAAGCAAAATGAAACTTATTCCAATATTTAGTGTATTAATGCAACTATTCACTTGTAAATTTTCAGCTCATCACACTGAATGATTAAAGAGATATAATAAAAATAACAGAACAAGAGCAAAACATCGATAAACCGACCAAGTTTGAATGGCTACATAAAAGCGGCCGTGCAGTAAAAAGAGTTAACGTTCTTAAATTTCCAGTATAGTATCGTCATCGTGTTTACTAGTTTCGTACAGTTGCGTACACAATAGTTTAACAGAAAATAAAACAACTGCTTTGTAATCTTAATAGTATTTATTAGTTAATGACTAATTTAAAAAAAAAAAAAAACAAAATTATTAACAACATAATAGTGTGCGTAGTCCCAGCGGAAAAGTGTCGAATTTCTAAATTTCAGTTTAGCAGATATTTAGTGTATGACGTCGTGTAATTGTGAATGGTAAATAAAAATTTGTGCATCCATCCATTGCGGAGATATTCAACAAAAACTGTTTCCGCTGGGACTACGTATGGGTACACTACATAAATACGAAAAACTTTATTCCGACAGTCACAAATACGAATTTCAAAATACCGATTTTCATAATTCCGAATGATTCAAAATTCTGAATATAACAACTCCGACTTATCATTACTCCTATTTTTATAATTCCTAAATTTCAATATTCGTAACGTTTATAATTACTATTCTTGATATACCGAATTTCAATAGATCGAATAACAAAAAGTCCGACTTAATGATAATTCGAAACATCAAAAATATGAATTCCGATTATTAAAATACCGATTAATACAATTCCGAAATAAAAACGCCTTGTAAAACCGAATAGTATAATTGCTCGTTAGAGAGAAGTATAATATTATGTTTAGTATAAGGAGGTAGAATTAAATAACATGCAAGCAAGCATGCAGCATGCAAGCAGGCATGCAGCATGCAAGCAGACATGCAGCATGCAAGCAAGCATGCAACATGTAAGCAGGCATTCAGCATGCAAGCAGGCAAGCAGCAAGCAAGCAGGCATGCATCAAGCAAGCAAGCAAGCATTGTTTCTGTCACGGCTCCGGCGCTGCGGGGTTTGGGCGTCCCTACGCGTGCTTATCGTCGCAGATGGTCTTAACGCTCACCACCGCAGCTTCGGCTTGCTGGCCCGCTGCGCCGGCCAGCCTCAGCTTCGGCGGCGGGCCTTCAAACCACCTGCTCCTCAGCTCGCGGGCCGCCCCACCCCTCCGCGCCTACGCAGGTTTAAATTACACTCTAGGGGTAGGGCAGACAAGACTACGTGAAGTCGGTTTTGCAGGGATTCGTTTCTGTCACAAAATTTTGTAGCACAACATGTTGACTATTAGTTTATTCGGAACATTGAAAATCGGAATGTCGTTTTTCGGACCGAGAACCCTTCGAGCATTTTCTTCGAACGTATGAAAATCGGTAAACTAACAAATCGCATTTACGACTTTCGGTAAAATAAATTTCGTGATTTTTAATAATAGACATTACAATTCTTAGGTATTATGAAATTCGGACTTTTGAAAATCGGAACTACGAAATTCGGAATAAAATATTTCGGAGTATTTGGGTGTTCCCACTACGTATTCCTAGCGGCACTTTTTTTTTCCTATGGACGTACAAGAAAAAAAATACATACAATAATTAGTGTGTAACGAGAGGTAAATGTGTATGTTAAAATGAAATTTGTGTGTATTATATGTGTCAAGATATTCAAGTTGCCGCTGCGCTGACGTTTGACTATTTGATGAAAATCATCTATAACGGTTTAGCACAGAGTTGTAATTTTTTACACAGGTTGCTTTGAATTTGTGTGTAATGTGTGAGAAAACAGAATTTGAAAAAAACCTACCGTTCAGAAGATATACCCGTAAAATAAGGTTATTAGGTCCAAGTACTGAAAATAGGAACTCTAGACCCTAACTCATCTCGTTTATTTTTATCTTGTTAGAGTCTACAATGTCCTGCCAAGTTTCATTCATGTGCTCTTAGTAATTAATGAGCAGTGGCATAATTTACTACGACTGGAACACTATATTTTATGACATCCGATTGTAGGACTTTTTAAAGGAAAAGCAAAATGAAACTTATTCCAATATTTAGTGTATTAATGCAACTATTCACATGTAAAATTTCAGCTCATTACACTGAATGATGAAAGAGATATAATAAAAATAACAGAACAAGAGCAATCCATCGATAAATCGACCAAGTTTGAATGGCTACATAAAAGCGGCCGTGCAGTATAAAGAGCAAACGTTCTAAAATTTCCAGTGTTTTACAGTTATTGGATCGGTACAGGTGTGCACACAATTTAAAATAGTAGGTAACTTGTTTTTTTTAGACTTACGAAATTATTACAATAATAATTGCATCTGTATTATTAACAAATGCATTTATTTGTCAGAATATTACGAAAAAATTATTACAGTAGGTATTATGTTCTTAATATTAGTTAGTAAGTAGTTTTTTTTTAGTAGTTTTAGTAGTTCTCGGTTTATGCATAAGGTTTATGGTTATGAAAATAAATGTTTTTTTTTTATTTCAGCTGATTGAATGACCGGTAAATTGCGGTTTACGATTTATGACGTTATAAAAAAAAACTACTTGCTCGATCTCGTTCAAACCAATTTTCGGTGGTAGTTTATATGGTAATTTACATCATATATTTTTTTAAGTTTTATCATTCTCTTATTTTAGAAGTTACGGGGGGGGGGGGGGGGGGACACATTTTACCACTTTGGAAGTGTCTCTCGCGCAAACTATTCAGTTTAGAAAAAAATGATAATAGAAACCTCATTACCATTTTTGAAGACCTATTCATAGATACCCCACATGTATGGGTTTGATGAAAAAAAAAATTTTGAGTTTCAGTTCTATGTATGGGGAACCCCAAAATTTATTGTTTTTTTTTCTATTTTAGTGTGAAAATCTTAATGCGGTTCACAGAATACATCTACTTACCAAGTTTCAACAGCATAGCTCTTATAGTTTCGGAAAAAAGTGGCTGTGACATACGGACGGACGGACAGACAGACAGACAGACAGACAGACATGACGAATCTATAAGGGTTCCGTTTTTTGCTATTTGGCAACGGAACCCTAAAAATGAATAAAACAATAAGGCGTAGTGGTGTGAGCTGTGATATATCAAGTTTTCGTAAGATATTTGACGTAATCTGAAGTGGAACAAATTTTGTGTCTGATTGACAATGTTTTCGAAAGAACTGCCGACACGACAGGTATTTATCCAAGAAATTTATCTTTTAGTATTGACTAAAAGATAAATGTCTTGGATAAATACCTGTCGTAGAAAGGAAAAACAATGTCTGGCATTGGCCAGTCATTGTTTTTCCTTTCTAATACTAAGTTTTATCGGTATTATAAGTTTCAAGCCATTTTATTGTTTTATTTACTAATAGATTATTGAGGTTATGTTTTCTAGTTTGACAAATCACGTGTAAGTTGACTCTCATGCCATCAACGTAATTTTATGTACTTATTGGACTCGGATATTGACGTAGTGCAAGTGACTGTGACATATTTAGTGAGCCAATAGTGAGAATGATTGGAAGATAGGTTTATCTTCTAGGATGGCAAAATAAATAGCGCATACGCACGTTGTCCTTGGCTGCAAGTTTGTGACTGATAAACAAAACAGAACAGGAAGCGCGCGCTAAGTAGATAGCTACTTACTTTGAACTATTCCCTATTATACCGTTAAGTTTTTGAAAATTCGACTTTTGAAATGACTACTGGTGTTAATGTTTTTCTTTTCTTATTATTATTAGTATTTCTATTTAATCAAATTGTACCGTGTAACATCAAAATATTTGTGCGCTGGAAGCAGCAGAATATTAAGGACATAATAATTACCTACTGTAATAATTTTTTCGTAATATTCTGACAAATAAATGCATTTGTTAATAATACAGATGCAATTATTATTGTAATAATTTCGTAAGTCTAAAAAAAACAAGTTACCTACTATTTTTATCACGAAAGTTATTAAGTAGTTACTTCTTCAAGAATTGTGTGCACGCCTGTACCGATCCAATAACTGTAAAACACTGGAAATTTTAGAACGTTTGCTCTTTATACTGCACGGCCGCTTTTATGTAGCCATTCAAACTTGGTCGATTTATCGATGGATTGCTCTTGTTCTGTTATTTTTATTACATCTCTTTAATCATTCAGTGTAATGAGCTGAAATTTTACATGTGAATAGTTGCATTAATACACTAAATATTGGAATAAGTTTCATTTTGCTTTTCCTTTAAAAAGTCCTACAAGTGCCACTGCTCATTAATTACTAAGAGCACATGAATGAAACTTGGCAGGACATTGTAGACCCTTACAAGATAAAAATAAACGAGATGAGTTAGGGTCTAGAGTTCCTATTTTCAGTACTTGGACCTAATAACCTTATTTTACTTTTACGTGTACCTATATCTTCTGAACGGTAGGTTTTTTTCAAATTCTGTTTTCTCACACATTACACACAAATTCAAAGCAACCTGCGTAAAAAATTAATAATTTTTTCGTAATATTCTGACAAATAAATGCATTTGTTAATAATACAGATGCAATTATTATTGTAATAATTTCGTAAGTCTAAAAAAAACAAGTTACCTACTATTTTTATCACGAAAGTTATTAAGTAGTTACTTCTTCAAGAATTGTGTGCACACCTGTACCGATCCAATAACTGTAAAACACTGGAAATTTTAGAACGTTTGCTCTTTATACTGCACGGCCGCTTTTATGTAGCCATTCAAACTTGGTCGATTTATCGATGGATTGCTCTTGTTCTGTTATTTTTATTACATCTCTTTAATCATTCAGTGTAATGAGCTGAAATTTTACATGTGAATAGTTGCATTAATACACTAAATATTGGAATAAGTTTCATTTTGCTTTTCCTTTAAAAAGTCCTACAAGTGCCACTGCTCATTAATTACTAAGAGCACATGAATGAAACTTGGCAGGACATTGTAGACCCTTACAAGATAAAAATAAACGAGATGAGTTAGGGTCTAGAGTTCCTATTTTCAGTACTTGGACCTAATAACCTTATTTTACTTTTACGTGTACCTATATCTTCTGAACGGTAGGTTTTTTTCAAATTCTGTTTTCTCACACATTACACACAAATTCAAAGCAACCTGTGTAAAAAATTACAACTCTGTGCTAAACCGTTATACATGATTTTCATCAAATAGTCAAACGTCAGCGCAGCGGCAACTTGAATATCTTGACAAATATAAGACACACAAATTTCATTTTAACATACACATTTACCTCTCGTTACACACTAATTATTGTATGTATTTTTTTTTCTTGTACGTCCATAGGAAAAAAAGTGCCGCTAGGAATACGTAGTGGGAACACCCAAATACTCCGAAATATTTTATTCCGAATTTTGCAGTTCCGATTTTCAAAAGTCCGAATTTCATAATACTTAAGAATTGTAATGTCTATTATTAAAAATCACGAAATTTATTTTACCGAAAGTTGTAAATGCGATTTGTTAGTTTACCGATTTTCATATGTTCGAAGAATCAAATGCTCGAAGGGTTCTCGGTCCGAAAAACGACGTTCCGATTTTCAATGTTCCGAATAAACTAATAGTCAACATGTTGTGCTACAAAATTTAGTGACAGAAACGAATCGCTGCAAAACCGACTTTACGTAGTCTTGTCTGCCCTACCCCTAGAGTGTAATTTAATCCTGCGTAGGCGCCGAGGGGTGGGGCGGCTCGCGAGCTGAGGAGCAGGTGGTTTGAAGGCCCGCCGCTGAAGCTGAGGCTGGCCGGCGTGCCGGCCAGCAAGCCGAAGCTGCGGTGGTGAGCGATAAGACCATCTGCGACGATAAGCACGCGTGGGGCTGCCCAAACCCCGCAGCGCCGGAGCCGTGACAGAAACAATGCTTGCTTGCTTGCTTGATGCATGCCTGCTTGCTTGCTGCTTGCCTGCTTGCATGCTGAATGCCTGCTTACATGTTGCATGCTTGCTTGCATGCTGCATGTCTGCTTGCATGCTGCATGCCTGCTTGCATGCTGCATGCTTGCTTGCATGTTATTTAATTCTACCTCCTCATACTAAACATAATATTATACTTCTCTCTAACGAGCAATTATACTATTCGGTTTTACAAGGCGTTTTTATTTCGGAATTGTATTAATCGGAATTCGTATTTTTGATATTTCGAATTATCATTAAGTCGGACTTTTTGTTATTCGATCTATTGAAATTCGGTATATTAAGAATAGTAATTATAAACGTTACGAATATTGAAATTTAGGAATTATAAAAATAGGAGTAATGATAAGTCGGAGTTGTTATATTCAGAATTTTGAATCATTCGGAATTATGAAAATCGGTATTTTGAAATTCGTATTTGTGACTGTCGGAATAAAGTTTTTCGTATTTATGTAGTGTACCCATACGTAGTCCCAGCGGAAACAGTTTTTGTTGAATATCTCCGCAATGGATGGATGCACAAATTTTTATTCACCATTCACAATTACACGACGTCATACACTAAATATCTGCTAAACTGAAATTTAGAAATTCGACACTTTTCCGCTGGGACTACGCACACTATTATGTTGTTAATAATTTTGTTTTTTTTTTTTTTTTAAATTAGTCATTAACTAATAAATACTATTAAGATTACAAAGCAGTTGTTTTATTTTCTGTTAAACTATTGTGTACGCAACTGTACGAAACTAGTAAACACGATGACGATACTATACTGGAAATTTAAGGACGTTAACTCTTTTTACTGCACGGCCGCTTTTATGTAGCCATTCAAACTTGGTCGGTTTATCGATGTTTTGCTCTTGTTCTGTTATTTTTATTATATCTCTTTAATCATTCAGTGTGATGAGCTGAAATTTTACATGTGAATAGTTGCATTAATACACTAAATATTGGAAAAGTTTCAGTTTGCTTTTCCTTTAAAAAGTCCTACAATCGGATGTCATAAAATATAGTGTTCCAGTCGTAGTAGTAAATTATGCCACTGCTCATTAATTACTAAGAGCACATGAATGAAACTTGGCAAGACATTGTAGACCCTTACAAGATATAAATAAACGAGATGAGTTAGGCTCTAGAGTTCCTATTTTAAGTACTTGGACCTAATAACCTTATTTTACTTTTACGTGTACCTATATCTTCTGAACGGTAGGTTTTTTTCAAATTCTGTTTTCACACACATTACACACAAATTCAAAGCAACCTGCGTAAAAAATTACAACTCTGTGCTAAACCGTTTTATATGATTTTCATCAAATAGCCAAACGTCAGCGCAGCGGCAACTTGAATATCTTGACAAATATAAGACACACAAATTTCATTTTAACACACATTTACCTCTCGTTACACACTAATCATTGTATGTATTTTTTTTCTTGTACGTCCATAGGAAAAAAAAGTGCCGCTAGGAATACGTAGTCCCAGCGAAAACAGTTTTTGTTGAATATCTCCGCAATGGTTGGATGCACAAATTTTTATTTACCATACACAATTATACGACGTCATACACTAAATATCTGCTAAACTGAAATTAAGAAATTCGACACTTTTCCGCTGGGACTACGCACACATAATTATGATGGCACTCTAAGATAAAAGGTTATTCCAGCGAAATAATGCGCAATCTACTAAATACAATGAAAGTAAAAGAATGTGTGCCTATCGTGTACGTTACCCTAGCAAGAAAGTGTCTCCTAGAGTTATATGAGTAGAACGTATAATGTGTGCCTTATCTGCTGTAAATGTGCCCCCAAATAAAAAATGTGTGCCCCCTGTCGTTTTGGAAAAAAACGGAAAAAACGATTCTTGCTGGGGTAACGTTTTTCTAGCAGGAAAATTCTAAACCAATGATCGGAGAGAGAAAAATTTTGCATGGCCAGAGAGCTTATATGTGTGCCAAAATGTGCCCCCAAAAATAAAATCTGTGCCCCTTCAGGTTTTCCAGATATTGCATTTCCTGCTGGAGTAATGTTTTGATGAATCGTATATCTCTAAAACCATTGCATGTGCCCCTGTAGAGTAAACATACACGAGTAGCTCTTAATGTGTGCCCCTTAGTGCCCCAATTAGATTCAAGAAAATATTTATAGTTTTCAAGTAATCGCGGTTTAATGAAAATCCGAAAAAACATCGCAGCGCCTAAATGAGACAAGGCACAAGTTCGCTGAAAACTGTATTCGGTCCTTCTTGACGCTAATAATAACCATACAAAGTTTCAAAACTGTTCATGCATGCGTTTTTGAATAATCTTGCTAAAAGTCAAAACGATGGTGTCATAACTTTGACGGCAAAATACAAGGAACCGGCTCAATCCCAGATGTGTACGATTAAACCAAAATCTTGTGCCTTTAGTCAAAAATATATGGTGAAAATATTCAGCTTGGAATGTTTCGCATTAAGTAAATATAAACAAAAAACCAAAATATGTAAGCAACGGCTGGTTATCCGACCAAATTCCAATGACTACTAAAAAGCGACGGATTCATACATATCGATGACCTTCTTTACTTTACTCACTAACCGGTTCACACGTGTTGTGCCTGAGTACACTGAAGTAGAAAAGTAATAAGTAATAAAATAAAGTTGCAATGGGATTATATTCTACTAGCTGTTTCTATGACCATAAACATTATTAAGTACATTATAAATAGTAGCCTAAGTGCTATTCCAAGGTAAGCTATCTTCTCCATTCTAAATTTCATTAAAATACATCCAGTAATTTATGTGTGAACGAAAGATATGGCAAATATCCAGATATTTGCCATTTGCCAGGTCTTTGACTCAAAATTTGATTGTTCCCGATGTTTAAAAAAATATAGTTCATGAAATGTGTGATGAATACCTAGAGGTAGTAAGGTTGTACAACCTAGCACTGGCTTGCAAAAAACGTAATAAAATTTGAATTTCGCGGGTTGGTTGGAGGATTCACCTTAACCAAATAAATCTTGGTACCTACAGTTTGAGAGTTTTATTTCACTAAAATATTCCTATAGTCAACCGCACAATGATCTGTGTTTCAACAACGTGTTTCCATTTTTTATGTCGTATTACGTACCTATGAGGGATTTATAATTATATTTTAGACTTACAAGGAGACCGCCAAGATTGTCCGCCTCCGATTTCAGTGATTTTTATATATGTTGTTATGTTTGAGTAGTTACTCAAACATAACAACATATATACTTCACTGTTACTGAGTAATAACCCAAAAGGAATTCACGCAACGCTCAATAGTTTCAGAGTTGCTTCTACCGAGCAACTTAAATATAAGTTCAATATAAAAACTCAAAAACAATTGCAACTCTATCTGTACAGAAATAAGGTTCAAACTTGCACTGTTTGATTTGATGATAATTTTATTAAAAAATCATTTAAATTGAAATTGCATAGCGGTGCGTAGCCTAGTAGGCAGGGTGACGTGGCTGGCACGCAGATGGTCAGGGTTCGATTCCTGCTAACGTTTTTTTTTTCATTATTTTTTCGTATAAAATTAGCATATTTATTCATCAAGAAATATACAAAATTGCAAAAAAATTGAACCTTATATCTCTGCAGATAGAGTTGCAAATGTTTTTGAGTTTGTATACTGAACTTATATTTAAGTTGCTCGGTAGAAGCAACTCTGAAACTATTGAGCGTTGCGTGAATTCCTTTTGGGTAATTACTCAGTTACTCAAACATAACAACATATATAAAAATCATTGAAATCGGAGGCGGACAATCTTGGCGGTCTTCTTGTTAGATGAAAAACTGATCTGTGATTTAAATAATAATGACTACACAATGTGCAAATAATTTCTAATACTTATAGGTAGGAAATGTAATCTGTGATTTGATGCAATAATTACTTTAAGAATTAAAATTTAAGGGAATGAAAATAATAATTTCCACATCAACAAGCTGTTTCATTTAATATGGTCACAAGGTGCATTTAATATATTTTTTAATCAGCCTCCAAAACTTTTGAACGCGACTGTACGGACAACAGCTTAGGTATAATACGTCCAATAAAGAAGGTCATCGATATGTATGAATCAGTCGCTTTTTAGTAGTCATTGGAATTTGGTCGGATAACCAGCCGTTGTTTACATATTTTGGTTTTTTGTTTATATTTACTTAATGCGAAACATTCCAAGCTGAATATTTTCACCATATATTTTTGACTAAAGGCACAAGATTTTGGTTTACACGTACACATCTGGGATTGAGCCGGTTCCTTGTATTTTGCCGTCAAAGTTATGACACCATCGTTTTGACTTTTAGCAAGATTATTCAAAAACGCATGCATGAACAGTTTTGAAACTTTGTATGGTTATTACTAGCGTCAAGAAGGACCGAATACAGTTTTCAGCGAACTTGTGCCTTGTCTCATTTAGGCGCTGCGATGTTTTTTCGGATTTTCATTTAACCGCGATTACTTGAAAACTATAAATATTTTCTTGAATCTAATTGGGGCACTAAGGGGCACACATTAAGAGCTACTCGTGTATGTTTACTCTACAGGGGCACATGCAATGGTTTTAGAGATATACGATTCATCAAAACATTACTCCAGCAGGAAATGCAATATCTCGAAAACCTGAAGGGGCACAGATTTTATTTTTGGGGGCACATTTTGGCACACATATAAGCTCTCTGGCCATGCAAAATTTTTCTCTCTCCGATCATTCGTTTAGAATTTTCCTGCTAGAAAAACGTTACCCCAGCAAGAATCGTTTTTTCCGTTTTTTTCCAAAACGACAGGGGGCACACATTTTTTATTTGGGGGCACATTTACAGCAGATAAGGCACACATTATACGTTCTACTCATATAACTCTAGGAGACACTTTCTTGCTAGGGTTACGTACACGTGCCTATCAAGTCTTCAAATCTTGACTGATCAGAATTTCCGGGATCTCGTGTTTGTGGATCAAAACAACAAGTATCTTATCACTTTTAGTCCTAGTATACAGCGTGGCCATACCTGCTAAGCAGGCGCCCTCATTTTTTCCAGACTGTTTTTTGCCAAGCTGTACTTAGAGTTCCGTCTATTGAGCAGCCGGCACTCGAGCGCATCGTCTGAAGACTACAGGCATCTCGCGCCTCTTTTCCCTAAGTTGCAAAGTAGGATCAGAGAGCCTCTTATTTTTATTTCTACGTCGGGTCTAGAAGATCTTAGACTCGACCGTATAGACAGTTTCCACGAACCCATCGTTAAAATCGTTCACAGAGCTCTCTAAAACACTCGAAACGATTCTGATTTGAAAGCTCTCGGAGTGTTGAACTTAATGGATGGAGCCGGAAATAGATCAGGTTTCCGGACGAGTCCTCCCTATCTCTTCGAACTTCAGTAGCCCTACTATATCCCATCTTAACCTGCTCAATTCTTCCCAGAGTTCAGCAATCTTCTCGTCGGTCCGGAGTGTACACGTGTTGTATGTTGCCACGTCCAGTTGTCGGTGATTATAGTAGTTGGATGTCTGCCGCGGATTCGTTGCGCCCCTTACCTCACCGTCCCGGCTACCGTAGCCAAGGGTAGGCCTCCCCCACATTAGGCGTGCGCGATCCTCGGGCGCGAGCGCGCCGCGAGAGCGTCGCGTTTAGCTGCCCTGCGGCGCGCTCGCGGCGCACTCGCGGCGCGCTCGCGGCGCGCACGCGGCGCTCGCCTTGTCGTTTAACCCCCTACAGCTAAGTCAGTCACAATTTGGACAATTTTCGTTTCAAAATCCACACTATCCACACTAATATTATAAATGCAAAGTAACTCTGTCTGTCTGCCTGTCTCGCTTTCCTGCTAAAACTACTGAACCGATTTAAATGAAATTTGGTACTCAGATAGTTTAGAGCCTGAAAAAGGACATAGGCTACTTTTTATTCCGTGACTTTGTCTGCGTCCGCGATAAACGACATTTACGCAGAAGAAGTCGCGGGCAGAAGCTAGTCTTTTATAAATAAAGTGCTGATTTCTTCCCACACCTTTTTTTTGCAATACGATCACTATACTCCTTTGTAGTCATGTCCCATATCGCAGAACGATTCTGTATTTCTAGGATAAAGCTTTCGATATTAATTTCACTCGTGACTCTATTTTTAACGTGTGTCAACACAACACTGCCCACCATGTGACTGACCGAAACAGTAGCAATATACAACAAGTTACCAGAATCCATAAGGACAGAGAAAAAAAGCCATCTATTTACTGATAAATTAAAAAAGCTGCTGTTAAGCAAATGTTATTATAGCGACAACGAAATTTTAAATGATAAATCCCTGAAATTAGTTTAGAAAAGTCCAAAGCATGTATTTCATCTATTTTTAATTACTATTTTAGAATAAGTTACATTATAAGATAATCAATAGGTCCTCCTCTCTACCTACTGTATTTTCCTTTGCTGTGCCCGACAGGGTCCACAACTGTTTCTAAATAAAATGTTTTACCACCTAAGCATTGTGGAATGCAATAAAGTATTGAGTATTGTAGCGGGCGAAGGGGTAAGAACGCGACTCGAGCGCCGCGTGCGCGCCGCGAGCGCGCAGCAGGGCAGCTAAACGCGACGCTCTCGCGGCGCGCTCGCGACGCGCGCGCGGCGCTCGCGCCCGAGGATCGCGCACGCCTTATGTGGGGTCAGCCGTAGGCAGGCTGCCGGGCACTAGAGGCCATTTATTATTGGTCATTTGGGGTGGGGGTGTACCGTAATCGCCACGCTTGGGAGACGGGTTGGCAATATACTAATATAATAAAGCGAACGCGCTAATCTTGTTTTTATATGATAGTCACATTCATGAGGAAGGCTATAGGCTACTTAACATCACGCTATGACGCTTAGGAGCTGAGCAAAAAGAAAAAAAGTCTGAAAGAACGCTAAGCGAAAACGATGTAACAGCGCAGGCAGGTGATGCAATGCGAAGGGGTGGGTCATGGGAACAAGAAATTTCACGCGGACTAAGTCGCGGGCAAGTACTGAAATATATGTGGGTCGTCTAAGAGCTGCCGCCTACTGAAGGACGAGGCTCTGGTTAGACAGTTGCAGGTTTAGGGCAGTACACAGAAACGTCGTCAACATCACTCACTTTTTTTTTCAAGTATAATTTTTATAAAGTTAGTAATATTATGAGAATGAAAAAAGAAATATGAGATCGCAGCGGCGTAGGTGTTCTGTAGTTACTGCCTACGTCCCAAGGAACTTAAATCCAACCTGGAATGCGCACAGGCTGCCAATACGCGGTCCGAGCGAGACAGCTTCGCGAGAGCCCTTTGTCCCTTTCATTGGGGTGACCAAGCAATATGATGTAGGTAGATACTAATATAACAGGATATAATATATTAACCAATAATTTGTTTTTTTTTTTTTTATAGTTTCGCTTTAAAGATGGATTAAAGTAAAACGCAGTTAACATAAACGCAACGCAACGCATACACTCTGCTATCGAGTATTATAGTACAACCTGGAATATCTGGCGCGCTGGGCAAATAATTATTTTGTTTAGTATTAAAATTGTCGTAAAAATCTAACAGACGTAGTTTTTAAGAAAAATGGTTGGGACACTTTTTATTGGGCAAATGCGTCAAAATTTTGGACTTTACCCGTAAATCTATACTAGTAATATTATAAAGCTGAAGACTTTGTTTGTTTGTTTGATTGAACGCGCTAATCTCAGGAACTACTGGTCCGAATTGAAAAATTCTTTTTGTGTTGGGTAGCTTATTTATTGAGGGAGGCTATAGGCTATATAACATCACGCTACAACTAAGAGGAGCGGAGCAGTAATGAAAAATGTTGCAAAACGGGGCAAATTTATTCGTTTTGAGTTTCCGTTGCGTGCGCTGCGTAAACGGTTAAAGTAACGCAAAAATTATGTATGACGGAATTGTTTCTTTTAAAAAGTTCCATATGTCTATCTTTTAAGGTTGACTCACTATAACTCAAAAGGAGCGAGCAGCAACGCAAAATGGACGAAAACTAGCAGGCAAAGCGATGCGACGGGAAGGGTCAGGGGAGCAAAAATTTGACGCGGACGAAGTCGCGGGCAGAAGCTAGTAATCTTATAATTTCGTTCATTATAGGCACCCTACTTCAAGAAAGGGACACAGGGCTCTCGAAACGCTTTCTCTCTCGGACCGAATTTCTATTTGACCAAGTGTTTGTCTGTAATAGAACTTAGTGTTATATGCATAAGGTTTATTTTTATAATGGGGTCAAATTGACAATGCACATTCCAGGGGTCGAGTATAAGTTCCTTGCTACGTCCATGAGAAAGAGGCGTACGTTTACGTATTTCTATAATAAAGGACAATGTAAGTTATGTATTTAAAATAAAACATCGTAAACCAATTGGAATAATAATATATCACATTCCTTGATCTTACTGTACAACTAGACTACAGACAAGCACTTATATATTATTAAAATAATAATATGTATAGATATTTAAATAAATTCATGTTTGCCAAACATTTAGCCCAGTCAAATAAGGATTAAACCTTGGAATGAAATGAAAAGAAAGCGGTTATTTTTTGGCACACATCTTTGTTTTGAGATCTAAAACACTTGCTTGACCTTTAACTTTTGACTCGCTGACACGAGAGCCAATGGTTTATCTTTTCAAGTTCTACACGAACGAAGAACACAAGAACGAAGATCTATGCAAAAACTCCTCTTTCAGACCGTCCATTCCGAGGTTAACCCTTAATTTAGCCTATTTGACGGTGGTCATTAGGAGGCGTTAGCGTCCCACTCGATGAGGTAGGCGGGCGGCGCGCCGGGCTGCAGGCGCCGCGCGTGCACGTGGCAGGTCTGTCCGCCGCGGAAGAACGACTTCACGCTCGACTTCAGCACGGACAGCTCCTCCTCGGCCTCAGCGCCAGTGCTATTAGCTTTGTGAGGACTCAACTGTAAACTCTTCACGCTATTATTATTACTAGTGTTATTATTCGTATTTCTTCTTGCATTCTCATAATAATTCTTTTCTTGTCTCTGTCTCAGTCTTCTTCCGTGAAATTTCACGTTATTGATGTGCCCCCCGCCTTGTGGAGTGACTTCACCGTTTTCTTTAGGGATTTGAGCAGATTTATTGTTGTCATCAGGCAGAGGACATGACTTGTTTAACTGTAAAAAGGAATGCTATTATGAATCGTGGAATAAAATGTAACAAATTTTTTAATAGTAACGATAACAATTACAAATGACATTAATTATATGTTGGACGAATGTACCTGCGACTGTAGGTATTTCCGGGGCCTCCTGAATTTCCTTCTTTTTACCTCTCCATTTGGTCCAATCACGATGTCCTTTTCGCTAAGTTTTCTTTTCAATGGCCTCATTAGAGGACCCATAGCTGGATTCAAGTTCACAGGTAACGAGAATCGTGAGTGGTGATGGTTCTGTTTTCCATTTTGTTTATTGAATATGTTTGTTGTTGAAGAGAATGGTTTCTTAGATGGGTAAGACATTAAAAATGGATTATTCTTCCCTTGGAAATCTTTCAGCGGTGGTATAATAACGTCTAGGGTGCCCCTGCTGGATGTCTCGTCGCCCGACGACTCCATGTCATGGTTAAAGTTGTTAGTGTACGAAGGCATGCTATCCATGTGCTGCAGAGACATTATTTTGGAATGTTCGATAATGTTTTTAGTAGACAACTTAGATACTTCTAAGTTCATTGTAGCTATTCTTGTCGTGTGCGTGTTTATACTGACGACGTTAGTGACGTCAGTCGTGCTCACGTTTGTATCAACTATTTTCTCTTTGGATATTATATCTAACTTTACAGAACATGGAACTAAAGAAGTGTTGAGAGATGGCACTGGAGGACTTTCTTCACAGATCGACTTTGCTTCGTTCGTAGTGTTTTCGATTAGCTCTGATATTTTATCTATTTTATCGGCTTTGGCATCAGAATTTCTAGCAGTAGAGGTGCAAATGGAGGGTAAAGGTTGTTCGTCGATTTCGGAAGGTTTAACAGACTCATATGAACTAGTAGAATCGTTTTCTGAATTAGAGTTACAGTTGAGATTTTCATGGAACCGCTTGCCCATCATTAAGTTTAACCAATGACCATCAACTGGCACAATCATACGTTGACTGTGATTTTTATAGGAACTTTTATCATTGTTACTACTAGAAGGTTGGGAACTGAAACAAACAAATGATACATATGAAATTATGCTTCATAGCAGTATCTTTCAGTATGAATAAAATTCCTGAAACAATACCTGTCATCAACAACTAGAATTGTCTGCGGCGACGGCGCTCGAGGCAGAAACCTAAGTCGCGGTGCGTATTCCCTCACTAACTCATCAGACAATGGCTCCCCTTTCCTTATCTGTTGGTATAAATATAAATATATTGATTGACTAATATAGTGGCTACAGAACTTAATTAAAAACAAGCCTATGAACCTGTTCCAAAGCAGAAAGCTGCAGTGGAGGTGGCGGCGGGCGTCGCAAGCGCAGTCCCCAGATGGTCGCACGTTTCTTCATTTCCCGTCCGCATTTGAATCGCTTACGAGAAGACGTCAACGCTGTAAGGATTTTTTCTCGGCGTTCTTTTACTGGGGTTCGCCACATCTAGGAAAAAAGAGACAAAAATTAAGCGAACTTTTTAAAAAGGGGTTAAATATAATGACCACCATAATATGCTTTGACACCCTTAGTTCTTTTACTAAAAATATATACTTGACACCAGAAAAATAAAGTCTAAAATTGCAATAGTAATAGCTTTTAAGCCACGATTGCACTTCAAATTGTATTCGAACACCAAATGTAGTAAATGATCACCAAATCTTAATTACCAAAATTTTAACATCTCGCTATCCTATTTAAGCAAAATGACTCCAAATAAATCATTGTTAATCCAAAAGTAGTAAATTATCACCAAAATTAAACCAGCATTTCAAAGTAAAATGAGTGTACTACGTGAGCTCGACAAATAGATGTGCGAATAACACTTGTGCGACAAAACTGTACTGCGACTCACCATAGTTCGAATGCACGCTTACTGTACGACACACTGAATCTAGTCGTTTCCTGCACTCGCCGGCCGCTTACTAGGCACCGCTCGCTTCGCACGCTCGGCTCGTGCGTAGGTCACAGTTTTAACCTAACCTAACCTAGTGTACTATGTGAGCTCGTGTGTGTCGCACAAGCGTGCATTCGAACTATTGTGAGTCGCAGTACAGTTTTGTCGCACAAGTGTTATTCGCACATTCATTTGTCGAGCTCACGTAGTACACTCTTAATAATTTGGTAAATGATTATATGATTTTATTTTTGCAAGTATGTTTGTACAAACACTTTTACACGTCAATTATATTTTTTAAAACTAGATGAGGTCGGCGTTTCCTACTTAACTGTTCATTAACTATATTTGGGTTAACAATGATTTATTTGGAGTCATTTTGCTTAAATAGGATAGGGAGATGTTAAAATTTTGATTATAATTTTACATTCAAATGTGGGTTTAATATTTGGTGATCATTTACTATTTTTGTCCTTTATATATTACTGTATCTGGTGGTAAGTTAAACATAAGCCTTTCAAAAATTAAACCTTTTCCATGATTAACTATGATATTTTATAATAAACTAACCTTCTCAGGTAATTGCAGAGCATGCCAATTGTCCATGATATAGGGCATAATAACATTATCTAGGTCGAAATAATTCGGCGCATTGTATGCAGTGAGATTATACAGAGCGAGATGCGCCAGGTCCAGCCAACAAAGCTCCAGTCGCCGCAGATATTCCGCACCTCCGTTGCAGTGAGCACACGCAAATATGTACAACCTAAAATAAAATGCATTTGTTAAACAAATGTTAGAGCTCGGCAAACAGCTAGCGAAGGCGATAGAACCTGAACTGCAGGACAAGACTCCCATATCGAGCCACGACGGCTCCACTAATGGGCTCATCAACTTCTTGAAAGGTAATTCAAAAAAAGAAGCCGTTTGGGAGTAACGTTCTTTTATTGTTTTTTTTTTTATATTGCAGTGTAGGCAAGCAGATTACGCTTGGGTTACTGTGCTTAGGCGGGTTCGACTATAATATGGATTGTGACTTGAGATATTTAGAGTGTAAGCACACCAAAAAAAGTTTAAAAAAATGGACCGCATGTATCTTCTATAATCTTGGATTCAACCTCAGACACAATTCTGTGTACGTTTTAGTCAACAAGTGGGCGGATTTTTACCTTCATTTATTTTTATATACTTTATTGTAAACCACAAAAATACACTACAAAATTTACAATGGGCGGCCTTATCGCTTTCTGCGATCTCTTCCAGGCAACCAGGCAGGCAGGCAGACTTCTCTTCCTTTTATTTATTGATCAATAAATTCGAGCAAACCTGTAAGAAGGTGACTCAAGTAATTGGCCATCAAAACACAGCTTTCCGAGCTTTACTAACAATCGTTAAATATCGAGCAAATCTACCGACACCACGAACAAATAAAGTATATATTTGCGTAACTTTTGAAACGTACCCAATACGCATCGCACACTACGTGGTCACCAGTCGTAGTCTGCCGTGTAGTGCACGAAGTCCTTAAGCAGATGAAATATATTTTAAACCAATACTTACTTATCGCCCGCGTACAACGGATACTGTAAACTTGATACGCATCTTTGGTGAAACCAACGAGAACACCGACAGCATAATAACATCTGTAAATAGAAAAAAAAAATACGTAAGAATGCTATTAACATTGCATCGACTTACTGAGGATGGAAAGTATGGAAACCATATCTGCAAGTTTAGTACATATGTTTTTGAGTTTTGTTATCGAGAACGTTGATAGAGTTCAACTTTGCAAGAAATCTCTCGGTATTTTTCGCTTTACACGATATTGCGGAGTAGGATAATATTTGGCTAATTTGAATGTGCATCGGGCGCTAGTGCCGGTAGCTTACAAATGGCCTCCCAAATTTCGCTTCATGAAGCCACATTTCTTCATACAAATGATTAAGGTCCAAATTCTGTAAATTAAACATACCTGTGCAAGCCAATCGCTTTTTTCGCCGCAGTAACAATGTGTTTCATTTTGATCTTTGACAGCATCGGATAAAGACGCCGATGATGTTGTAGAAGCAGTCTGAAAACATACGTTATTTAAAATTTCTGTTAATTAAACACGATTATGTAAGTTGGTAGTGTGAAATGGTAATAAACGTACATCGCAGGGTGGGGTGAGTTCCTGTTGTTGCCGCCGTTGCTGTCCGCCCTTAAATCTAAACATGTCTGATCGCTTGAGCGCCCTGTTCTCCGCCGCGGCCACTCTATACCTTTGGTCCACGCATCTTTTGCAGTGCCATGATGCACCTGTTACAAAATTTTGAAATTTAGAAAAGAATGATAAGCTGTCGAAAAGTTATTCAGTCAAAAATAAACGTATGTTAAGAAAATTCGAAGGGAAATAAAGTTTTTAATTACAAGTGGAAATAGTTCCTTATAGGAATTATTAACTAAGTTAAGATAAAATGGCGTACATTTTCCATGCCTGATTGTGATGGTAATTTGAATAAGGTGCCATGTTGATAACCGCAGTTTGGACGATGTCAGTGTTCTAAATACGTGATACGCATTTGCAAAGATTTGCAATTTTGAAAGAACCCACTTAAAACATTTAAGCGCGCATTTGTAGTACTACCGTTACAGTAATGAAGCAGATAGGGCGTATATCTTCCACACAATCTGCAGATAATTGATGCTCAGGTCATGTACTAACTTTTAGCCTGATGACTT
This sequence comes from Aporophyla lueneburgensis, assembly GCA_932294355.1. Taxonomy (NCBI): domain Eukaryota; kingdom Metazoa; phylum Arthropoda; class Insecta; order Lepidoptera; family Noctuidae; genus Aporophyla; species Aporophyla lueneburgensis. The sequence continues at coordinate 13,056,973 of OW028737.1, forward strand.
ATTGTTATTGGCTTGACAGAATGCAAATAAAAGAATGCAAAGATCAAGGTATGAATTCGATCATTTTTACGACACTCAGTGCCCCTTGTTAGGCAAGTCCTTCAGTTTCCTAAAGGTACTTTGCTATGCTAACTGAATTAGGATACAACATTGTGGTTGATATTCAGCAGGGACCTGACCTTACATTCCAGTCGCGTAAGTCGACATACACACTGACGTAAGAAAATCTCGGCGGGATTTTTTCGCGCACATTTTCAACACTCTGTGTTGCACATTGAGAATCCAACAAAGTGCATGCCGCGAGTGAGTCTCAGCGCGTTGAAAAAACATTCAATTTTCAACTCCCGAGAGTTGAAAATTGAATGTTTTTTCAACTTTCACTAAGCAGTTGGTTGAAGATTCAGTGCGCGAGATAGTCCACTCGCTGAAGCGTGGGTTGCACGCACACAACCGCGCCAGTAGTGTTCCTCCCTAGCTTGATTTCTGACGCCAATCTTTATCAAGCAATCTGGTCTAGTTGGCGACGGCTGTGTACTGCAGTTATAAATACAATCGAGTTCAGTCAAAGTGATCATGAATGACCTGGGTGTCATTATGATCATTTTGACTAAAGATTAACTATTAAGAAAATTATCCCATTAAACTTTAATATGATGATGTGACCTTTTAATGATTAAAGGAAGTCAGTGGCGACTGTGCAAACCATAAGTAATTGCTTTCCTGCAGAATCAACATTTAACATGCGAATTTGACTACATTTCTACGAATTTGCTCAGTGGACCTCGTAAGTATCTAGGCTTTGTGCACACAATCTGCTTCATAAACTTTTTTTGGAACATGGCAACATCATATACATACCAAATCATTCACGCTATGGTTGTTTGGGTGAGCAGCAGCCCTTTACATGGTTTTATTTCCATAAAACAGTCGTCTCTTACACGAGAACAGTTTATAACATTAGTAACATATTTCCAGTGCGAGCGCAAGAAAAATAAAATAGTTGGTTGTCAACCAGTTGGAAACAAATTCATTGGTTACTAGTGGAGCGGGGTGCCCAATATTTTTTTTTTTGCCGCTGATGTTAATAGAACTACATACCGCTTATCCACGCGTCGACTGGCGGCGAGTGACACTTGGCGTGGTAGCCTCTGCCGCACATGTCGCAGGCGATGATGGCGTTGGTGGCAGACCCAGCTGCCGGACCCTCGCGCCGCTTGCACACCACGCACATGATGCGTCCATCGTCGGCAGGCGGGGCGCTCAGTAGCTTCAGTGAAGCCACCGCCGCCCACGCCTGCGTGCCATCCCCGAACTTCACCAGACATCGCGCCGTCCCCGATCCCACCTCGCATGAGTCGTTATCATTGCTGGTACTCAACTCTACTATTGTTCCTGGGTTGAAGGAAACGCTGCATGAATATTCTGCACAGTAACTAGGTATCATTGCAAAGAGAAAGAATCGATTCAAGAGGATAGTTAAGGCAAAAATTAGGCTTAATCATTATTATGCCAGACCATTGATTTAGTACATTGAGTGCAGGTTTGCAAACACAGTCATTCCTTAGGGCCTGAATTTGTAATTTCAGCTGAACTCATCTATACCTAAGAAAAAGCGTGATTACAAAGTCTCCCTTATATAATATACAAAACATTTAGAAATAAATACACACCTAAATAATACCGTCCATCCTTGTTTGGTACAAGAACATCATCCCCACAGTGGAATGGATTATAATTAGTTTTTTCCGTGTTGGTTGTAGAGTCTGGCATGGCATCCTGTGTTTCTTCTTCTTTTTTTTCATTCTTTTTGCTAGCACATGGTGTGATCGTTTTGTCAAGACCGCTCAGGAGGGCATCGATCAGAGACAATTGCGTTGAGACCTCTTTGAATCAAAACAACAAAGTAAATCAATGACATTTTTGGAATCTTACTGCATCTTAGTGTATACTGTTTATAAGCTGAAAATAAATATTATCTCTGCTAATCGTCATATTTAGTGTTGATTGTTCAAAATAAAAGTTTAGTAAAAAGCTACCATTAATCAATCAGTCAAAATAAAAGAACACGCTAAAACTCATATACACCAAATTATAAGCAACTAATACAATAAGAAAAATACAAATAGGAAAATTATTGGAATAAGATCAGAACGAGAACCTCAGTTCAATGTAATATTTATTGAGCTTTGTCTTAAGCAGATTGTCCAGAAATTAGGAAAACCCTTCATATCAAATTTTGAGGGTCAAATACAGCATTTACTAAGGAACCTGTTCAAATTATAATATAGCACTTTTGAATATTTTATAAACAATTTATTTGGAAATATTAAGGATAATTCTCAAGAAATTAGAAAATCACTGTCCCAGGCACTTTTTGCATAAATAATTATTAATTACAAAGTAACCAGAAACAATAGAATTATAAGTCCATGTATTAGAATGATACCTATTCTAACATTTATATACTTATTCTGACATTTAGATGAAAATATTCATCTTCATTTACCATACTTCTCACAGCCTAGAACACAGTCCAACAAGTACTTCTTTCCAGTATTAAAACAAAATTAATGAGTAAAACTAAAATATAGTAAACGTATTTATAAGTAAGAACCAAACTTTAAAATGATTTCTGATACAATTTACTTCATTGCTGTCTCAAGGGCAAAATAGTACCCTGATTCAGTTTATAAGTTCACACCAAGTTTATTTAAATTTATTGGTAGTATCAGTAGTGTGAAAGAGAAGGTGAATGGCCTGGACTCCATCAGGATCTAGTGCAATTTAGTTGACCAGTTGTAACTGGCTAGCATAATTTAGTTCACCATCAATGGTGCATTTGCAGCTGATGCACAACCTTGGCACATTTAACCGTCCTCTGATACGTGTCTATATTCTCTTATTGTGCTGTGATTTGAGTGATTTAATGAGCATAACTGTATGCAACATTACTTCAATTATTACTTCAGGACATATCTTATACCTTTAAACGAGCAATTCTTGTATATATGAAACTGAATCTCGGAAACGGCTCCAACGATTTTCATGAAATTTAGTATACAGGGGGTTTCGGGGGCGATAAATCGATCTAGCTAGGATTAATTTTTATAAAATGTCGTTTTATTCGTGTTTTCAATGCAATGATCAACTTTATCGATAATCAACTTTAATACAAACTTTTTATTTTAAACACAATTTACCAAAAAATACCGAGCAAAGCTTGGTCATCCAGATATTGATTTTTAAATCTAAATATAATTTTAAGCTATGACATTTTCATTGGTAAACTATGTTTCCCCAGCCAGTCTCCTGACCATGTTTTATGGAAAATGGACAAGGCACAGTTTAATTCCCTAACCTGGACTGATATCAGTTATTTCTGGTTACTGGCACTAACAATAGACCTACTGTTAGTAACAAATGTATAACACCACAACTGAGTGTGAAATATATTCAAATCAAATCTTGTACCAAAGTTCATTGAGCGTATATTGTGTTATAAGTTCTGTTAAAGGTATAAAAGAATTATAATATTGATTGGTTTAACTGTGCTAAAAGATGTTTTTCTTTCACATATACAGTTTCCTGGAAAAATGTCAAGGATTTATTTAAACTCATCCATAACGTGAAAAATGAAAAATTTTGCAACAAGTTCTTGAAATTATTAATTCATGCTTCATTTTTATTTTCACGAAAATACGTGCCTAGGACAGCAATGTATGGGTGATTATCTAAGTTGGTGAGAATTATCTTAAAAGTCTTTGTCACATTAGAAGAAAACATTAGCAAAGCATAGGCGAAACTTTTAAAGTCAAAACAATATATATTCTTTTACAGATTTAGCAATGGATTCACTCATGAATAAACTTTTTTGAAATCTCTCATTTAAATCCCAACTTTCATAGTGATAATGACTGGAGGTGGTTTTACAATGCAATAGACAAAACACAGCAACTAAGGGAAATAAAGTTATTTTTAAGTAAATATAGTTGAAGGCTGTAGTGGCACAGCCTGGGAGAGGCCTATGTCTAGCAGTGGGCTACGATAGGCTGAGTTGATAGTTGGAAGGTTGAAAATCTGTGTGCAATGCTTATTAGGTCAAAATTCATTTCCTTACCACCCATCAGGGAAAGGTTTTGTTTTAATACACTTTAATAAACATGAACCTTTATGTAGTTCATATGTATTAACCTGCAAACAAATTAGGAACAAATGCCTCTTAGATTTTCAACCATATAGTTTTTCTATTGTGTAAAAATAAACAGTGAACATGTATTTATGAACTAAATGATGTCTCTTAATTTAAGTACTACAGAAATAGGGGGTTACTTACACTTTAATTATATTATGGGTCCAACATGGTAAGCAAAAATAACAGAATCAGTGAATGTTTGCATGACAAGTAAATTTACACATAAAAGCAAGTCAATTTTGTATAAAGTGAATAAGAAAGATTTTTGGACAGACCTATGTCTTGTACTAAAAGCTCATAAAAACTATGCAAGCAGCAAAAGCTAATTAAGCATTCTGACATAAATTGTATTGATATATACATGTTTTGTTAGGTATAAATTATCACGAGCAACTCAAACCAAAGGTTGCCTTCCACTACAGAAACTGAATTCATCCAATTCATACAGAAACTCATTGAATGTCTGTTTTAAAAACAATTATCAAAGAGAGCAGAAAATGTATCATAACTGTTACTCTGGCCTTTAGCAAATGGAGGTTGAAACAGATTTATTTGGGTCATTTTATGTTACTTCAACATATTTTCCCTATACCATTTACAAGGAAAAAATATTTTAGAAGCATGCTGGAGCCAGTAAGCTTCAACATGCCTCTAAAATATTTTTACACGGATCAGAAAATGGTACAAACAGTTTAACTATAATGTGATAAGAATACAAAACATTATAAAACTCACATAATCGCTAGTTATAATTAATGGAAAAGTCTTTGACAGTAACTTAATTCGGATTAGAATTTACTTTCTATACCCCTTACCTTTACCCTACCTTTCATTAACACTTTTTGTATTGTTCTGAAACCTTTTTAGAAAATATGATCAGTGTCAGAAAACAATTTTAGATGATGTTCTGTGTATGAAACTCAGAAGTTTATCCATAGTGAATGCTTACCATGCAAAGTGTAAGTTGTAAACTTTTCTTACTGCAAATAAGCACCAACAAGTTTACAATTAAAAACTTTTTGCTTTGTTTGTATTTATGGGCGTAAGTCATTCAAAATGACAACAATCGTAAATGGGACCGCAAGTATTTTAATTTTACAAGAATCCAGAATCACAGAATATGGTAAGTTTATGTTTCTGTGTTACTTACAATTAGATTTATCGTTTGTCTCAGTTAATACTCGTCGTGCGTGCCTACGTATATTTTATCAAATACTTTTTCTTAAAGCGGTGTGCATATTGTTCGGACACTGATTTTAGAGTAATTGTTCTATATACAATTAAATAGGGCTGTTAATGAAGGCACACGCTGAGAAAAGTTACGAGTAAAGCTATCATCACAATTTATCAAAGCATTTGAAAAAATAAGCTAAAATCTTCTGGTAACAATTAATTGCTACTTACCAGCGTTGATGTCCATCTCAATTATGATTTTTTTAACTCATATAAAGCATTGGAGAAGCATAATTTGGACTCAAATTTCATACTATATGAGCAAACACGTAAAGCATTGGCGCTTTTGCGGCCATTATACTAGTCAAACGTTTCACAGTTTTCCCGCGGTAACAAAATGTAACATACAAATCATGGGTAAACTTGATTGATAACGATTTTGTTTAGTGACTACACTTTCATTTCTTTTAAATAAACACTTTTATTGCTAAATTCATACTAAATAACCATTATAAATTAAACAAAATAACCTTTCGAATTTCTTCTATCGGATATCAATCCCTCTATGCACGTCACTATTGTTGAATGTTGGAAGTACTGTTTTGAATGATTGTATCTGTCCGTATTCACGGAGCATATTTGCGCATTATCATCGATTTGTTAGAAGTATTTTTATATTATTATTTTATCTTCAAAATTTGTAAATACAATCAGCTTCATAAAATTATTACCACTATCACTGATTAATTTTAAACTTACAATTTAGTTCAAGCTAGCCTGTAAGAACCTTTATAATTTTATATTTTCTCTATGGTTTAGTGTAAGTATATGTAGGCCACACTGCCTAGTGGCGCCAGACCCCGGCTGGAGGCCTAAAAAGGTAACTTTTTAGAACTCGCCGGGACACAATCCGTTTAAGTACTAAGAATCTTTTCAGGATTAACGACGAGATGCCCCACAAAAAAAAAAAAGTGGTGCCAGATTAGGTGACTTGTCGCCATTTGGGCTACTCGGATAGAGTTGACCATTTTTACAATCGGTAACGGACTGACGGGTCGCCAATAAGGCTATCTCAGAATTAGGCTCCATTCAGATTATCTGACGAACGATAAAATGATTAGTACTAAGACGCATTTAACGGATGTCACCATTTTTAACGTGAATCAGATAGAATATTTAGTAAACACCGAAACTGCACGAAATAAAGTGGACATTTGCTTGGTCTTGTGAAATTAGAATGGGGAAACTCGTAAAATAATAGCAAACAGTACAGGGACCAATGGGACCTATGGAACGAGCCAGATTTTTATTTAATAATACTCTACTTATTATTGTAAGTAGGTTTTGAAAATTATTTATTTTTAATTATTTTTCCTACTAACGTTATGGTGAAATTTTTATTTCGAAAAGTGGCATCATGCTTATAATTTTATTCTTTGAATTTATTCTTAACGGATATTTTGAAACAACTCCAATGTTTTCAGCAAAATCTCGCCAGTAAATGCTGCGCCTCGATTTTAATACGCCCGTGGGTACGTAGGCTAAAGTAACCTGTGGATTAAACTGATACCTTTCACAATTATTATTAATCGAGTCTAGTATCGAATCGTGACGTTGATAATTATCAATCTCTCGATTCGCTATTAGATTCGATTGACGATGATTGAGGTTTGTTGGGAAAATGGTTTTATGGTTTAATAGTAAAACCGTGAAATTAGCACATGTTATTTGAAGTAAACTCAGTCAGAGTTAAAGTATAAGCTAAATATTTTAGTGTAAACCAACATTATTTTATTTCATTTGTTACTATCCGGTTAAATAATTGAGGGCAGATGATGATTTTAGTACCCGATTCTGGCAAAACACGAAAAATATTTTAAAAATGTGTATAAAATACACATTTTAGAAATATATGGTAGGTTTGAAATGTTTATTTCTTTAGGTAGATCATAACAGACACTTTTACACGTCAACATCTTTTGGTCTGTGTTTTAAAAACTAGATGGCGCTGGCATAGCTGACTGTTCCCTGAGATGAAACGCCGAAATAAACTCAGAGGTCACGGTCTCTTTTAAAGTCTAAACAATAAATTATTAGAAGATTTAGAATTTTATGTGGGTTTAACAATGCAGGGCAATATCCGGAAGAGCCTTTTGAAGAAAGAGCCATTACAGCTTTGAGCTGACCTGTCCCAACAGACGGCATGTATGTATCAGTTATCGTGTAAGTCAACCCTATTTTAGGGAGCTCAACGACCCGTCACAACTTCACAAGACGCTACCAGATCTGTAGGACATTTGCGTAGGCCATATATAAAATACTCAAAGCTGCCAGGCAGTTATAGCCTGTTTAAGCAGCCAAAGTAAGAACTTGTTTCAGACAACCGACAGCAATTAGCACTCTAGTCTCGGGTGACTCACTGGCGATTGCCAAATCTCACGTGTGACACCTGATCTCGATATCGTGAAGGACAATTAAATGTTGGAATCGCAAGCGACTAAAATCTTTACTTGTGTACCTACCATACGGTGACGTCACGCGCGTTGCCCAAAGAATACGGAAACTTCAAACACGCCGAATCTAATAACGTCTTCGCAGATGATTTGATGTACCGTGTGGTGCCGGACGTAAAGAATAACACCACCCCATTTCTTCCCGTGGGTGTCGTAAAGGGCGACTAAGGGACTTACTAGAGAATGGGCAGGAGCGTTCTCTATGCATTTTACCACCATACTGCGATCGCCAACCCGCCTGCCAAGCGTGGCGATTATGGCAAAGCCCCCCAAATTGGGGGAAGCCTAAGTCCAGCAGTGGACGTCTTACGGCTGAAATGATGATGATGGGATGATTTGAGTAATTGATTTCTTCTGGCCCTTATTACTTGGGCCAGATTGGTGTGCGAAGTTTCATAAGATTTGATATAAACCAGGCTAAAAGCAGCTCGTTTAGCGCGAATAAATGTGCGTCTATAATATACGTCCGTTCCGACACGACGCACGGGAATCGCGAGTATTTTTTCTATGAGTATCTTTAAATTCGTTACATGTAACCGCGCGGTTACCATCACTCAGCGGCAACTGCCACCGCCTCTGTCTAAACTGTGCATTAAGGCATTTCGCTTGACTGAACGTCTGAATGTTGCGTTGTGGTAACGCGACGCAGGCTTGGGACTGCAAGTTGCACTCCACCCATACTTATGCTAGGTACACACGAAGCAACTTTTATTGCCCGCGACTCTGGCGATTGTACTGTTTACAGCTTGGCAAAAAAGAGTCTGGAAAAAATGAGGGCGCCTGTTTAGTAGGTATGGCCACCCTGTATACTAGGACTAAAAGTGATAAGATACTTGGTGTTTTAATCAACAAACATGAGATTCCGGGAATTCTCTACAGACAAAATTTCAAGACTTGATAGGCACACAAGCTTTTACTTTCATTGTATTTCGTAGATTGCGCATAATAATGCGCAATCTACTAAATACAATGAAAGTAACGTAATTCCAGCGAAATATCGCTGGAATTACGTTTTATCTAAGAGTGCCATCATAATAACATAATGAAAACTTATTCAGTTTAATAATTAATTAAATTACACTCGGGGATTGCCGATTGAACCCGATACACAACACATAATGTTCAGCAATCGCATTTGCATCCACCATCTAGGATATTCACAACCATTCAATGGTTGGTATGCCTGTATCAAATTTGACATGAATGATACTGAACGAATCCTGTTACTGCTGACAGTATAAAGTCGACAAGAAGGTGACTTACAGCTGCTTACTGTCGGAAACTAATCGGAAGTCAGAGAGTACCTATAACATGTCGCATTCGAAAGGTACAGGCAATATCGAATAAACTTGAACAGTTGACCAATGAAGGCATCAGGTATGTCTATGTGGGGTACATAACATTATCACTATTCACATGACAATGAAAATGAAATTACACGCTAAAATTTAGATTTTATTTAAAAAGAAAAACGTGACATAACATCATTCGTGTATTCCTTTTCGGTGCTATGATATTTTTTTTCCATTAATACTGATGTATCAGTTTTACATTTCCTAAATAAGAAATCTAAATATAGACCAGGGTAGCCTTTAAAAATAATAAAATTGAAAAAAATAATAATAGAAGGATGCAACCCTTTAGAAAAGGAGGGGAATGTTATAAAAATGAAAGGAAAAATAATTTACGGGCGATCTGAGGTCAGGAAGGGGATGGGGGTGAGGTTTTAAGGGTAAAAATCGGTTTTTCTCGATTTCCGGCAAAACTAAAAGTCCTATCGAAAAAAGTCAAATGGCAAAGTTGTAGGTAATAAAAAGATCTAAAACTTTTGTATTTACACTTTTTTCACATAACCTCAAAATTTATGTGAAAAATTCAAAAAACCAAGTTTTTGGTTTTTTATTTTTATCTTATACAATTTTTTTTTTAACGAAATTTGGTTAAAACTTACCTTTTTATGGCCCAAATACGCTGTAATTTATTCGATTAAAAATATTTATTTCTTCACCTTATTTTGAATTAATACCGAAAAAGCACCCTAATTTTCAATCGAAAATTCACCCGTCAAAATATCAGCTTTATTCTAAAAGTTGGTATGTTTTCTGTTCGTTGAAATCTCTACTTTCCGATGGTGAAAAAAAATATATGTTACCATATTAAATCTTCTCAGAAAATGCAAAAAATCGGAAAAAACTCGAATTCGATTTTTTTTAAAATTATTATAAATAATTTTGAGCTATTTATTAAAATTTACACTTTAATTACTCGAAAAAAGTTAGATTACATGCTACATTAATAAAAAAAAATTGCAAATAAAAATATACTACTATATTTAACAAACAAATAAGTTACTTAATAAAAATTAATATTTAATAAGACATCTACAATATTTGGAGAAAGTTGTCGAATCAGTCGAAAAATTGTAGCCCATCAAAAGGTATTTCATGGAGAGAAGTGGGGAAGGGGCTAGGCGGGTCTGAGTCTTACTACATACATACCTACTATTTCGTAGCAGCTGTTACAACCGTTAGCCTAGCCAGTATTTGAAATACAGTACAGTACACAACGTTTTTTTTTTTTTTTTTCTCAGGATGTGAAATCAAAAATGAGCCTAGCCAGTATTCGAAATACTGTACAGTATACAACATCGTTTATAAAAATACACGTGCACGCTGAGTTTCTTGAAGATAATTGTGACAAGTTTACTTAAAAAAAAAAAACTTTTCAAATCTGCCTATGAAGGTAAATACGATCTCTATTTTTATCTGTATCAATTAACTCAAACATTAAAATAGTAATATTTTCTTTAAAAAATAGTATGCTTACGTAACATAACCTAAAGATTAAAATTAAATGATATTTTAGTACAAGATTAAAAAATAATAATCTCCTTAATGTTGCACAAACAAATTAAAAAAAAAAACATGAAAAAAAATATATTTCAAAATACATAAAAAATATATTAAAAATCTATAAAAAATATACAAAATATATATCGTAAATATATTTTTTTTTTATATTTTTAGCTATGTTTTTTATGTCTTTTATGATATATTTTGAATGTATCTAAAATATATGAAATATGCATGAAAATCGGCCAAAAGTTAGTTATTAAAAATATATTTGCTATACATGTTTTTTATATATTTATACATTTATTATAGATTTTTAATATACTGGGTGTTAGTGTAAACACCGTTATCCTTGAAACCAGTGATTTGGTTTCGTTAATAGAACGTAAAAACAATGGAAAAAAAAACAACTTTTTTTTTAAAAGAAAATCTGCATTTTTCCACAAGAATATTTCACCCTATGCGCGAGGGCAACAAACTTCGGGAACCACACCGCGTTGCACGACGCGACGCCGCGCCGACACGGGTCGCGACCCCGCAGTCAGTCAGCTGGCAGTCTCGCTAGCGATCGCACGTAACGCCGCGTCTTAGCGTCCGTCGCTCATTTCTCGCGCGTGAATTGAGTGTGTTACTATGTCTTACACAAATGAACAGTGAACCGAAATGGTTCGGCTTTACGCCATTGCGGGTAATAATCTGAACGGGGCGCGTAGGATGTACGCAGAATTGTTAACCTGTGCCAAACCGTGAAACGATGTTGGCGGCGCGCAACGTACCTACGGCCAGTTCACTGTGCCGGCGGTTCAATTTTCAATGTTTCCCACTGGACGCTATGGACAATACTCTCCTCATCGATCGTCAACATCCATATCATTTCAGCCGGTCCAAGAACTAAATGATAACGATCGCATACCACGGATGGTATTTTCGCAGTGGCTTATCAATAACCTCGATAACAACAGAATGTTGGACGGGGAACCCATTTTGAACACGTGTTGAGGTTAATGTAGGTCGGTAAGTGTTGATATTTTATTCAGTCAGTGTAAATTTAATTTAATTTTTAATTAAACTGTACATAAAATTGTGATTAACTTTTAAATACGCCAAAAGTACCTACCCAATGGTTTGGTTTATTAAAAATAAAATGTTTTCAAATCATTTAGAATCCAAAGCCATTTCGAATCAAATTTACATTTAGACTCGTCACGCAATACCAAAGGTAGATATTTGTGGCTGTCCTAAGCCAAGATAAGTATGATGGGAAAGTTACATCACAGGTAATGTGTATTTATGTGTTGTGTGGACGCGACGGCTGGCGATCGTTGTAGTGATTACGTCACTGATGCGCATATCCATGAATTTGCGGGCGGTCTGGGATAAAATCCGTTCTAAACCTTTTTAGGAAAATATTTTTTTTTATTTTTTTAACTCGCTCTGTTATTTTATATTTAAGTCAAATTACCCATGGGTTAAGTGACAACGGTGTTTACCCTTACAGTCTGTATTTATAATATATTTTTTATACATTTTGACATTTATTTCTTTAATATATTTTTTTTCATGGGTGTATACTCACGATAAAATAGTGAAGGCATTATTAATTCGATTTTGTCTTTTCAGATTATCAGTATGGATGAATCTGTTTGTATCATCTGCAATAAGGCAGATGATAAGCAAGTGTATGAAATAAAAAAAAAAGCAGCTTTTCCTTTGAATCGTTTAGTGCTATCCAGCAAGAAAAGAATCGACAGTAAATACAAAAATTTGAGACTTTGACATCAGCTTTTATTCATCGAAGTTGTCAAAGTCAGTATAATGATGAGACTGCAATAGCTACATTTTGTAGTTCAAGACAAAAAAAGCAAAGGAAGGAAAAGAAGTAATTAAAGATGCTCTTGGATTTAATTTTGAATCTCATTGCTTTCTCTGCGGTGGATTTTTCGGTAATATTTCAAAAGAAAAAATTTCATGTGTTCAAAGCAACGATACAAGAGATAATATATTACAGTACATTCAAAAACAAAACACATTAAATGATTTCGATAAAAAGATTTCAGCTCATTTGAAAAATGTGCCTGATTTAGTCGAGTTTTTTTCGATTTTTTGCATTTTCTGAGAAGATTTACTATGGTAACATATATTTTTTTCTCACCATCGGAAAGTAGAGATTTCAACGAACAGAAAACATACCAACTTTTAGAAAAAAAGCTGATATTTTGACGGGTGAATTTTCTATTGAAAATTAGGGTGCTTTTTCGGTATTAATTCAAAATAAGGTGAAAAAATAAATATTTTAATTGAATAAATTACAGCGTATTTGGGCCATAAAAAGGCAAGTTTTTACCAAATTTCGAAAAAAAATTTTTTTTTGTAAAAGATAAAAATACAAAACCAAAAACTTGGTTTTTTGAATTTTTCACATAAATTTTGAGGTTATGTGAAATAGTGTAAATACAAAAGTTTTAGATCTTTTTATTACCTACAACTTTGCCATTTGACTTTTTTCGATAGGACTTTTAGTTTTGCCGGAAATCGAGAAAAACCGTTTTTTACCCTTTAAAACTCACCCCCATCCCCTTCCCGACCTCAGATCGCCCGTAAATTATTTTTCCTTTCATTTTTATAATATTCCCCTCCTTTTCTAATGGGTTTCATCCTACTATTATTTTTTTTGGTTTTAAAAATTATCGACCCTGGTCTAATAGTGTAAAAATCTTTCATAGACGTTTACGGCTAATGGGAGCCGTAACCCGTCTCCTCAAACTATAGGTAATATATTACGTAGAATAGGCACCTGAAAAATAATAAATATAAATTATACTTTTTTTACTGTGGTATGCGATAATATCATTAATAAAAAATAAAAAAATACTTGCCTGTTTCTTTATAGTGTCTAATTGCACACAGATCAAAATCGTCTAATTCTTTCTTCCGTCAACTGTTTTGGGTGTTTCTCCAGGTGTAGAAAAAATCCTTAATTTTTTTCACCTTCATTTACAATTTCTCTAATTGTACTGTGAGATTTACCTTGAAAAAAATATAAAAACAATCATATTAATTCCATGTAGGTACATTTTTCAATTTCAAGTATCAAACATCAAGAGTCAACGTACACGCGATTTGTCAAACTAGAAAACATAACCTCAATAATCTATTTGTAAATAAAACAATAAAATGGCTTGAAACTTATAATACCGATAAAACTTAGTATTAGAAAGGAAAAACAATGACTGGCATTGACTAAAAGATACATGTCTTGGATAAATACCTGTCGTGTAGGCAGTTCTTTCGAAAACATTGTAGATCAGAAACAAAATTTGTTCCGCTTCAGATTCCGCCAAATTTATTACGGAAACTTGGTATATCACAGCTCACACCACTACTCCTTATTGTTTTATTCATTTTTATATGTACAACAAAAGCATTAATAATTGATAGTTAATTAGAAATAAGTAAAATACAACTGGGAACATAACACAATGACAGATTAGCTACTTGTTGATGATAAACAAAGCAGTGTTGCCACCAAAAATATATTTTAGTTCAAATGGTTACCACGACAGACTCTTTTTTGCCAAGCTACAACTCCATCAGCAATATCCGGAACTTGTGCAGAAACACTGTCAGGATTCATTTTGTTATTATTTTTATTATTTATTATGTACAAAAAACCTGTATACTGTCCCAAATAACTGTTCAATGCGAAATAGACGAAACGAAAATTTTTGCTTGGCTTGCTTTCTATGAGAGAGAGGGAGACAGACAGAGAAACACGCGCACGCCACACGGCTTACAACTATAGAAAAAAAGTGTCGTTACAACTTTTGGTCTTAATTTTTTCCGTCTAGCCCCCTTTCAAAACGCGCGCTAAGGAACTTCGTTCTAAAAAGAAAAGAACTCACGTCCACTGAAAAAAAAAAAACGTTTTGTATTAAAAAGAAAAATGAATCGAATCGATGTCTCTGATCTACAGCTCCCTTTGCCTGTCCCAAAGAGGGACGAAAAGAACCAAAAAAAAAAATGTCTCTGATCTAATGTCAATGTCAAATGTGTCTCTAAACGTCAATTGTGTGGTTGAAGTTGAGCGAAAAAGTGAATTTTATCAGACTAGAAAAACAACACAAAAAGCCAAAAATTTAATTCAAGTCCCTACATCCTTTTCTAGTTTTCATGAATTTAGCACTCTTCAGCTGTTTTACTTTCATTTAAAATAAAAAAAATACTAGTGAATTAATAAGAAATGGGTAATTCTGGTATTAAACAACATTATGAAACTGCATCTAAAACAGGTGTTTTACAATTATCTGACTGCAAGCTGAAAGAAATACCAATTGAAGCCCTCAATCTAAGTAACATTTTAAGAAACTTAGACCTATCCAAGAACAGATTGACATCATTACCGGATGATATTTGTAATTTTAAACTCATGAAACAGCTCAACCTAGACACAAATAAAATAGATTCCATTCCAGAATCCATAAGTAATATGAAGAAACTTGAGTTGTTTAATATATCTAATAATTTAATTACATTCCTGCCAGAATCTTTTGCTAAACTGAGTAATTTGAAACAAGTCTATCTGAATAACAACAGGCTAAAAGAATTTCCAAAACAACTGTTGGGACTACATAGCTTGGAAGTTGTGGAGCTGTCACACAATAAGATAACAGAGGTGCCTAAAGGAATGGCAGAGCTATATGCAGCTGAACTAAATTTAAGTCAAAATGAAATATCAGTCATTAGTGAAGACATGCATCAGGCTCCGAGACTTAAAATTTTGAGACTGGAAGAAAATTGTTTAAGTTTAGATTCCATCAGACCAAGTTTGCTGAGAGACTCCAAAATGCACACCATTAACTTGGATGGTAACTTGTTTGAACCAAAAGAGCTGGTATCTGTGGAAGGATATAACGAGTATACTGAGCGATACACTGCTATGAAGAAGAAAATGTTTTGATTGATTGTCATATTGTTTTTGGAACTCAACAAACAAAATACAAAATTATAGAAATGTCTTGCAATACTAAAGTTTTATTTTAATATGCATATAAGGACACAGTATTCTTGTAATAAATTCTATACCTACACCAAATCTAGTTTAATTAATTTTAGTTTTTATTGTAACTAATACTTGTGATTATAGATTATAATAAATATAATATAAAATATTATTCAAATACATCTGTTTTTTGTTTTACTTTTGTCAAATGGTTCTTTTATGTAGATTCATAGTATAATATACCGGATAAGTTTTCAATAGTATAGTAGTATAGTATAGTTCATGCAATATTTTGATAAATCTTAGTACAAAAAAATTAAGTTATTGTTAACAAAAGATGTTTATTTTGAAACTGGTTTTTATAGTAACATGCGCTGCGTGCGGCGCGGGCGCAGCGGCGAAGGTGAACGACCGAGCGTAGCTACAAGTACCTACCACCTGTTTGACCGTCAAAATTCTAAGAAGTTCGAAGTAACTACGCTGGCGCGCGGTTACTGACCCATTCCTATTGTCGATATCATATTACGAAATATGTAGGGTGTCCACAGTTTACTGATTTAAGATCGGCTAAAAATTAAAAAATTAGTATTGAAAAAATAGTTGAAATGTGTTCTATTACTGATACTGAACCACCAAAAAACATTTTGCGCACTGGTTAAAAATTTTTCCTGTTTAAATAGTAAACCCTCAAACATGCACACATTTCCAGATCTGCAGTGTCTTCCAAAACCCTAAATTAAAGGAGCTGCAGGAAAACTCCAGTTTAAAACCTATTGATACTGAATTCGTACATGAATAATATTTAAATAAAACAAAATTCCAATCTTAAATAAACCTAAAATTGCCATTATTTTCATTATAAAAAAAATTAAATCATATCACTGCCTAGTTGTCAACAGAAAGAATACCGAAAAGGCTGGTCAATGGCAGCCTTTTCGGTATTCTTTTCTGTACCAATGTACAGCAAAGCAATGCCGATTCTTTGATCGAAAATAATAGTTAAAAAAAATAAAACTAAAAAACACGCTTCTATAGAAACTCAAACTAAAAAGTAGAAAATAATGGAAAAAAGCGTGAGGAGCTTAATATCAATTAAGAAATACCTCAAAAAGCACCTCTATTTATTTTCTGTTTTTTAAAGAGTTTCGAATTTTGTGACGTATGTCAGCGTAGTTTTCGAAGACAGTTTTTTTGAATATCCTGGTAACCCTGCCCAGGATAATGGCACAAATTTATAAAATTATTGTATTGTCATCGGTCTTTGATAAGTATGCCAAATTTTGAGTTAATCCGACGTTTTGAAAGGAGGTAAAATCATGTTCAAAGTTGCCGTTACAAAGGCACATACTAACATACAAACATGAATAGCCAGCCACGGATTACGATGTTTAAAAAAAAAAGCAGGCGACGATGAGTAATTGCGTAACAAACTAACAGTAGGAATAGCTTTCATTTTGACAGTGCAACAACATTCATTGCGTATATTTACGTTATTGAACGGACAGATTTTTCAAACTTATGAAGCAATGGATTTGAAATATCCTTCAAAATGATTCAGATTCTCATTAATAGTGTGTTACGCAATTAGGGTGCAGGGCAGTCGGATGACATCATGCTCTAAGTGCTAGCCGTTTGGGGTGGAAACGGCTAGAAGATATGACGTCCAATATGGTTTAATTTTCGCCGCTCCGGCACTGCACGCTGTGTTAGGAACATGGGATTGCGCAAGGGATGCACAACTCGCATTCCACACCAAAGGCTCATCTAACTTCCAAGCCGTTATGGACAATCCGTTTGGTCTCTTCCTACAGTCGCGTGCAATTAGATTTGTAGTATCTATAGCTGGCACCGCAATCTGGTGACAAGATGACTGATGATGTCATTTCAAGGACAAGCCATGGTATATGAAGCAGTCGATAGCTTTACTACATTGACATTGATGTGAAGGCCTGCACAGTGACACAAACATGAATTAAGGCAAAGTCTAACACACTAGTAAAACGACCTTCGACCGCTTACCAGAACAGTGCAAAGGTAGTCTGTGAGTCAATGCATGGGTACGTAAGCTGAGGGTATACAGTGCGGCGGACTGTGGACCATGAGTCATAGTCATAAATCTTCATACCTAAATACATATTTATAGGTGTTGAAGTTTTGTATGGTATAGCAGATTATTTTTTCGTAATCAAGATGTTGGTCCCATAGAGAAAGTTGTTGGGTTTGATGGTCTGTATTGCATAAGACCACGCATTTTATTTTTACAAACTGCATATAAAAGAACTGACTATGTTCGTAATAAAAAGGAAGATTGATTTAAAATTTGAATTTTCGGGCGCGGGCACGTTTTCAGCAATCTGCTTCTTCCGGGAGTTTCTCAACTTACGGTTTAGAAAATTTAAACTTGGCAAACATTAAAAATTGAATTTTATTACATACATCTGGCGACTATGAGCCCTTAGCCTAAACGATGTTACCTACTATTGCTCGCGCCCGTGTGTTATCGTCCGACACTGACGCGCGTCGACTGCATTAATTCAGCGGAGGCCGAATGCCGATGCTAGTCGAAGTTCAGTAACATAAGCCAGTGTTGTCGTAGTACTGCCGCGGGAAGGTCGCGTGACTCATACAGCGGCTCCAAACGCATCGCGATCCCGAACATTCTCACTAAAAGTAGAATTATATCTCGTGAATATTGGATTTAAATAAAAATAAGTTGTTATAGTACTGATATAAAAAGGTATTGTGAATTACATCAAAAAGGGTACGGGTTATAAAGTAAGTAGAATAGCATCTAAGTTACGAATTAATTTATTTTTATTTGTTATTAATCGATGGTAGGTTGCTATATCATACATAGTAATAAAGGCTACAAAATAGGCTTTAGTTATTCAATGACTGTCGCGTTGTTTGTTTTGGTGATTTTTAGGAAAACCATATCGACCACCCTCACAATAAATAATTACAAAGTAGATATAGATACTTAGCAGATAAAAACAATCCGCTGGTTATTTATTAATTGTTTGTTGTTCCTACCAAATCTTGGAATACATTCAAGCATTCCAAGGGAATAAGAGTAGAAAATAAGTTAGGACTCTATTTTGAGGGAAGTGATTCATTAACGCAAGATGCTTTAAAAACAATCTACAGGACCTATATCTATTTAATTCAAATTTCTAATTTCGTTACGAAGGTACCGGCGCAATTTAGATTTACAATTTTACTGACGTGTAAAAGTTTCATGAAATATTATCTTCCGTATATTCGTAATAAACATCATTTCATAGGAAATTCATGACATTAAACAGGGTGACAGGGACAACAACGAGAAACCGAAATCATGCCGTCAGTACATGATTGACAATTAGCGTAGAAATTATATAATAAAAAAATGCTTTTTCATAGAAAAGTGCAATAAGCACCTATGCGGTCAAAATGTATGGAGCTGCTATATTTTTTTAAAAACCGAAGAAAATTTTCAGAGTAAATATTTCAGAATTATCTATACCTACTTACTAATATTATATAGCTGAAGACTTTATTTGGCTGAACGCGCTAATGTCAAGCACTACTTGTTTGAATTGACAAATCTTTTAGTGTTTGGTAGCCCATTTATCGAGGAAGGCTATAGGCTACATAACATCACGCTATAACCAATAGGAGCGGAGCATCGATGAAAAATGTTGCAAAAATGGGGAAATGTTATTTCTTTTGAAGGCTTCCACTGCGTGCGCTGCGTAATCGGTTTAAGTAACTCAACAATAATGTATGACGGAATTGTTCTTCTTCAAAAGTTCAAAAAAAAATCCGCGATAGCATAATTATGTCTATCTTTTAAGGTTGGCTCACTATAAGGTTTTTAAATGGGTCCACCCTTTATGGCAGAATTTTTTTCGTCATAATATTATTTTGCATAACAGAGGATAGCATAAACTTCATTTCGCAGAAAATCGTTTGGCATACACTCATTTGTCATACATTCACAACGCATAATTTTTAAATCAGAATCATCTTTAGGTATAATTTTTGTATCCATAATAATGAAAAAGGAGAACCATCATATCGCAGAAAGTTTGCAGTCTGAATCGTTGGCATTATTTCATATCGATAGTCCTTAAAAGGCAGAACTATCATATCTCAGAAACTTTACAGTTAGAATCATCTTTTGGCATACATTTCATATCCATAATAATTGAAACGCTCATCTATTACATTACAGAAAAATCATAGTTAGCACATTGCATGCAGACATGCAAACAAGCATGCACCATGCATGCAGCATGTAAGCAAGCATGCAGCATGCAAGCAAGCTCAAAGCATGCAGGCGAGCATGCAATATGCAGCATGCACGCTTTCTATCACGGCTCCGGCGCTGCGTGGCACCGGCGCCAGCGCGGCGGTCCCACGCGAGCTCATCGTCGCAGGCGGTTTAACGATCACCACCGCAGCTTCGCCTTGCTGGCCGGCTTCACCGGCCAGCCTCAGCTGCGGCGGCGAGCGTTACAACCACCTGCTCCTCAGCTCGCGGGCCGCCTCGCCCCTCCGCGCCTACGCGATTTTAAATTACTGTCTAGGGGCAGGGCAGACAAGACTACGTGGAGTCGGTTCTGCAGCGATTCGTTTCTGTCAATAACTTTTGTAGCACAACATATATTTAGGTACTTATTGAGACATTATTTTAATTTAAGGTTAAAATACAATTTAATGAAATGAAAATATGCCTAATAAAATTATTCTAAATGAAATTCTGCCATCTTCATAGTATGCCAAGTGAAATTGTACCAAATAATCATCGCTCTAAATAAATGTTATGCTAAACGAATATCTGCGGAATTTTAGGTCTGCCAAAGGTAATATGCTTAGTAAAATTCTGCCTTCTTAAAAGTATGCCAGCGTAAAGTCGGACATATAAACATTCGGCCAAACAATGATTATGCTAAACATTTTTTATGCCTTACAAACATTCGTTTAAAGAAGATTATGCCAACTGTGTTATGCAAAATAAAATTCGGAGCATCAAGTTTCTGTCAGATAGAGGGAACCCTTTTTAAATATATTCAAATCTAAATATTATAAAGTTGAAGAGCTTGTTTGGTTGAACGTACTAATCCCAGGAACTACGTTTAGTGTTGGATAGCCCATTTATTGAGGAAGCCTAAATACTATATAAGATCTGATTGTAACTTCAACTTAGCTGTATGTATCAATTTGCATCGTTTAATATGTAAGCGGGCACGCCCTTTATGCCTGGAGGCTTTATTTACGTTTTAAGTTCTGTTTACGATTTTGTTTTATTATTTATTTCAGTTTAAGTTTAGTTTTCAGTGTTTTGTTGGTGGTATATTGGCGTGTGCTAGCTAACATATGGTGAATAATGTATGTTTTGTTTTATAATATTAATGACTTACACAATATTGTATAGAATCAAGTTCTTCTAACTTAACAGACAGCTGTGCTGCTGGGGAGTTTGTTCCGCCACTTCTTCTTCCCAGCTAAAGCACTAGGAAGTGTCGAAGGGCGGGCGTTTTGGGGGGACTGTCTTGTGTAACTTTGACGTTCAAAAAGTGCTGACTCTCAGCCTAGTTTGAATAAATGACTTTTGATTTTTGATTTTGATTTTGATCACGCTAAGGGCCCTTAGGAGCAAGCAAAAAGAAGAAAGTCACGAATACCTCGCACGGGCCAGCGATTCGATGCTACGGGGAGGGTCGGGGGAGCAAGTAATTAAACATGGATGAAGTCGCGGGCAGAAGCTAGTGTATGATAATGTTATTTCCAACAGACAGCAAAATCTTTATAATTCTCGAGAATATGAGACCTCTGTATGCCCACGATTTGATTAAGTCTGCCAAGTCTCTGTTATGTTGCTAGCGCACTCATTATTTAGGTACCTAGTAGTTTGATGGTGTCCGACGAGGGTGTGGGTGAGCAGTGCCTCATCATCATGAGTACGGATAATTAAGTAAACTAAACTATAAACTGGCAAAAAGAAACTCCGAACTTCCATCAACATAAATATAAGCTGGTATTACACATTTTGGCTTTTATAATGTTTAAATTGACTAAGCACAAATTAATTTTGGGATCGCAATTTATTTATTTTTTTAAATACACTCATGAGTACGGATAATTAAGTAAACTAAACTATAAACTGGCAAAAAGAAACTCCGAACTTCCATCAACATAAATATAAGCTGGTATTACACATTTTGGCTTTTATAATGGTTAAATTGACTAAGCACAAATTAATTTTGGGATCGCAATTTATTTATTTTTTTAAATACACTCACATTAAAATTTAAAAAAATAAAAACTTAAGCCTTTCTTAGGGTTGAGTATTTGGAACAGATTCTTGTACCCTTTCTGATGTAATAAGGTCATATCAGCGCACTTCAATATTTACTAAATCCTATAGTGGTCAGCTATACTAAACTATAATGGTACATATTTAAATAAAGTTGTCTATTTGAGGACTATCTCTATATTTTTATGAGTCATAAACACCATGGCATTGCTGCCTACTCACATCCAGCGACTGAGTGCCTAAGCAAACTAATCAATGAACAAACAAAATACTACGATATCACACCGATAAGTTCCAACGTCGATTTATGAAGGGACTTTGAACATGGCTATTATACAGGGTGATTGGAAGATGGGTGCAAAGCTTTAAGGTGAAGATAATATAGACAATTTAGAACCATTTAAGCCATGGTTGTCTTAGACGAAGTCTTACCAAATTTTTAAGTTTTTTTTCGGAAATTCTCAAAATTTAATGTAAACTGCATAATTATGGCCAAATTGAATGATAAATGAATTAATTTTTTATTTATTTAATTAAAGTAATGTGTAAGCAACCAAGCAAAACATGTTTTAGGCTTCTGTGTCATTAGATTTTTTTTTTACAGATATTTAAAGCTCAGAAAAAATAAAAATTTGTACAATACGTCTTTTAAACCTTATTTAAAAAGAAAAACTGAGGGTGCTTTTTTTGTTCAAACCTTTTTGAAGACATGCTTGATAATCGCTCTTTCTTTTGAGGTATCATTTATGCGGATATCTTACAAATTATTGAAATTAGGACCTACAAACCAATTCGAGGGAGAAATTTTAAATTTTAGGCAGTCTAACAAAAGACAAAATTTTTGCTTAAAAGAATACTTATATGCTCGAAATGATAACATTGTTCAATTCTAAGAATTTTTGGCACATGCAGGAACCAATCTAGGGGAACCCATTGAGGGGATTCTCTAAACAATGGCCACCGAGCGCGGTACGACGGCATTTCCAGGTAGAACGCCCAATGAATAGCAAAAAGCGATAAGAGTTGGTTTTTACAGCAAAATGGTCTTAGTTACTGAGGCAACAAAGTCGTTTTTCTTTAGTCAGGGTCAGTCGGTCTGTGATGAAGCCGTTACATCTTTTACTTATTAGTCAAACTACTGCCCTTGTGAGTGGACGTTGTCGTGTTGATTCACAATTTACCGTGTTCAGTTATAGCCCTTTGCGTTCCTGCACGTGTTGCTTGCGTTAGTTTTGAACATTTTTGTTTCACCGTGTCCAGTCGTAGCCTCGCGCTCCTGCACGTGTTGATTTTTGACTTAATTGTGTTGAGTTGACATTTAGTGCGCTCCTACGCCGTTTTTCTTAATTGTTAAGTGACTATGGCTACTTTTTCCAATCAAGAATATGCGGATATCGTATTTATGTACGGTAGAGCAGACGGCAATGGATCTTTGGCGCGACGGATGTATCAAGGGCGCTATCCGAATCGCAGGATACCGAATGTCCGAGTGTTTTACAACACGTTTCGTCGTCTTGCCCAAGATGGGTTTCACCGCGTGGAACCTGGAGTCAACCCAGGCAGACACGAAACTGCCGTCGACGAAGACATTTTAGCAGCATTTCAAGCGGATCCTACTACCAGTACTAGAGCAGTAGCACGAAATTTAAACATTTCTCAATGGAAGGTGTGGCATACAATGCATGAAAATGATAAGTATCCGTTCCATGGCAGGAGTGTGCAAGGTCTAGTAGAGCAAGATCTTCAAAGAAGAATTCAGTTCTGCCGTTTCCTCCTCAGCAGAGACATCGAAGATGCGTGGTTTCTGAAATCAATCTTGTGGACGGATGAAAGTAAATTTTCAAGGGAAGGTATTACAAACTTTCACAACATCCATGAATGGGCCGACGCAGACAACAATCCACATTTTAAGAAGCAGGTGTCATTTCAGATGAAATTCTCTGTGAATGTATGGGCTGGAATAATTGGCAGAACATTGATTGGGCCCCACTTTTTGCCTGATCCATTGAATGGCGAAAATTATTTGCAATTTCTGCAAATTGATTTACCACTGCTGGTAGAGGAATCAGGTGTCCCGATCTTCGAAAGAAACCGAACAGTCATCTTTCAGCAAGACGGCTGTCCAGCGCATTGGACTTTAAATGTAAGGGAACACCTCAATAATTGCTTTCCTGATAGCTGGATCGGCAGGGATGGACCCATCCCTTGGCCCGCTCGCTCCCCAGATCTGACCCCGTTGGACTTTTTCGTGTGGGGCCGGGCCAAGGAACTGGTGTATAACAACATAGAAATAAACACTAGAGAAGAATTGATACAAAGAATAAATTCAGCGTTTGAGACAATGAAGCAGGAGATGATGTTGAAAATAACGACTACAGAAGTTAGAAGACGGGGCCGTGCTTGTATAAGGAATCACGGCCGTCATTTTGAACATGTAAAATAAATAATTTTAATTCAAATGTTGTTTTAATTAGTCTGCCTAAAATAAAAAAAAATCCCTCAAAATGGTTTGTAGGCCCTAATTTCAATAATTTGTAAGATATCCGCATAAATGATACCTCAAAAGAAAGAGCGATTATCAAGCATGTCTTCAAAAAGGTTTGAACAAAAAAAGCACCCTCCGTATTTTTTTTTTAATAAGGTTTAAAAGACGTATTGTACAATTTTTTTATTTTTTCTGAGCTTTAAATGTCTGTAAAAAACATGTCTAATGACACAGAAGCCTAAAACATGTTTTACTTGATTGCTTACACATTACTTTAATTAAATAAATAAAAAATGAATTCATTTATCATTCAATTTGGCCATAATTATGCAGTTTACATAAAATTTTGAGAATTTCCGAAAAAAAACTTAAAAATTTGGTTAAAAATATTTGGTAAGACTTCGTCTAAGACAACCATGGCTTAAATGGTTCTAAATTGTCTGTACTATCTTCGCCTTAAAGCTTTGCACCCATCTTCCAATCACCCTGTATACTTATTTACTGAGTAAGAGAGTGAGTTTATTTTTATAACAATAGGTGTCTATAATACTCAAATTCTTCAACTATTGAGTACGCTATATCTGAAAGAAAGATTACAGTACCTTATCCTTGTCTTTGGAAAAAGTTGGCAGTTAATCAGTGTTGCTGAGTGATCGCTGCGTGATTAGTGGCAGTGGCCACCGGGTTATCGGATCTCACGTGCAACGATAACGAAACTGTAAATAATTATTTCCAATCAGCTCCATTTATAAAACCGATATCTAATTATCTTACTAGAAAAGTAATAGTTATATAATCCCTCGTCGTTTAGGTAAGCTGATTCTGCACCCTAATTACCTACGTAACATGTTATCGGTCACAATCTGAATAGTTTTGAAGGATATTGCTAAGCCATTGGATTATATGTTCGAAGAATTTGTTTGCTCAGTAACAATAACGCAACGAAAGTTTTTGTGCGGTCGGAATGTAAGTCAGTCAGTAACAATTGAAAAAAGTTCTTAATTAAACAATTAAGAACTTTTTTCAATTAAAATTAATTACTTAACAACTCTTAGAGTTGTTGTGAAGGTATAAAATTGCAAGGACTGATTATACCTAGTGACAAAATTAGTCTTCGTATTGAAGACTAATTTTATTTGCACAAATCGTTTATTAAAGCGTTAATTACATACATGGAGCTGCAATCGTCGCAACGAGAGTTAGTAACGTGTTTTTGTTTGTCATATCAGTAGGTTAGATACTTTGTTAGTTATGTAAACACGATTAGGTCTATCTAAGGAAAGGGTACGCGGTCTGCAGCTGGACGGAGTAAAAGCTCTTACAAAGAGTCGCGACGCGACTTTTGTAGAACAATTTCCGCAAAGTTTTCATAGAAATTGTTCTACGAGATTCGCGTCACGTCTTTTAGAAGAAGCCTTTCTCCCTACAACTGGGTAGGTACCTACCTAGTAGCTCCTTCTAGAGCGCTGCATTGGAACTTCTGATTTGATTTCCTTCACTGGTTTTACATCATTTTAGAGCATTTGGGAAGTAATTAAGTTAGATAAGTAACATAAGTTTAACATTATAAATACATAATTAAGTACGCGCTGGACGGAGATGGTGTAGGTTAGGGATGCCCGATCTGAATCGATCTTTCAGAAGATCGATTCAACAGTATACGATCTTAGCCAGATCGAATCGTATGCGCCTATAAGATACAAAATAATACCTCAAAATACGTGTCACACAAGATTCTGCTTCTTCTTCACCTGCATTATTATTCCTCCCACTTTTGAGTCCTACCTACTTTTGAGGCAGAGCATGAGGTCCGTTCAATACAAACCGCAGCATTTTCTAACCCTGAGAAATCAAGCTGACTGCAGTTTCGAAACAGCTACTATACGATTCTCAATTTGAATCAAACGTGACCCCTATGGTTGACAGCCGCGCTTGCGACTGCTGATGAACCTATTAGAAGATTGCGAGGCTGTTCCATTATAGGCAGAGGTCGGCGGCGCGTTTGCTAAACCTACTACCTACATTATATACGCATTGGTATGGACAAATAACTTCTTCTTTCTGACTGACAGACACCTTCGGTTTAATTGAAATTAGTGATCGCCCATTGGTCGAAATTCGACCGTACTTCATTTGAATAGAAATACATTATTAAATGAAAAAATATATACAAATAATAAATATAAAAAAAAAAATATGGTTATATTTGACATTCAGTAACACTGTAGACAAATAATATTCTCGATGCAATCATAGATTTTAAAAATGAAATAGGTTACATATCTATAAAATTAATTTATTACCTATTGTTATACTTGACATTCAGTAAGACTATTGACACAAAATATTAAAGACAGATATTCAAGATTGGACCACAGATTTGGACCATAAACAAAAGAATATCTATGCATGTGTGTATTAAATACACGGTAGTGAATAGTAGTGTGTGTAACGTGTTATTTATTGAAAATAATGTATTTTTACGTATAATTAAAAAAAAACATTAGCATTCGTCACTTCTTCTCTGTATCATCATTACATATTATAAAATAAAGTCACTTCGCTGTCTGTCTGTCCCTATGTATGCTTATATCTTTAAAACTCCGCAACGGATTTTGATACGGGTTTTTTTAATAGATAGAGTGATTCAACAGGAAGGTTTATATGTATATAACATGCATAATATAGTAAAAAAACACTGATAATTTTAGAAGTTTCTAATGTGATGTCATAAATGAACTCATTTTTTTGCGCTTACATTGCGAACGCTGGCTGAACCCTACGAAATAGATCAAAATAATGTACTACAGTATTGTACACCTTACAAAGTTCTACAAAAAAGTCCGCGATGGTATATGTCTATCTCTTAGGGATAACCCATAATAACCATTTTTATCCTTTACTTTTTACGAGAAATAATGGCTTATTTATGAATGCGATTTTAAGCAATACAGCATTAATCCTTATCCAATAAAGTACCTTAAATAAATTGTGCATTTCATGTAGATCAAAATTGCCCTTTACAGCATATCATTAAAATTAATATTTTAGAAGATATCAGAGATTATAATAAAATCGCCGCAGAGCGGCTAGCGGGCCGTCCCGCGTCCGGCCGTTCCGGTTGGTAGCCGCGGTCGGGTAGTGCAGGATTAATAGGATTGTAATATTGTAATTCATATTACTTTGGCTTCATAGTAAATGCGAATATCATGTGTGTTCGAAGTACTCAAAATAAACCTAATTGTATTATTCCAAGTAAGAGACCGCGAAATATGGCTTAGATGTTTGGATGGATTTGGATTTTTGGTTATCCTGGATACTTACCATATACATAGGATACTTTATCCCGGTAGTAGGTTTCCGAGTGATATTTTCCGAAAGCTATACGGGCGAAGCCACTGGAAAAAGTACTACTCTTATAACTATGTTTAATTTGGTGTCTGGTAAATAATTGAGTGTCTGTATAGGTAGAATAGGAGCGTTAATAAAAACCAGTAAGACTTATATTCAATTTAATCCAGCCCTATGTCGCAGTCTTCTTACTCTGAATACTATTAGTTTTTTTTAAGTACATCAAACACACAAGATATGTAAGGATCGGAGCAGGTGGCGTTCCGTAGTTTCTGCCTACCCCCATGGGAAAAAGGCGTAATTTTATGTATGTATAACATGGATTAATACATTCTTACTGCGGTAATACGTCCTCTTGCGATAATTTCCGACATCTACGCGGGCGAAGCCGCGGGCAAAAGCTTAATATTATAAATGCAAAAGTAACTCTGTCTGTCTGTCTGTCTGTCGCGCTTTCCTGCAAAACTACTGAACCGATTTAAATGAAATTTGGGACACAGATACTTTAGAGCCTGAGAAAGGACATAGGCTACTTTTTATCCCGGTAGTATGTTCCCGCGGGATAATTTCCGACCTCCACGCGGGCGAAGCCGCTGGCAAAAGCTAGTAAACTATAAGTGTGCGAAATTTCATACTCCTCCGTCCGCCCAATTTTCGTAAAAAGGGATCC
This sequence comes from Aporophyla lueneburgensis, assembly GCA_932294355.1. Classification (NCBI taxonomy): domain Eukaryota; kingdom Metazoa; phylum Arthropoda; class Insecta; order Lepidoptera; family Noctuidae; genus Aporophyla; species Aporophyla lueneburgensis. The sequence goes on from OW028737.1 coordinate 13,085,509, forward strand.
AAAGTTTTCGCTTATATAGATTTAAGTTCTATGCGTAGTATTTGAATTTTAGGCCTATACCCAGCAGTGGGTGATTCCGGGCTGAGATGATGATGATTTGAATTTTGCGACCTGCCTTACAAGGGGGGTAATTGAGTGCTGTCATTTTGACAGTTCATCAATATTCATTGCGATAATTACGTTGTTCAGCAGACACATTTTCCGAACATATGAAGCAATAGATTGGCAATAACGTTCAAAATGATTCAGATTTCGAATAATAATGAGATTTACGCCATAAGGGTGCTGTTTTGATATAATAAGTATGTATGTATGTACTTTAATTGGCATGTATACCTGTATTATATTCCAATTAAAGTTAGCCAGCCTCTTGATTATAATTATTTTGAATCACAGTTGACATAATTATCTACGTATAAGTATTTTGAGTTTTGACTTTGAAGCCGCTGCCTGCTTAAATATTCATCAAAATGCGTAACTAGGTATTAATACCTGTACAATTATTCAATAATGACACTAATAAAAATAAGCATCCTGGGTAGGTATAATACGTAGGTAAATCAAATATAAACGACACTTTTTTATTACTATTTTTTTATTTGAACTTAGAGAATAAAGAATAACAGCTTATTTTTCAGAATTGAGGTACAGCAAGCCATGCTGATCATAAACCATAGCCATAACTTTGCCAGCTGACAGCCGTGAGTTGGCTTTCACTGGTCCAGGTTCCCCTTGCAGTCTCCACTCTTTGCTGGCTCGTTTCGACTTAGGGGTATAGTGGTGCACCCACGTTTCATCGCAGGTGATGATCTGAGTGAGAAAAGACTCTCCTTCTTCCTGAAATTTTGCTAGGAGACGCTGACACAACTGTACACGATACAATTTCTGCTCAGATGTCAGAAGGCGAGGCACCCACCTTGCGCACACTTAACGAAAACCTAGCTTCTTTGTAATTATGGAAAACGTGCTCCCATAACTTATACCAACTGCAGATGCAATCTCATTAATGGTCAGATGCCTGTCACTTTCAAGAAGTTGTTTAACTCGGTCGATATTGTCGTTAGTGATGCTCGTCCGGGGTCGGCGATTATGGCTCTCGTTATCTACGTTCTCACGGCCCTTCACGAATTGTTTATACCATGCAAAAAATACTCTAGCTCGCGAAAGCATTCTCAAGATTTCCGTTGGTTTTACACCTTCCGTGGCAATAAATTTAATAATAATACGTTGGGCAATTGACGAAGGAACGTCTCGTTCAGACATCGTTACGATGGGTACTGAAACGAACGCGCAGTCGCGCACGGTCCGTAACTTGCTTGTCCCACTCCCGACATTCCCCCCGTCACCTCACGAAGCAAGAAACCTTATGCTTTAATATTGTACGCTTAGGGCCAAAAGTCTCGTTTATACTTGATTTACCTACGTACCTATGAAAAAGTGTGGGGTTATTAGTGATGTAAATTCCAACGTTTAGTGCACAAACCTATTATTACCAGTAATTATGAATCTGAATGCCCTCCTAAATGATGTGTAGGGCACGCCACAATTGCGGCGGTAAGTCCCCTCTTTGAGGAGTGGATAGAGAGGCGTCACGGCGTCCTCACCTTCCGCCTGACGCAGGTTCTCACCGGGCATGGGTGCTTCGGTGGGTTCCTGTTCAGGATAAAGCGGGAGGATACGTCCGGGTGTTTCCATTGCGAGGATCGTCTGGAGGACACGGTGAAGTATACGGTGGAGGTGTGCCCTGCCTGGGCGGAGCACCGCCGTGTCCTCGTGGAGGCGATCGGCGGCGGCGAACTCTCGCGTCCGGCCCTGGTGCGAGCCATGGTACGGAGCGAGAGGGAATGGGAAGCCGTCACCTCCTTCTGCGAAGCAGTAATGCTCGCGAAGGAGGAGGCGGGGCGCGTGAGGGAGTGGCAGTCTCTGCGCCCTCACGTCCCTAGCCGCCGCAGGAGGAGACGCCCCGGGCGTCGGGAGTCCATAGCGGACTCCCGGCCACCGTAGGCGCGAGCTTGCGGGTAGCGAGCAATGGGTAGCTCGCCGCCCGGTAAGGACCAGGCTCGGGTCGACGGCGCGTAGTGTTCTACGCGCGCCTTAAAGAGATGTCAGCAGCAGTGTAGGGGTCTACTAGGACCGATGCCTGCCGGGGTCGCGTGATTGTTCGAAAGAGATACCGTGACCCTGGCACATGGGCAACTGATGGAACACGGGTGGGTTTTAGTCAGTAAAAGTCTGACACGCCCTCCCGCTCCGCCCAGTGCCGGAGAAGTCATTTGATGATTTCCCATCCTGAAAAAAAAAGGTTATTTTAAATAGTTGTAAGGAAATAGTTAATTTTAATAATTATTCCTACAATCATAATGTATACTAGCTTCTGCCCGCGACTTAATTTTTGTCCGGCTCCTAAGGCTCCTAGCGTGATGTCGTAATAATTTGATTCAGTAGTTCCTGAGATTAGCGCGTTCAACCACACAAACTCTTCAACTTTATAAGTACCAAGGAACTTATATCCAACCTGGAACGTGCATTGTCAATTTGACACCATTATAAAAATAAACCTTATGTATATGGTACTAAGTTCCAGTGGCGAAGGGTGGTTTTATTAGAGAGGTAAGCTGGAGCAAAAAAAAATACTTACCTAGGCCGGACGTGGCGCACGTAGTCCAGTTACTTAAAATCTGTGACTGACTTCCTGGCTTCAGTCTTCTATAAGCAGATGTCTTCAGTCCACCTTTACTATACGTGTAAGCACTGGTGATTGAAACAGTGTCTTGCAAGTATAATAAACGTGGCTTTGAAAAAAGCCGTTTGTGGTGTGATCAGTGTGATGACGTTGGCGTATGATGTCTACTAGAAAAAACTACTTAAGTACAAGACTACTGACTTATTCTACTTATAATACTAGTTATACTCTAAAACTATTCGTCTTTTCTTTAGTACAAAGTGCGCTAAGACATTATCATAAAAGCCGAGATGATTCTTAATGTTTAGCAATAAATGTTTTTCTATAGAAAAAATGGCTAGATCAGATAATCTTTCTTGTTTTTGAGAATTATCGAATTTTCTTGTTCATGTACGTATGAATTAGCTTCGAAGCCGAAAACGACCTCTCCGCGGATGCAACTGTAACGGGAAGTGTCAAAAATATACTACACTAGCTTCTGCCCACGACTTCGTCCGCGTAAAATTTCTTGTTCCCCCGACCCTTCCCGTCGCGTCGAATTGCCTACCCGTGCGATTTTCCCCGTTTTTGCAACAATTTTTCATTACTGCTCCGCTCCTCTTGGTTGCAGCGTAGTGTTATAGAGCCTATAGCCTTCCTCAATAAATAAGCTACTCAACACAAAAATAATTTTTCAATTCGGACCAGTAAGTTCCTGAGATTAGCGCGTTCAATCATCAAACAAACATACAAACAAACAAACAAACTCTGCAGCTTTATAATATTAGTATAGATAATGTTGTAATTTGAGGAAAAGTGTCACACAATAATGAATTATGACCTAACCTAATTACGTGTTTCTTATTTTCAAAACATAACCTTGAAAAGCATGTTTCCTCACGAAGCAAATAATCTGTCACACAACAATCTAAAACTATTAATACCGCCATCCTACTAATAACTGTTCAAATCTACTCTAAAAAAGTAATTTCAACTTGCTAATCTATCGACTTACCACAAATTCCTAACTGCGAACGCACAATTTCACAACAAACTCACAATTATCAAATTCTAATTGTTACACTAGTACTACACTAATAACTTATATGAATACAGCGAAATAAATGCTTATTAACCACAAGTACCAACAAAATAAAAGGTTTTAAGGTTATAATTCTATTTACGTCAATGGTCAAACAAACATTTAAAATTACAAAAGTACTGTCGCGTCGAGCGGGGGCTCAAGGGGGCGGGGGAAGGGTCCGAATACTTACGAAATTCAACGAAAGGACCGATATTGCTACTCAGTTCGTTCGAATAACTCGAGGTATCGCGGCTTCCCAAGGCCTCAAAACAATGCGTGTCACATGACCTGAAGTGACGTCATGACGAGATTATTTTGTATAGAAATGTTTGTGTTCATAACCCGGAGTTTAGACCGGGTTATACTGGTGCAAAACGTTCGCGCGCGGTTGGGGGAGATTCGCGCGCACTTTAAATGTTTTGTTTTCGTTGGAATATAAAGACAAATATTGTTTTATGTAGGTTGCGGTTTTGTAATACTTTAATTTTATGGTGTAAGATTAAATACATTCAGTGTGATTATTAATCACTGCTGAGAACTACTGACTGTCATAATTTCATAAGGGAAGCCGACAGGAATCGGCTTATTAGTTACCTGCGCCCCTGCTAAGTTCTATTACAGACAATCACTTGGTCAAAGAGAAATTCGGTCCGAGAGAGAAAGCGTTTCGAGAGCCCTGTGTCCCTTTCTTGAAGTAGGGTGCCCATAATGAATGAAATTATAAGATTATTTACACAATACAGCATATAAATAGGAGGTAGTCTTCAACGTAAGCATAATTACGCATGTCTGTTATAGGTATTTTATGTTAATACTAGGCTGATTTTAACATTTATTTTAGTAATATGTGTGTTGAGACTGTTCTGTAGTTCAAGCCACGCAAATACCACTGGTGGCCCACCGGTAATGGTAATAAATTATAGGTCACAAATCAACTTTAAGACAGAAATTGCATAAAACTGTTTTATTTAGTAATGTGTGAACCTGACTGTAAATATCCACCAAATAACTATTTATAAATTCTCCATAATGCGTTTTCTTTAATCCATTCTTAAGGGTCGGTTCACATCTGACGGAAATGCGTCGCGTATCAGATGTGAACCGACCCTTAAGCATAATAATTATTATTTTCTAAATCAAATTTTTGGTTAATATATTATATCCTGTTATATTACTATCTACCTACATCATATTGCTTGGTCACCCTAATGAAAGGGACAGAGGGCTCTCGCGAAGCTATCTCGCTCGACCGCGCATTGGCAGCCTGTGCGAATTCCTGTTGGATTTAAGTTCCTTGATAAGTACAGATTTATCTCATTGAAATATGCCGTTGTCAATCTTTTTGTTTTGTCTTTATCTTTCTGTCAAAGCTATTGATTAGTATGTAGGTTTTTATTCAAAGAGTTTTTTTTATATTGTGGATCTTATTCGATGTTCTTACGGACGTAATAAAATCGCTGCTGGATTTTTTCGCAAAGTGAATTTTTAACTCTGGGTGTTGAACCGAGCATTGAGAATCCAACAGGGCATCGAAAAACGAACAATTTGCTAACTGTTCGATTTTTAACTAGTCGTGGGTTCGATTCCCACCCAGGACAAATCTTTGTGTGATGAGCACAATTATTTGTTCTGTGTCTGGGTGTAATTTATCTAATATGTATGTATTTAGAAATAATAAGTATATTTATTAGTTATCTGCTTGCCATAGTACAGGCTCTGCCTAGTTTGGGATCAGCTAACGGTGTGTTGGTGGTCCTAAGATATTATTATTAGATATATATATATTTTAATTCGTGCTAAGCAGTGCATTAGGTTGTTGGCAGCACAGTCGTCCTCTATCTTCATTCATGTAGGTACGGTCAACAATAAAATTAGATTACCTAACACTGGTACTCTTAAATGTGATCAAAATAAATAAACCTAAAATATACATTACTTTTTAGCATTTTATGCCGATAGTATCTAAAAGTTTGTGTTATCTGAATTTAACATCTGTTTCAAATTTTCTATAGCCTACCTACGCTCAAAAATTGTGTTTGAAAAAAATATAAATGCTAATCGACTTTTGTTGCTTACGTAAGCTATTTAAATTTTTAGCAATGTGAATATTTACAGGTAGCAACAACGTGTAATTTGAAGAATTTATTTCTCAGCCCAATCGAGCACGTAACAATAATTTTCAACAGCAGGCAATTATTATCATGTATTTCAGGCACCTACATTCTACCTGTAGAACTGAATAGGTTTTTTTTTTGTGGGTGTGGAATCATTAAATGACGTCTCCCGCTCTTGGGTGGAGCGGAAGGGCGTGTCAGACTTTTACTGACTAAAACCCACCCGTCTTCCTTCATTTGTCCAGGGTCACGGTATCTCTTTCGAACAAATCTTGCGACCCTGGCAGGAACTGAATAGGATTGCGATTACTTTCCTATCACTTATTGTATTTAGGCTGATGATCAGCCTATAACGTTCCCACTGTTGGGACACAGGCTCCCTATAGGGTGTGGGCCGAAAACCAGGATTTTTGGTTCTAGGACATGCCGCGGCCGGTTTCCTCACGATGTTTTCATTCACCCTTTTGAGAGCAGTAGTGATGATATAACTTACAATAAGCGCCTGCTGGGGTTCGAACCGGTGACATACAACTCGTAACTCTAGGCCGCTACCACTGTGCCACTACTGCTCACTTCTCGTATTTATCTCAGTACATTTAAATAAGGACAATTTTCGCGTCATTACGAAGTGGGCAATGACCATATCGCTGTTCGTTATCAATTAAGAGCTCCCAGTTGTCCCAGAGTCTTTATCGCAGCGGGCTGGCACTGTGCTGCTGATATAATACGCATAATATTTTGTTGTGCTTAATCAGTGCCGGGAAAAATATACTACAATATTATAGTGTGTGTGTTTTTTAGGAATACACAGAGACTCCAGCGCCAACGATGACGGCCAACGTAGTGCTGGGGTGCGTGATGGCGCTGCTCGTCATACTCTTCACAATTAGTTCCATTGCCAGATATTACATTAAGGTACGTAACTGTTATATTAATATTTTTTAATAAAGGATCCTAGAATACTATCTAAATAACACCACTAGTACAGTTGTTACTGCTAAATTATATTTAATTGAAATACTCTGCGTGAATGTCGGAAATTATGCCTCGGGAGCGTGCCACCGTGCAAAAAGTATGTGCGCTATGTTACTCTTTGTAACATCAGCTATCTGCCAGTGAAATTCCCGTCAAAATTGGTCAAGCCATTATTGGAGATTAGCCGGAACAAACAGACCAACAAACTGTTTTTTTATGTTAATTCGGTACCGTAAATACTTTAAAATGCATTTAGTAAGACGTTGTTATTTTGACATTTCAAACAGACACTTCCATTATATTTATTTGTATGTACTGTACGTAGATATAGATGAAATTAAAAGAAGGATTATGATAAACATATAAGATTATCTACTTGTACTTGATTAAATTAAATCCGTAATATTATCTGATGAAATGTAATAAATATCTGTGGACTATGAAGTTTGGACCATCACGAACTTTAAACAGTTGGTTCTTACGTAGGATTTATGTATGTTATGTGCATTATCTTCTGATTTGAAGAATTCGGAAACCATTTGAATGTGATGGATGAATGCCAGTCGATGGATGACTGCTAGTCGCTATTTCAAAGGTGTAAAGAAATACACCTAGCTATTTGAAACTCAATTACCTGTTTGACAGTAACAGCTGTCACATTCTAATTCCCATAATAAAAAAAAAAACGCACAAAAATCTTGAAATGTCAGATAAATAAGTCTCTGGGTTGAACTTTATTATTGAGGCTGACAAGACCATAGAGAAAGTGGTATGCGATAGGTGTAAATAACAGTTGCGATAGAAAATAAGTTCAAGCCTATTATGTGGTATTTACTATAGCTATAAAAAATAAGATTGATCGAGTCGATAACTGATTTTGAATTTGTTATTTTCTTTTCAGTTCACACTGTTTGTGGTTATGTCGTTAATATTCGCAACAGTCCCAGTACCACTTATGTTGATTAAACCATTCGACCCAAGAAATGCGTTGTAAGTACTTATTTAATATTTATTTCAAATAGGTTTTTAAGTTTTGAATCTAGCTAGCGGTAGTACTGCTGAGTATGATCTCCTGGGTTCGATTCCCGTGTTGAGGAAAGTTGTTAGGTATTGGATTTTTCATCTGAAAATTCCTTTTCATTCTTCTCAGCCCGGAGGCTGGATTTGTGCCCATGGGTGGGAATAGGCTGGCCCCCTAGTACATGAGATTTAAACATAACTGGCGAAATGTGGGTGTACTAAAGGTACACGTCTGACTTATCCTTTAGGGCATACTAGCGTGATGTTATTATTATCTTTTCAAAATTATGGAAAATGTAACTATCTAGGTAGGTAAGTAGGTACCTACGGTAAGACTTTCACTGTCCGCGAAGCAGACACAATAGTTAAATTACTGCCGTGTATAATAATTATGTAGGTAATTAAATTATCTAACTGGTTAGTGAAAGTGGTAAAATAATAATAAGTATGTACAGTCACCAGCACAAATATGAATCTAATCTATACACATGGATAATCTCTACATCATCATCATCATCATCATCATTTCAGCCGTAAGACGTCCACTGCTGGACTTAGGCCTCCCCCAATTTGGGGGGCTTTGCTATAATCGCCACGCTTGGCAGGCGGGTTGGCGATCGCAGTATGGTAGTAAAATGCATAGAGAACGCTGCTGCCCATTCTCTAGTAAGTCCCTTAGTCGCCTTTTACGACACCCACGGGAAGAAATGGGGTGGTGTTATTCTTTACTTCCGGCACCACACGGGACTCTCTACATGGTTTAAAACAAAGTCGCTTCCTGCGTCTGTTCGCTTAGATCTTATAAACTACGCAACGGATTTTAGTGCGGTTTTCATCAATTACAGTGATTCAAGAGGAAGGTTTACCTTTATAATACGTGGGCGAAGCCACAGGCAAAAGCTAATTGAACTTTAATTTAAAAGCGATTCTCTCGTCAATAATAAAATTGGAACGTTAAGACCTATCTCAAAATAGGACAACATCGTGAGGAAACCAGCATGTCCTGGAACCAAAAACTCTGAAGTATTCTGACATTTACCAACATGCACTGGGCCGCGTGGTGGATTATAGCCTACTCCCTCACACAAAGAGGAGGCCTGTCCCAGCAGCTATGGGAATGTTATAGGCTGATTATACGTACAGACGCCAGCACATCAAGGTACCCGAAACTGTCAAATTCTCCCAATCAACTTTGAACCTAATGCTTTAGCGATAAAGTTGAAAATATATTATAGAAATTTGACAGATTGTAGTTGCTCGATGTGCTGGCGTCTGTACATAATATTAGCTGAAATAACAATTAAAAATTGTTCGTTCACAAGTAGTCGTGCGTTTTGTATACATATTACTGCTCGTGACTGTACATATCTTCTGTAGTAGTAGATATTTTTATCCAGTCATTGTCTAGGTTTAAAAACATTGTAGGACCTTGAAAATGTGTGTCATTCATATTTTACGCAATACACATACCTACACTTGTAAGTTGAATTGTAGTACAATAGTAGGTTACCTTTAGAAGTATGTAAATGGATTTTGATAAGATAATATTTTTTACAGTCAGTATTTCGTGGGTGTGTCAATATGTGCGTGTGACGTTTACCTTTATTTAACAAGTCAAATTCAGCGTTTGAAAATTCTTTCAGTTGGGAACAATTATTTGCTTAGGTATGATATGACTTCACAATCGAGGTCTTCGGAGTTCAAGACATATTTTCATTTTAAAAGAATTTGTAGCATGTTGGTACCTATTTGTATTTGTTACCCTGTGATCTTTGACACAGTAACTGTTCTAAATATACATAACTCTTGTACGAATGGTAATCGTCTTCAAGTAAAATACATACGTCACCTTTCTACAAATATGCAGTGTTAATATATAATATCTGGATGACCGAGATTTGCTCGGTATTTTTTGGTAAATTGTGGTTAAAATAATAAGTTTATATTCAAGTTGATTATCGATAAAGTTGGTAATTGAAAACACGAATAAAACGACATTTTATAAAAATGAATCCTAGCTAGATCGATTTATCGCCCCCGAAACCCCCTGTATACAAAATTTCATGAAAATCGTTGGAGCCGTTTCTGAGATTCAGATAATATACATATAAGGTGTATCTATTCATACACGAAATATTTTAAGAGGTACACCTGTAGGTGGTAAAGAAGTTATAGCAACGAACAAAAATTTTTTCTAAGGGTTCTTTTTTTCAATTAAATATTTATAAATGATTTGACGCATCTCTTATTTTTGGCGGCCCGAGACACCGCGGCCATGCTCGTGCCGTCCGGTTGCCGCCCGCGCAGCGTCAGGCGGGCCCTTCATAGAATTTGGAGTAAAGGTTTTATGCAAAACGTCTCAAGTAGTTTTAAAATTATAATAATTACAAAAATTCAAAAACACTTACATAAAAAATTTCTTTTTGCTTCTATAGCTTTTTTACCACCTACAGGTGTACCTCTTTCAATATTTCGTGTATGAATAGATACACCTTATATACAAGAATTGCTCGTTTAAAGATATAAGATACTTGCATAGAACAACACGGACCATCGGTGGACTGGGTCCGTGTTGCTCTATGGATACTTGTATGTAGGTATTCTGTGACGCAGCGTAAGATATGTAAGTACGGTGACAATTTTAACCATCATCTACTGTCGTTAAATTGTCCTTATAGTTTATGCAGACCTTAAGTAGGTAGTAGGTAATTTAAGATCACTCTTCTGTTCTGTGGTCGACCTTAGCTTACTAAGGTCGACCGCAGAACAGAAGAGTGAGAGAGTGATTCTATCTCACATTTTTGAAAAGTATTTTTTTTAATTTTTGGTAAATTAATCAACTGATTTTCTCGTTGACTTTGATGTAATTCATGACGTTACGAAACCAGTATTATCAAAACTACACTAAATCTACCATACATCTCAGGTCTAGTATGTAGGTACCATATCGGTTCATTCTCTACAATTTTTATTCCAGGAGAATAACACTTTTGAATTTTACGTTTTGTAAGGTATTTAATACGTTCGTGACTGTACAACGGCATTTTTTTTTTAATTTCATTGTGTTAAAAATTTTGCAATAAAATATAATCACTACATAGTATAAAACAAAGTCGCTTCCTTCTGTCTATCCCTATGTATGCTTAGATCTTTAAAACTACGCAAAAGATTTTGATGCGGGTTTTTTTAAATAGATAGAGTGATTCAAGAGGAAGGTTTATTATACGTATAATACGCGGGCGAAGCCGCTGGCAAAAGCTAGTAATTAATAAAACTTAATTAAAACAAGTTCAAAAAGCCAATGTCTAGACATTGGCTTTTTGAACTTGTTTTAATTATACCTAGGTCCAAATACCTAGGTAGTATGGTAGATGGAAATGAAGATTAGAACGAGGATGTTTTCGCCTATGATGATGACCTATACTCCCTATTACAAGTTATGACAAGATCTAATGGGTTAAAGTTTAATTACCTACGTCTAAAAACAAATAACAACTGGTATATTTATTGATAAGTGTATATCCAATATTATTGGCTTGGTATTAGGTACGTGATACTGTGTCGTATATTTTCCGGGTTCTAAAGCTGGAGAAACTCTGTGATTTAATCCTATACTTCTAACTTATAATAATAGGTTAGTTTGCTATTGACATTATCTAAGACCATAATAACAACACCAGAACCAATATTTAAGTTGTCATGTCTCAAAAAGATTATAATATTCAAGCACCGGTGAAGCAGGTAGTGTTGAGTGTCTTTCGTTCTGCGTAGGCATCGTCACCGCGTAGCGGTTCCGTAGATCTTCGTAGCGGGGCGTCTACGCGGCGTAGCCGCTACGCCCTGCGGAGAAGCGGCTTAAATGCTTAGCCTTACTGTGTTCAAACGCCAGATACGAAAATAATCTTGATCCGTTGTATTCAGAAAGGTTATCCAGGCTAAGTATATAAATATCATAATTTAATCACACTTCATACCTAGAAATTTAATAAACTTGGACTTTAAAATTAAATACCGGAATCCAAAATAGAGTGAATGTGTTGTTTTCCGTGTTGTTCCGGACGTAAAGGATAGCACCATCCCATTACCTCCTGTAGATCTCGTAAAAGGCGACTACAGGATTTACTAGAGAATGGGCTGCAGGCAGCGTTCTGTATGCATTTTACCACCATACTGCAATCGCCAACCCGCCTGCCAAGAATGGCGAATATTACAAACCCCTCCATTTTTGCGGAAGACCTATGTCCAGCAGTGGACGTCCTTCGGCTGAAATGATGGTGATGGTCAGGCTATTTTTATTTTGCATAAAGTTGTTCAAATAATTTCTATCTCTGCTTCTTTATATTTGTACGTGGGTGATTCTTAGTTCGGAATATATTTTCGACGATTTTGTTGAAAAAAATAAAACCATGTGGCACAATAATTATTTTATACTAGAATCATTTCGGGATTAATGTAAGTGGAATTGATAAAAGAGGCACCATTGTTAAGTTAATATTTTCGGAGATAAATCAAATTAAAAAAAAGCACTGTTGATGATAATGACAACTTGTGGAAGTTAATGATTTTATGTTGAAGAAAAATGACGACTGATACGAATAATGATTTTGTGTTAATTATAATATTTAAAGTTACAAAAAGAATGAAATAAAACAACTCAATAAAAAATCTATACAATATTTTCAATCATAAAATCACAGATAGAATATGTGATATGTGTAAAATAAAGTAATTTATACATGATATATCCTTTTTTTAATTAGTCTATATTTTCCACATTGCTGGGCAAAAGCCTCCCCCATAGGTTTCTTACTGATAAATAATTATTATAAAGACGAAAGTAACTCAGTTACCTTTTCACGGCTAATGGGTTAAATCGGTTGATGTGGAATTTACCATAGACATACCCTAAGACTTAGAGACGGACAAAAGCTACTTTTTTCTGACATACATACGGGCGGGGCTGCGGACGAAAACTAGTATTAAATAAACTATTAAATGTTTAATTAAAATACAACTTAGATATCAATACTTCGTTTTTCTAATTTCTATGGTTTTGTTCTCACTTTTATTTATTTGGTAATCATAATCCTTATTAAATGAACACTATAGTGTTCCTGAATAATGAACAAAACTTTTGTAAATTATCAGAATCAGAAGCACTACCGATATGACAGTCTATATGTATTTAGTACGTTTATATCTTCCAGATATGTAAATACGTATAGCTATAGGTATGGCCGATAACACTTGTGATTCTGATTCTGGCTTATTATCATTACAGTTTTCATTTTACTTAATTAAAATATCGTTTTCCAATAATTGGTGATTTTTAATTATCTTATAAAATAAGGAACGCGATGTACAATAAACGCGTCAACTAATCCGTCCAATTGAGACAAATACTCGCATGAGATTAACCTTATAGTTAATAATAGAAAATATTTATTAAAAATTTGTATTAAAATTTAGGTTTTGATTCTCTATAATCGCCAGTATAAAAAGAGTTGTTTTTTTTTTTTGGATAAGAGAGTTGCTTTAGCCTATTTTAATGTTGGAAAGAACAACTATTATTTTATTTGGATTTTGCTTACGGATCCCTTGGTTACGATTTCCCAATTTAGACAATGGAGTAACGTAATTAAAAAAAAATATAACTATGTATTTTCTTTCAAAATATGCAATTTAAAATATAGTTATTAGTAAAATTTCAGTACCTTTTGGAATTTTCCTTCCATTTCTTTCTCTGCTCACGTTGAGCGTGAGCAGTTACCTAGTTCCTTTATAGATTTGATTTTACCTTCTTCTTGTCTCTTCTTATACTTGTTACGTCTTTTCTCTTGTTCCATGGCTAACAACTCTGGATCTTTTTTTTATTGTGTCCCTTAAAATAAAAGGGCATCGTTTAAAATGTTTTTAACTCGTTTACTATATTCTAACTTAGAATTTAATCTTAACTTAAAAATAAATTTAATTACTAATCGTTATTTGAAATAGAAGAAATCATTATATTATTTATTTGTCATTAAACGCAACACACATTTTGAAGCTAATGATGTTGGTGATAATGACGAAATCGAGAAAACAGGTTGCAACTTGTCGAAACCGACCAAATTCTTCTTTAAAACACTTTGTATGAATAAGTTCACTTGCAATACACAATAATAGCAAACAATATGATTAATGTGATAATTATTTGCAACAACAGTCAGTAAAAGTATAATGACTCCTTTGATAACAAATTTGTGAGAACGAAATGTAAACTTACCTGGTGGGCAAACACGACATGTCCACTCCGTTTAAAGCCTGCAGCTTGACTGAGGAAGGTGCGGGGAACGTGCCGCATGCTTCAAACTCAATGTGAAATAGAAAACCATAAAGAATTATTTGAAGCAATCCTTGCTGCGTATAATGATGTTTTTTTAGTGACAAACTTAAATCAGATTGGTTTTTTATGGTAAAATTAATGAAATTTAGATAATGCACGGTTATTAGGAACTTTGATAATTTGAGGACGATTTGGCACAAAAAATTAAGACGTTAAGGTTTGTTTGAATTTTTTATCAGACAAAATAACCAAGCGCAGCCATGTGAGACATGTGAGATAATGACGTTTGAGGAAGATTTTGGTTTAAATTTGAAACTAAACTATATTTAACATTATTTTTTGTTGTGTAAATAGTTGTGGTGGTAATTAAAGTATATTAAGACCCTGTTGTTTATTAAATATGGTTTTATTTCGAAGAAGTATTGGGCCTGGACACGTTTTATCCTCCTTTCCTAAGAATCACCCACGTCCTTGCTAAATACCTAGTAGGTATCAACGTTAGTATGATTCATCGCTTATTACTATGCAATATGGTAGTTTGTCTTAGCTTTTGTATTTTCTTTTATTTAAGAAAAAAATATATTTTTGATAAGATAACGCAAAAAGATAAAGTAAGTTGTCAAACTAACCGAATTGACATCAAACAGATTGTAAGTAGATAAATAAATATTGCTAGGAATATTATATTTTTGATTGATGTCAAAAGTAAGGTGTCATCATCAGCACAGCTTAGAATGTTGGGAACATTATAGGCTGTGCTGATGATGACACTCACTGCTGGGACACAGGCCAGTCTGCCATAATTCATCACGCGGGCCAGTGCCGGGTGGTAAATGCCACATGTCTTCCAATTTTTTGGTTCTAATAGATGCCGGTTTCCTTATCATGTTTTCCGTCACTGTTTTGAGAGCAGCGGTGATCAAATAATTTACACAAAGTGCGTGCTTGGGTTCGAACTCACGACCGTAAGTCGCAGCCGTTACCACTGAGCTACCACTGCTCTAAAAGTACAAGATATGACTTTATGTACTACTAGGGTCAAATTAAATGACAGCGAAACATATCGCAGACGTGATGGGTATCGATATCTAATCATGTGTGATTGAGGTCAAGAGCAAGCCCACTGAGCAATATAGCAACTAATAAAACAAAAGTGTCTCAACAAATTTTTCATACCTTAAGTAACTACCAACACTACGAGCAGTCGTTGACCCAAACAAAAAGAAAATTTCATTTTCTATTTTGTCGAGTTTCGCTGACTTTAAAATTTATATTTTTTAACTTTATGAGTATTTATAAATTTACTTTACTAATTTATTTTATAAATTTAATTCGAACCTGTAGATTTATTATGCCATGCTATCTGTAGATTTATTTATAAAACTCTGGTGCTAGATTTTAAAGTAACTAACTATTCTTTATTATTATTATTTAATCACACACTTGAATCTATTTTTCACATATTTTAAGACGGCTCGCAATAAATGCATTAGATAATGTGCCTGCTCTTATTAAGCCAGTAATAGCTACCTTTCTATGTGCCTACTATTTGGTAATAAAGTTGTTCTGATTGCGTTAGTGTCCGATGTATCCGGGTGGGTATTTTGAAACAATGCTCACCTACTTAGAACGTGTAGGAAAAGAATTAAAACCTATTTGGAGTACGATTGGGTAACAAGGTTCCTTTAGCGTAGTATGTAGTTCAAGGCATTCTTTCTTTTTCCTTATTCAAACTTTTATTTGGGACTGAATCGTTATGTTGTATGAGTGCGAGAGTTCAATCTTTAGAAAGATAAATTTACAAGTAAGTAAGTAATTAGTTCATCCCATTTCTTCCCGTGGGTGTCGTAAAAGGCGGCTAAGGGTACTATACATGGGCAGCAGCGTTCTCTAAGCATTTTACCACCATACTGCGATCCATCGCCAACCCGCCTGCCAAGCGTGGAGATTATGGCAAATATTCCCCAAATCGGGGGAGGCCTACGTCCAGCAGTGGGCGTCTTTCGGCTGAAATGATGATGATTATTATAATAATATTTTGGAGTATTTTAAGTGCACCGTATTGCGTTTTTCATAATAGAAGATAAGAAGGTCAAGATACTAACTTCTACGAACACGGAATTAATTACATAGCATACATAATCAATCATCCTGACGCTCCCACTGCTGGGACACAAGTCTCCTCTCCGTGAGAGGGAGTTATAAGTAGTCAAGTTCTTCTAACTGATTAGTCAGCTATGCTGCTGGAGAGTTTGTTCCGCCACTTCTTCTTCCCAAACGAAAGCACTAGGAAGTGGTGAAGGGCGGGCGTTTTGGGGGACTGTCTTATGTTATTTTGAAGTTCAAAAAGTGCTGATAGTCAGCCTAATTTGAATAAATTACTGTTGATTTTGAGTCAATGAAATGCTTAGGTTGCAGGGTTCCATTGTTCTGTGTAGGTACCTACCAATTACTATCAACTCAGCCTATCGCAGTCCACTGCTGGACATATGCCTCTCCCATATTGCGCCACAACACCCTGTCCTCCACCTTCCGCATCCAGTTTGCCCCAGCCACTTTCCTAAGGCCGTCGGTCCATCTAGGTGGGGGACGTACCACACTACGCTTGCCGATACGATACCAATTACTAACAAATACCTAATTCGAATGTTTATGAAACAAACAGACTATTGCTCAGTGTTATATAACTAAGCATTACGCCTGTATTCTCCGAAAGGCTGGTCAGGTGAACACCCACATTTTGCAACTTTTACAAAGTCCTATTGCCATCAACCAGGCACTAACCAAGACCCTCATCCAGTATTGTACATTTGAATGGCTTTTCTCTAAAAGTATATTTATTTGTTTTCCAGAATACCAGCATTTTTCCTGAGATGTTTCGCGAGGATACTCGGTCTTCGGTGGGAAGTAAGAGGGCTGGAGAATGTGGATAATAGCCGGGGAGCGGTGGTACTACTAAACCACCAGAGTTGCCTGGATCTATACGGTATGTGCCTTTACCTATTGTAATTATTCTTTTTCAAGGCGGTTTTCAATGTTTCAAGAAATTAATAATTATTATATTGTACCGTAGCTCAACAACCATTATTAACTATTTAAAATGTTTATATCATCTCGTTCCTCCACATAATCATAACAATTAAGATCTCGTTTTAATTTTAATCAGAGGCCTAGTGAGATGGTAAGGGAAATCGGAAAATTCTAAGTAAAAACAGTGTCATAGCTTTTTCCGATATATATATTTTTTAAATAGAACTTAATTTGCCCATATTACGTGCCTATCTACATATATAAATATTGTAATTTCCCGATCCTTATCTATAGTAATTTCGTATATTTACTAGTTATTTTGAAAATTGTTTGAACAGTGACAAATTGGGCCCATAAGTATAGTTATTTCCATTATTGCGATTATCTCAATGACCGCATCAGAAACAATGTAGCTAATGTTTCCCGTAAGTACCGCCACATCTATTATCTGTGGGTTGGAGGTACAGAAATCTGAGATGGGTATCTATGGGTACCTGTCTACTATAGTATAGGTATCTTTAGTAGTAGAATTCCTACCTACCTTTGTAGACATCTGTAGCAAAAAAATGGACGAAAAATTAGGTCATAGCATTTGACTATCACCGCATAGTTACTATTGTTTCTATAAATACAGGTCAGCTATGGATGCATAACTATACCTATGCATTAACAGTTTTGCGATTAAGTCAATGATTAATAATACCGATATGTCTTCCTCCTACATAAACAAGTACGTACCTACACTACAGCTACACGTGACGAGCGACGTTCTGAATGTTTACAAAATAAATTATACAGTTTAATTGATATGAAATTGATATAGGGAACATCTTACCTATACATTGCTCGGTCATATAAATATGATTGACATTGAATACGAACAGCGGGCTTCATTCAAACTCAAAAATAAAACATTTATTTCAAATAAACCAGTTATGTACTTCTGAATTAAACACACATCTTGAAATTATAAATGTGAGAACGATGTAAAAGACATGCACATTAAAAGCGTCCATACTTAAAACAAATGAAAATAAATAAAAAAAATGAAAAACCCGACTGCGTAACATTTAAACTTATTAAAATATTTAAGTTGACTTTTAAACTTAATATTAAGTATAAGGAATTTCAACATTTGAGATGTTTCCGACTATAATGGTACCATTCCTTAGTCCAGCGCCCGTTCACTAACATGACATACGGATGGTTGAGCTGAATGGTCAGCACCATTCAGCTCAATCATTTTGAAGGGAATTTATGCAACACACGCCACCACCACCACCAGCGAGATATTTGAGTGTGCATGTCATACTCTCAGCTGCCAGGACACATTCGAGTCAATGAAAGACGTGATCTTGTCTGTCTAGTTGTAACTTTTCATACAGCCTTAGGCCAAGTGTAACTGCTAGCTTTAGTTACTTGATATTTTAATAAATTTAAGCGTTACAACTTATTTTTGTATATTACTTGTTCACTCGGTCGTCACCACTGTGCGGGTTCGCGACCGAGTGAACAAGTAATATACAAAAATAAGTTGTAACGCTGGGTACTACTACCGGTGAAGGGTAGCTTTATAGTATGTGCTATGCAATTATACATGACTATAAGAGATTGAATTTATGGAATGTAAAATATCTAGTTTTTACAATTTTCAGCAGCTCTATCGATATTTTCGAATGTTAACCAAATTAGTTTAAGCGACCTTGTGGAGCAGGACCAGCGTTTAGCCAAGCAGTTTTGTCAGCGATATAATCCCGTGATAATATTCTTGGCTGCATAGTCTGCGTTGAATACAAAATTAAAATTTTATGCCGCAATGTTTATGATAGAGTGTAAACTGGTTAAGTGAGCCGATATGTTAGAAAACTCTATTATTGATAATAACAATGAGGTCCCGATAATTATTTCCAGTTACAGAGGTATTATAATGTAATGGATTATAATACCTCTGTAACTGGGAATAATTAATAATAACTGAGAATGTATCTGTCAGATTTTCTCTCTCTAAATGGGACTGAGTAGTCCCATAGCCTGAATACTTTTCTTCTCTGTCTGTCGGTCTGGACATTACATATGCATTTTTATGAACATTTTCTTGAGGGTCTGGTGGCTAGGAAATAATAACGGGTTGATTGATCAGAGGGGTAATTGCGGAACTTTTTATCGGTAGGAATTGGTTTAATATTCATAGTTAAACAACATTCATTGCGTTTTTTACGTTGCTGAGCCGACAATTTATTCGAACAAATGACGCAATGGTTTAGAAATAATCTTCGATCTCATTCAGATTCTGATAAACTGTGCGTTTCGCAATTAGGGTGCAGGTTTAGTTATGCTTTCTGCGGTCGGTCCGTGGCTGGTTGACCATGTCTACATACTGAACCTCTCCGTGCCAAGGAGAGCACGTTAAGCCGTTGGTTCGGACTGCCATTCTTGGATCTTTGACAGGCGTTAAAGGGTCGTCAGAATACTACCAAAGGGTATCGTGTTAACTAGGTACAGCGTTGTGGAGGTCAGATAGGCACTCGCTTCATGTAAAATACTGGTATTCAGCTGCTTCCGGTCAGACTGGAAGCCGACGCCAACATAGTTGGAAAAGGCTAAGCACATTGAATGAACATTTTCAACTCTATATCTAAATGAACAACAGTAAAAAAAAAAACTGTCTTAGCGGGGGCCACTGTAAATAAGATAATAAACATTTAAACCCATCATCACTATTTGGTAAAGAAATGAAAAGATCCCAGTTACCTAGGTTACAAAGTATTTATGAATGTAAGGTAGATAACGAGAACATAAACATAACTGATTGCTATGTTTTCTTGATATGGCCTCGAGATTTTTCACAACATGTATACCTAATTGATTTTCAACCGGAAAAATGATCAATGCTGATTTAGTGGAACAACTGTGTCTTAAAATGACCGTCTGTCTTGTAGACCGTTCGGGTCATGAGGGATTGCATGTTAGATAGGTATACCTTGAAGGGGTCCGTTAGGACCGATGTCTGCCAGGGTAGCGAGATTTGTTCGAAAGAGTTACTGTGGCCCTGGCATATAGGCAACTGAAGGAACAAGGGTGGTTTTTAGTCAGTAAAAGTCTGTCACCCACTCCGCCCAGAGCGGGAGACGTCATTTGATGATTTCAGACGCACAAAAAAGAGGTAGGTATACCTACTTAGGTATTTGTAAGATATAAATAGGGCATCAGGTAGGTCAGGATTCTACCTATTTTTTAACAGACGGAGCAGCTTTGCGATAGTGATACAGTATTACACTAGGCCTTGACAGATAAGCCACATAAGCAATCATATTTTAATGTTGCAAAAGAAATAATGTTGATGATAACGTAACTACCTAGATAAGTTAAAATGTTGAAGAGTAGCGGATTTTCACGAAATAAAAATTGTGATGTCTACAATACAAACCTTTAATACCTACTCAAAACAGAATTATACCAATGATAAAGTTACGTCTATTCAGGTAGTTGATAAAATTACCCCCTTAGTCGACATATACACGGGCGTAATAAAATCGCGGCGGGATTTTCAACTCTCTGTAGAACCGCGCACTGCGATTAAACAGAGTGCAACGCCAGTGAGTCTCGGCGCGTCGAAAAAACGGTTTTATGACGTCCGTGGGTAAATGGGCTTATTGTAGCAATTTAAAAATATTTTTACACAAATAAGATTTTTGTATAGATTAAAATCTTGCAAATATGTAAGCAGTATAAATTTAAATTGTCTATGCAATTTTTATAATTTTCTTTTTATTTCGTAAGCGATAAAAAAGAGATAATATCCACACGAGTCATGCTGTTTTGAGCCGGGTACAAGGTTAATGACAAAATAATGTTAATTTACATCATGTCACCTAATCCCTCTTCTATAGTATTATCTTTTATTTACGAGCTATAATCACTTCGCTATGTATATCCCTGATAAGTGATAAGAGAGAGCGGGTGGAAATTGATATTAGAAAGATAAACGTTGATTTCGTTACTGCAACTGACCCCTTCATTATTTATGATAATAATGATAATATACTGTTTTTCGATAAATTAATTAAAAACTTTTATCGTAAAAGCAATTACAAGAAACCTAAGGTAGCTTGATAAATTGAGCATTTGTCTGCCTAACTTTTCACGACTCAAAGGCAGCATTTTCATTTTGTCACTAGCTTCTGCTCGCGACTTCGCCCGCGTCAAATTTTTGCTCCCCTGAGCCTTCCCGTCACATCGAATTGCCTGCCAGTTTTCAACCATATTTCGTTGCCGCTCCTCTCCTTTTGATCGTAGCGTGATGTTATAAAGCCAATAGGCAATGGGTATTGCCTTCCGCAATAAATAAGGTACCCAACACAAAAATATTCTTTCCATTCGGACCAGTAGTTCCTGAGATTAGCTCGTTCAACCAAACAAATAAACAGAATCTTCAGCTTTATAATATTAGTATAGATTCCGACATTGCGACGAGCAAAGTTCGTAATATGTGATGCTACAGACAGTGTTTCGCCCTAAATCGTGTCATTGTGGAAGTCCATTCAATTCTAGTGAATTTTCTTTTTCCATGCATTATCAATCCATTCATTTTCTGCACTAATAATATAGAGACAGCGGCGGGCGAGATGCTCTTTAATGTTTTCCTTGTGGAGAAACCCTCATACATAGGTACCTGTAGCGGTAAAGGGTGAACGAAAACACTGTGAGGAAACCGACATGACCTACAACCAAAAATTCGTAGACATGTGATATCCATGAACCCGCACTGGGCCCGCAATTGGCCTGGGATTTCACTGAGGTCTTTGTCCCAGCAGTGGGAACATTATAGGCTGATTATGAGCCTGTGTAGGTATCTGTATCAAGTAGCTGGGAAGAAACGATGACGATGTCGCTTGCTTTATAAACTAAAACATTACAATATTTCCTCTGACTCAAGACCGCGTTCCTACTGTTCCGCACCCCAAGAAAAGGGGCTTAGGTGACCTCTATGACTCTTCTTCTAATGGTTCGCAAACTTAGAAAATGAAAGCAAATGATTATATTTACATAAACGGCCTCTTTTTAAAATTATCGCGTAAAACTATTACCAATGTTATCATTTCTATGAAGGCAGCAATCAACTGCAAGATATTACCGTGACTAACACTGAATTATATATATTTTACAACCGTTCTAGCATGTCTAACTAGAACGAAATAATGACGTCATTTAGTGGGTTTAGGCAGAATCTCAGTCTAGGTAAACAAGAATACATTACCTTTGAAATGAGTATTTTTTGTTACGGGAAATCAATATTTTATTTGCGATCAGTACCTAAATCGCTGTCACAGAAAGAGGTAGATCGTGGTATTGTTATGCTTATGCAAAACATACTTGGGTTTCTTACTCTATGACTTATACAATGTGTAACAGAATAAATGCAAGAACTGAAAGTGTTTTGTTCTTAATTAACTACTGAATTGATTTCAGTAACTATTGATATGGGTATTAAAAAAAAGAATTTTAGCATACCGAACGCCAATTGAAACAAAAAAAAAACAATATTATTTCAAGGCAATAAGACTCAATTATAAATGCATAAAGTAATGCTAGGGTCAACACGTTTTTCTTAATAATAGTAAATAATTATTCTTAGTAATAAAAAAAAAGTGTTGGTCATTTTATTATAGTTTAAACTCAAAACTCTAATTGGGGTCTACGAGGTCTTGAGTTAATTATGTTACGAGTTGTAGTTTTTGATTCGTTCATCCACCTAGACGTGATTTCACCAGCAATAGACCGTACTGACTCAAATATTTTTGTTTTTAGCGCTGGCAATTATGTGGCCGCTCATGTCTCGGTGTACGGTGGTTTCGAAGCGATCGCTGCAGTACCTCGTACCATTCGGCACTGCGACTTGGCTGTGGGGCACCGTGTTCATAGACCGGGGCGCGCAAACTGCACGCGATGCCCTCAACAAGCAAGTCGATGCTATTAAGAATCAAAAGGTAAAGTTGCTTTAAAATGTTACTTGTTAGAACATTTGACACAACTTTTTTATCTGGTTGATTTTTCAGTCGTACCTAAATTTAACTAACGGTAGCAATTATCTATCCACTTATTGCATTACGCAATGTAGGGAATCTACTGTACTATCAATGTAGGTACTCTGTAATATTATGTTTACAATAAAACCATTTAAAATAAAATATAATGTAGGGGATATGTGTCAGACTCGATCACGTCTATCGTTTGGTAATAAACATGGGTACTGTAGTGTATATAATTATTTCGTTTGAAAGGTAGGTAGCCTTTCACCGCAATATTTTACTGTAGGTTATCATTGTCAACACGGACGTAATAAAGGAGGTGGGTAAAGTTTAGAACATTTTTCGCCTATCATAGTCATGAAAATTCAAAGTATTTATTGACGTCATGTTATTTATTATGTTTATGTGAAGTTTAGGTATCGACCTTTACATCTATTCTAAAATAGTAAGAAAAAAAAATTGCAAGTCATATAAAAAAATAATCAAACTTGGCAAATTCGTTGAAGTTTTGTTATTTTAAGCACTTTTTAAACAAATTTATGCTGGTTAAAATGCCTATTTACTGCAGTATTTGAGAGACTAAAAATATTTTGGTGCATAAAGCGCTTAACAGTTTATTTTGTAATGAAAGTTAAAAAACCGACGTCCTTAAAAACACTACAAAGGGAAAAATTACTTTAATTTCGGAAGTCGGTGTCTTAGCATCTGTATTTAAGTTTTTTGCCACCGACTTGCGAAATTAAAGTTATTTTTCACTTTGTAATGTTTTTAAGGAAGTCGGTTTTTTTTTGTAAAAAAGTTTACATTTTTAACTTTTTAGTTATATGGTATCTACCCTGCATTATATATCCCATATGGCAATGGCAATGGCACTTATAGCCCATATGGGTGCAAAGTTCTCAGCAATAGAAAGGAATTAAGTCCAAACACAAGGTAATTGCTGTAAGTTGTTGAGGAGTTCCATCGACTGTCTTTCGGCTTCATCATCAGAGCAACTTCAGACCTTCATTAAATAGTAGTGCTTAAAGATAATTAATGAAAAAACTAATAAACGCACTAGTCGCTACTACGATTTTCGAAGGTTCCCATCGATTTCTCTGGGATGCCATCATCAGATCCTGGTTTCCTTATCATGAGACCACCCTTGGGATATCTCCTTTCCAACAAAAAAAGAATAATCAAAATCGGTTCACAAACGACGAAGTTATCCGCGAACACACATAAAAATAAATATATACGGTCGAATTGAGAAACCTCCTCCCTTTTTTGAAGTCGGTTAATAAAAGTGCTTAAAATATCATAACTTCAACGAATTTGCCAAGTTCGATGATTTTTTTTTTGACTTTCTATTTTCTTTCTATTTTAGAATAGCTTTAAAGGTCGATACCTAAACTTCACAAAAACACAAAAACATGACGTCAATAAATACTTTGAATTTTCATGACTATGACTGGCGAAAAATGTTCTAAACTTTACCCACCTCCTTTGCGGTGGCATTTTATCGCGAACTGGAATTTCTTACTCTCGGTGTTCAAGAGAGCATTGAGAATCCCATAGTGCATCTTAGCGCCTTGAAAAAACATAGTGTTCGATTTGCATCTCTCGATGCTAAGCAGTGCGTTGAAGATCCGAAGTAGGACTCGTAGGACCCGTACTGACGAAGTATAGGAATTAGTAAAAAAAACATTCATCATCATCATCATCATCATGATTTCAGGCGAAAGACGTCCACTGCTGGACATAGACCTCCCCCAAACTCCGCCACTTCGACCGGTTTTGTGCTTCCCGCATCCAGCGGATTCCTGCGGCCTTCACAAGGTCATCGGTCCACCTTGTTGGAGGCCTTCCAACTCTACGTCTTCCGGTACGCGGTCGCCACTCCAGAACTTTTCGGTCCCATCGGCCATCTGTTCTGCAATGTGCCCTGCCCACTGCCACTTCAGTTTAGCAATTCTTCGGGCTATGTCGGTTACCTTGGTTCTCCTACGGATCTCTTCATTTCTGATTCGATCGCGTAGGGAAACTCCAAGCATGGCCCTATCCATCGCCCTTTGGGTGAGTTTCAGCCTTCTAATAAGGTCCAAAAAAAACATTATTTATAACTATATCTGTAGAGCCTTCTTCTCACATTAATTTTGATATTGGTCACCTTCCGAAAGAGTGTCAAAGTCGAGTCATGTCACACAGACAGTCAATATTATGATTGTATTCATCGTACACGTTTTCCTGCTAGTAAATATACGAGTAGGTACGTACATTGGTCCTGTAAACAATGAGACCTTGTACTTGCCTTGTTTTACGTCACATTTCGTCATACTGCATGATCTAATCGCTAGGAATGGCCTGGCATGGTACTTATCTACGTTCCTGCTAAATTTTACGAGCGTGTCCGTGTACGTTTCTAAGCTAATGTTTAATTTGCCTAAGTAAATATCCTGGGTTGGTCGGTACCGGACGGCACCAAAGAACTTGCCGCAACCACAACAGTTCTTTCCATTATTGGCTCTGCTAGTTATACTTTGTTTCTAGGGTTATGTATCTACTTTACATCTACCTAAAGGCGAAAACGCAATGAAGTAGGTAAATATGTTTTTATGCTTGAGTATTGTTTTCATTTTATTTGTTGATATATTGGTATGGCTAGCTGACATATGGCAAATTATTTAATGCAATGCTCTGTGAATTACTTTGCATGCCTACTATTGTATAGAATCAAGTTTATCAAACTAAAGAGACAGCTGTGCTGCTGGGGAGTGTGTTGCGCCACTTCTTCTCAGCTAAAGGTGGTGCTGGTGGTGGTGAATGGCGGGCGTTCAGGGACTGTCTTATGTAATATTGACGTTCGAAAATTACTGATCCTTAGCTGAATTTGAAGAAATGACTTTTGATTTGATATACCTGTTTAAATGCATTATGTATTTTCATATTTCTATCGAAAGTAGGTAATAGAGTAGCATATTTTAAAGTAGGAATTGCAATGTTTTCGTAGAATAGCTGAATCATATTCATTCTCTGCTGAAATCGAAACGATTTTACGAAGTAATAACCATTGCTCACTTTCTGAACAAGTATTAAAATAGCACATTACTGGCCTTTCTAGTTTATATTTTGTTTATCGATGTTGCAATCTCGAAACAATCGTTTAGGTACGCAATACAGTCATGCTTACACGACATACATAATTATACTTCTCGATACCGATGTTAAGGCAGACCCAGTTTTATTGGTGTCGCATTCAAAACAAGAGTTCATTGTACCAGGCAGCGTAATCTAAATCGAATGCTATGTACATACATAAGCAAAAATAAATGGCTTTTACTTTTAGAATGTTTACGTACTTAGTATGGAAACATTTGTTTTGCATATATTTCCCGGTTACTTACCTACCTAGTAATCAGTCATACCTACTTCACTATTTAGGTACGAAAGTCAATTATAGGTTCGTTACTGTCCTAGGGTCCATCAGTCAACATTGTTTGTGACCTTCCACTGTAGGTAGTTTAATTTATAAGTACTTATGTACTATTGCAAGATTAGCAATTGTATTATTTAACGAATTTTCACATAATAATGTGGTTAATATTTAATTATGAAAAACAAATAAATGGTTTTTTGAAAGGTTTGACCCAAAGAATTAGGGAAAGGGCGGATGGACCACTTGTATATCCGAAGCTATCATTGTTACAATTAGAGTTTATCCATTGCTGAAAATGGCTTTTTCTATTAGTGAGAAATAAAAGAATTGTTAGGTTTACGAAAATTAAAATTTAGTTATCCATACTAATTTATAAATGGGAAAGTGTGTGTGACGTGATTTTTTAAGTGAAGATAGTTGAAGGGATGGAGAGTGACATAGGCTAGGTACTTTTTATTCCGCGACTTCGTCTGCGTCCGCGATAACCGACATTTACGCGAACGAAGTCGCGGGCAAAAGCTAGTTTAACCAGTCAATTACCGTAATTACAGACACAATTAAAAACCATTGTCTCTATACCAAATGTGGTATCTCAGGGACTTAGAGGTTAAAATAAAAATAAAGAGTTAGGTTACAAAGGCGCAGTTCTACCTATCTACTCGCTCAGCATCGAAGGTTTTTGGAATATAAAGGAAAACATATGATATACGAATAGCAAGCACCACACCATTTCTTCCTGTGGGTGTCGTAAAAAGCGACTAATGGACTTATTTAATTAATTTTTTCTTCTTCCCGGCTAAATCGCTAGGGAAGTGGTCCACCACTTTTTGGGGGACTGTCTTATGTAACTTTGACGTTCAAAAGGTGCTGACTCTCAGCCTACTTTGAATACATGACTTTTGATTTGATTTCACTAAAGAATGAGCAGCAGCGTTCTCTATGCATTTAACCACCATACTGTGATCGCCCAGCGTGGTGATTATAGCAAACTCCCCCAAATTGGGGGAGGCCTATGTCAAGCAGTGGATGTCTTTCGGCTGAAATCTAGAAATCTATCTTAGGACAAATGGACAAAACAAAAACAAGTGAAATGATGAAGAAAAGAAAACATAAATTTTCTTGCGATTATGTGCAGCGAGACAAATTAGAGATAGGCTCAACAAAACAAAATTTATCACTCTGGTCACTATCCAATCCTAAATATTTCCATCACTGATTGGTTGGTGTCCCAGTGGGAACTTTATCGACTGATTATGAGATGCCCAAATACAAATGTTTGCAAATAAGTTTTATGACAAAAATAATTTTATTTATCTAGTCCTCCAGACCGTATGTCGGCCATGGCGGGCAATCTCAACGGAGAGTAGTCATCGGCGCGGGAGATATTATAGTGCTCAACTGTGTGCGCAGACACCGGGGCACTCTCTCTTCCCTCACTCTCGATAGTCCTATTGGATGGCAATCTGATACGACCGGAGAGAGATCAGGCGCAGGACCAACGGGTTAACGTGCTTTCCGAGGCACTAGGGTATCATACCTCCAACTTCCAAACTCTGGGCTATTACTTAGAAATTCTTAAGGGTGTCACCTAGTGTGACAGCCTAAAGAAAGGCATTTTTTGGGAATTAAGAAAAAAAAAAACAACTAGTGAATCAATAGTTTTAAAATTTTTAGGGCGTATTTATACCTACATGTTTTAAGAATACACAGTAAAATTTTTGAAATAGAATATTAAATATTATTGAAATGACACGCGATCTCCGGCGGCGCCAAAAAAAAGGTCCTCCACTGCTGGAGTGATTGCAGCCTTCTCCGTTGATAAAACCCAAAAAATAAAATTCTCGTTAAACTAAAACGTATTGTCTGTCTGTACGACGACCCTCGGGCGAACAAAAAAATCAAAAATTTACAAAATGGCGGCATGTTGAGAAAAAAAAAGTTAAATTTTACCCTACATTTTGGTCGTTTTGGGCCTGCCAAAATTCGATTTTTGATCAGATCAAAAAACTGGAGGGTCATCGTATGGAGAACTATATAGAGAAGATGCAAAAAAAAATTGATAGCGATCGGATCATTTGTCTCCGAATAATCACTCCAGCAAATTCGAAAAATGCTGTTTCGAGAAAAACGCATTTAAAGATACAATGATCGTTTACACTGTTATAAATGGATTAAAATCATACTTATAGCTAATCTGCTATTTATTCTAGGCCCATATAATTCACCTTCCTCTTCCTCAAAAAGTGCTTGGAGCTGAAGAAGCGAAATACATTTTTTGAAAATTTCACACTAGGTGTGCCCTTTAATGGAAAAAACCCAATAACACTTTGCCCGACGTGGGAATCGAACCCAGAACCCCACGGGACTGGAACTGCGACTACGAGACCAACAGGGCAGTGAAATTTTATTTACATAGGTATCATAACTCGATTTCGTCACGCACTAGAAGCTAATGAACAGTCGTAATAGGTGCGGTATTGCAATCAACCTTGATCGTCAATTCGTAATGTCTTGCGAACTTTTCAAGGTAAAATCGCATAGATAGGTAAATTTTTACACTAAAAATATTATAGTAATAATGTAGTTCCTACATTCCTTTACCCGTTTTCATTTATACTATACCTAATAGAAGCGTGTTGTTGGATTTTCCAACCTCGACGCTGTACAGAGCATTAGTACTAGCGATAATTAGACACCAATTAAAACTTGCCTTTTATATTTATAAACGACTAGCTGATCGTACAGACGTTGTTCTGTTTCCTAGAACTCGATAGCAGCGCCACCTACCGGGTCCAATAGTGAATCTAAACCATCCAGGGTGCCACCCAAACGCATACAAAAAAAATCATTCAAATCGCTCCAGCCGTTTAGGAGTTCAGTTACAACGAAAAGTGGCATTGATTTTTATATATAAGGTGTATCTATTCATACACGAAATATTTTAAGAGGTACACCTGTAGGTGGTAAAGAAGCTATAGTAGAAGCAAAAAGAAAAATTTTATCTAAGCATTTTTGAATTTTCGTAATTATTATAATTTTAAACTGCTTGAGACGTTTTGCATAAAACCTTTACTCCAGATTCTATGAATGGCCCGCCTGACGCTGCGAGGGCGCCGACCGGACAGCACGAGCATGGCCGCGGTGTCTCAGGCCGTAAAAAATAAGTAGCCAGTGGTGCCGATTCTGTTGTACACGAACGAAACTAACTAAACTATCTCTAAAATTCCTTACTTTTGGCTATGAGAATTGTAACGCTATTCTGCAAGGAAAAATCTCTAAATATAAAAAAAAAAAATATTTTGACACGACTAAAATTGAATTTGACAATCGCGACCCAGTGTGGTATTTTTTTTTTCGTTTGGTTTCGCAACGTTGTACTTGTGTGTGTATTGCGTTGCGTAGAATGAATTTTTTGAGAGACGAAGGCGCGTGCTGGAGGGCAGCCTGGATGTGTTTTATATGGAATTTTTCAATTTTGTTTGAAAAAAAAAAAAAAAATATTACCACGTGTTGAGATTTAAATATGCAGGGATATACTAAGGGGGTCGAAAATTTCATTATTTTTGCGATAGGACACGCCATTTTCAAGATATAAGCAAAAAGAAAATAAAAAATACAGAACTGTTTTTGCACGTGAAGGCGAGGCGTTGTTGAGAATATTAGTTCATGACCACTAGTTTTATTCCACACCTTTTTAATCGCGCTTAAAAATAGTCAGATTTAGTTAAAATAAATTATTATAGTCAAAATTTTTGGTGAAAACCGGCAAACTCAGAATAGCAAAATCGACATTTTCACTAAACTAATAACTCAGTGCAATCTTAGTGCTGTCAAACTAAAATAATAAATTTATAGTTTAAAAACACTAGAAAAACACGCTTTTATAATTGCACGTAAAAACCAAAAACCTTATCGTGGTCAAAGTTCATTACAAGACCTTTCTAACAAGTCCAAACACAGCTATGATACGATGTTCCATCATGAAGTTCCAGTTCATATCTTCCGGCTCCATCATCAGATCAGTTCGACAGTACCATATTATTGTATTGTCATCAGAACTACATACAGCTGCCAATATTCATGACTCTACGATCCTTGGAAGATGGTTAAATTAGTTACCTTAGATTCCATTACATAGTTAGTTACATACAGGTCGACCTAATAAAAGCGTGTTAATATAGTTAAGTTGTGTCACTTTAGTCTATTTCAGAATAGGAAATCGTCGTTTGACAGGAATAAACCAAATTTTAGTGATTTTTAGTTTAGTTTAGAGAATTTTGTGACAACAGAATCGGCACCAGTATTTCTTATGTGCGTCAAATAATTTATAAATATTAAATGTTGAAAAAAATATATTAAAAAAAAGTTTTTTTCGTTTCTGTAGCTTCTTTACCACCTACAGGTGTACCTCTTAAAATTTTTCGTGTATGAGTAGATACACCTTATTTATAGATAGAGGCATAGCATTTAGGTTTCTTCAGACAGGCGCGCCGCGCGAATCTTGCAGAACAATTTACATAAAGTTTTATAGAAATTGTTTTATGAGAGTCGCGTCGCGCCTGTTTGCGGAAGTCTTTTACCGAGAAAACTTCTTTGAATTGTACCTGGTGCATAACTTATTTTACCTAATTGTTAGTTTTAAATTAATAACCTAGGTAACGTTCTGATCAAGTTCTACCTATTGCAAATTAATTTTGAAATTCGTTCAGTTTTATACAAAGATTATAATGATCTGTCTACGCTTAGGAAACTTGACTGACAATTTCCTACATTTTGGTTTTTCCCAGCGGAATAGGACGGAGAAAAATAATAGGAAAACATACTTCACTGGCTAGGTAGCCATTTTTCTAAGAATTTAAACTATTCAAACAATTAAAGCGACGTAATTATAATTGAACCTATGTATTTCTAGACTTGAGAATAAAGGTAGACTAATTACTTAATAAAACTTAAATCCTATATTTTGTCTCGTTTGTTGGTCAATAAAACTGAAAAACAATAAACAATAATGCATGGACATATATTGTGTGAATAATGATACGGCTAGAAAGATGACATTGAAAGTATATAAAAGACAACATGTTGATGCGGCTGCCCCCAATAAAATGGCAGGACGACGCTGACGATCAAAAGTTACTTACAAAATATATTACAAAATGCCTACAACAACTACACACTTTCTACTCTACATAAAAATTGAATATCGTTATTTACCGTTACTTTTTCTTCATCCTCAGCGAAAACTGCTGCTGTTCCCTGAGGGCACGAGGCATTCTGGTGACAAGCTGCTCCCGTTCCGCAAGGGAGCGTTCCACGTGGCCATGGACGCAGGCGCGCCCATACAACCC
This sequence comes from Aporophyla lueneburgensis, assembly GCA_932294355.1. NCBI lineage: Eukaryota > Metazoa > Arthropoda > Insecta > Lepidoptera > Noctuidae > Aporophyla > Aporophyla lueneburgensis. The sequence goes on from OW028737.1 coordinate 13,117,511, forward strand.
GTCGTCATCTCCAAGTATCATTACTTGGACGGCGAGCGACACAAATTTGGCTCAGGTAACTGGTTCAGTGTGTTGCCGGAAGTAAACAATAGCACCATCCCCTGTGTTTTCGTGCGACCCCCCCCCCCCCCCCCCCCCCCCCTTAGGGAGATGCTTACGTCCACCAGTGGACGTCTTATGGCTAAACTTATGATGATGAGTGACTGAACGGACTTTTTTGGAAGAACCGGTTTCACCAGACGTATCCCACGTCTTTCTTCTTCTGTGAATATGTTTGTCCTATAATTTTTGATTAGTTTGTTTCTTTTTATTAATTAACCTGCCTAGCCTTTTTCCAACTATGATGAGGTCAGCTTACTGTCTAACCGGAACTGCCTATTTGACCTCTACAACCCAGTTACTGAGTAATACGAAACCCATTGGTATGATTGGTTTTCAGACTTTCGGGCTTCTGACGACCCGGGAGGGAAAAATCAAAGTTTTCCAAACAATGGTTTGGAAATTCTAGTACAGTTAATAATAATGTTACTTTACCTCATTCCAGGCGAGTTCATCGTGTCGATTCTGCCAATGATCGAGACAGAAGGTATGACCAAAGAGGACATCACAGGGCTGATAGAGAAGACACAAATAAGCATGCAGGAAGAATTCACAAAGATCTCGATTGAGACGCTAGCGCGGCGCAACCTGCGCAGTAAGGCTGATTAGATGAGGAATATAAGGTACATCACCAAGTTTATAATTATGCGGAAAAATCGTGTTGGGTATAGGTCGTGTCAAGTGGTTTTGTGGTATCCAATCCATTCATTTTGACTATGAAGTGGTTTTGTAGTGATATTTTTTTTCCTTATATTTTACAGGTAATTAGATTTCATATCGACGTGTAAAAAGAGCTGTGATAAACAAACGTATAAAGAAATAGTTACTAAAATTTTAATTTGACAGTTAATTGTTGGTGTTTACATTGTTGTTCTCTATAAAAATGTGTATTTATATAATAAAGTTAAATAATTATAAAGGAATGTTTCATTAAAAATGCATTTACCCTGTGATTTCTTTTTATTAAAAGATTTCACATACGAAAATATGTAAAAATATACATTTCATCGTCGTTTTTTTTTTCTACAGAATTGTCACACGAATACATGGTATAACTAATAGTAGGTATGTTAGATACATCACAATATTTGCACAGATACGAGTACACTGATATACAATTAGAGATACAAACGTGATAAATGGCCTTAATAGTTAATAAACCTTGGAAAATATGGTTAAAAAGATTTTGTAAAAATTTTGGTATTTTAGGAACAAAATTTTAAATTTGGTAATGGTATAATATCAATCACATTTTTTTTTGGTAATTGTCGTTGTCAACAATATTTTGAAATATTATTCATAAAAAGGTCATGACTTTGCATGTCATAGTTTTTATGGGTACACTTTCTGGAAAAGTGACTTTAAAAGTAGGTAAGGATCAAACGAAATGTTTAAATGGCACGAACCGAGCATTTGTGTGATATGTTCGTTGGTAGCTAAAATACAAAAAGTATTTCGGTTTAAAGTTTCTAAAAAATATTTAGTTGACTGTAACCATGAGTCACATTTATTGAGTAAGTAATGTAATGCAGTTTCACTTTGCCTGGACACTAAACGCGTAAAGGCGAAATGAAATAACAATAAAGCTTCTATTGTGTCTCGTTCAAAGTCTTGCAACCGATTAAGTGTAAGCCTTTTTGCTGGCTTATTCTGACTGGCAATACTGATAAAAGAGATGGCAATTTATAAAAATAAAAACAACAGCCGACTTTCTGAAAGGCTAATCAAACTTGTTTGAAAGTCAATATTGATTTAGCAACTAAAGTGGAGTCATTTTAATAGGTAACATTTGACAATTCACCAAAATTCAACAACGTAACCTTGTGGCGGTCATAAAATAATATATTTTTTCGTTTTGTTAGAACTGCACAATTGCTTAACTTTTTTCAATACATATTTATTGTAATAATAACCGATACGAGTAATTTTACGATTTGCTTTCATATGAACTGACAGACGTCAAATGATACCTATTAAAATGACTCCACTATAACTAGTAAGTGTTTGTTAACGTTAAGCATAGCCTAGATTTGATTCTGGTTAAATAATTAATGCCAAAGACTGGTTGGCCAAAAACTTAATTCTATGACGAAGTTCGACTACATTATGTACTCCTTTGCGGATACCGCACTTAGAGTACATTTAATAACATAACAATATGAAGCTGTAAGTAGCAATAGTAAGTAATAATACTAGCAATAATAATGTCAATTATTAAAAAATATAATATGTAAAACATTAAACAAACAGACAAATATTGTATACTAGCGAAAAGCGCGAGCTAGAATAAAGAAAAACCGTGCGAAGCAGGGGCGGGGTTTTTCTTTATTCTAAGTTTAAAAATAATACACGCAAACCTTTCGGAATAAGTTCTCTAAATGATAGTGAAAACCGAATCGAGATCGGTTGCGGATTTTAGAACAACGCGGGCACAAAGACAGACACTAAAGGAGACTTTAATTTAAATATGACTACATATAGAAGTACATTAGAATACATACATCAATGCCAGTTGATAAAATTGCCTCAAATATAAGTATAAAAAAACAAGCTGTAAATACTACGCCAGCGTAGTGAAAAGTAAGTACAACTGGCAAGAAAGGTCGTAACAAACATACATAAACTCAAGCCTTCTGTCCATAGGGATAACCACTACAGAACGGCACCTGCTACTATCCTTACATAAGGAGTAAGGTCCAACTATCATAGACAAAATCCTGATTAGCTTCAAGAGTAAAAAGGACGGAAGCCTGATAGTAGACAACGTCATAGTAATTAGCAGGATGTCGATAATGATAATTATGGAAAAGTACAGTTCAAATGTCAAGGATTCGTTGTTTATCCGGCTATTTGCCTTGTTGACATAACATCATTCAATTTGTAATACATTGTGGACAATATTGATGTTTGAAAGCATACCTAATATCTGTTAAGACCAAGATTAAAATAAAGTTGGAACGTAAAAATTCTAGCTTATCTGTGATTAACTTTATAGACGATAACGAGGATTTCCGATACAGTTTTAGTATTATGGATATTAAATTTTTGTCTGTTTGTTTTTTACTACTAAATTAACTGAATATATACTAATGATTAGCATCGATCACTATGCGTATAAAACTTAGTAAGTAACTAAGATATAAACTAAGTTTAAGTGCATACTGCTATGGTCAGCAAAATTGCTGGAAATGTATTAAGATTTAAACGGATTGCGTCGAGTGATAAAAATTAATATGGAATAGTAGCTAGAGTTCAACCTAACTTAAAAATGTAACAAATAACTAAATTTTTCAAAAAATGCTTTTGTCCAGTTGGTGCATTTATTCACTTCTTTTACTAGGAAATTGAGAGCACTATTAATTTTTTTTGTTTCTTCAAATGATTAAACTTTTTTGTTATCTTGTGATGTAGAATAAAAAGTGAGATCGTATTAAGTGATCAAGAAAATACTTTTTTTATTTACAGATTGCGTGGATATTTTACCCCGGCACGGATGATTAGATACACTAGTAAAATACTACATATTCTAAAGCTTAGAGAAAACGCGTAAAATATTCTATAGTAATACATTAAAATACATATTATTATCGGTACTATTGGGGGGGGTCTGTATTTATGCTTTTGCGGTTGCACAACGACACGCTTGGCTTGGCTTTGCTTGGTAGTATAGATGCAGGCCTACTCTGCTGCCTCCCTCAGAGGCAGCAGGGTGGCGGGGTCTTGAGGGAGAGCGCTGTAGTCGTGTAGATCCTCAAGGCAAGTCTGGCGGATACACCTTCACGAGGTTGCCACCCCGTTTTTGGTCTAATTCCTTATGAAATAGACGTAACTGAAACCGCCAGGCGACTTTTCCTCCCCTATCTCCCCTCCCCACTCCCGCATAACCCCCCCATTTCCTGTTCCAAACTACCCCTCCTCACGTAATCCCACCCAAACCCGCACTCCCTACAACACCTACCTACCCACCTTCCACTCCGAAACGTGACCACCCTGTGACTGGGTGGTGGCGGGCTCGACTGTCACTAAAAGCAGCTGATGGTGAGTTAGGAGGAAGCAGTCACCTGCGCTAGGACCTGCGCAGTTGAGCGCCGTGAGCGGGGATGAAGGAGTCCTGGGGGGCTGAGCCGAACGGCACTGGTGGTTATGTGTCCGTGAGGCAACACTCCCCCTTTGGTCTGGATTTCAAGCGAAACGGTGGCCCTACCCACTAGCCAGGGGTAGGGAAATGGCCACAGTGTCCCGTCAGAGGGCCACAGGCGAGGTGCGTGAGGTCCGCTGAGGTTGTCCTCGGATGACCGAAGCGGTAGGTAAAGGTCATGCTGACGGTGTAAGTGAGGGTTGTTCAACTCGTTGGGGGCCAACCCGATCGAGCACCCGATGTCGCACTGTAAACCAGCCTTGCGCTCCTATATCTCTCTGGTAATCCTAACGTTCGAGCTTTTTCATAGCGAGACGTTCCCAGGTGCGGGCTCCATGGAGGGTGGGAGCCAGAGAGACGAATCCTTTTCACAACATTTAATATGGATGACAAAACAAAAACCAACCATCCCGGAGTGGAGGCGAAAGCCGATGAAGCTCCCAAGAGAGGTGCCTGCACTTCTCTTGCCCCTGGTCACCCTGCAGCCAACGCCGCGGGTACCAGCGCGGGCGCTGGTCTGGCTGTGGCGAAAGCTACAGGCAAGACCAACAAAAACAAGTCCCAAAAGAAACAAAGGGCGTCGGCGCTGACTGGGACCAGTACCGGCCCTTCCAAAACCCAGGAGAGGACCACGGCGAAGTCTAACTTCGCTGGCGGTCCAACCCTCCCCAAACTAACACCGGTGCCAGATATTACTGGCACTGTGAAACACCCTACCACATCTGCGGCTCCTCAAGCCTCCTCCCATAAGGAGGACGCCACCAACCAGGTGGCGACAGACAGCCACGAGGACGCGATCTCTCGCGTCTGGAAGGTTGTACAGAAGCGGGGCAAGGGCAAGGGTAAAAGAACTCAACAAGCCCGTTGCCCTTGTACAAACCCCTCATGCGCTCCAGCTGTCACAGCACAGCGTATGACGCGTAAGGAGCGCCGCCAGGCTCGCAGGAGGCAAGGTAAAGGGCCCCAAAACAACCAGGCCACTGCCGTTAGTTCGGTCAAACCGAGTAGCGGGCAGCTAAACTTTGCCGCTGGAAAACGGTCGCAGGCAGAGCCCGGCTTAAACCGCCCCTCGACCAGCCGACCCTCATCCAGTGCGCCGGTAAAAGCACAGCAACCCGGAGGGAAGGATCAGGCCGCGGCTAAGCGAGCTCTCAACGAGACCATCACACCTCGTGGAGAGCATAAGCGGCCGCGTCTTGATCAATCCAAACGGGTTGCTCAAAGAAGCTACGCCCAAGCTGCCAATGCCACCCTCGACGTAGCGGTCACCTGTGACCGCACCGGGGTGATCAGCAAGGACGTATCGGACCAGGTGCTCGCTGCTATCCAGAAGCAGATCTTACACGAGGCCTGCTCCCCCAAACAGGACACCAAGGCGCCGACTTTCAACGCAAAGCCGCTATTCGCCGGTGGTGTCCTAAAACTGTGGTGCGAGAACGACCACACCTTAGCCTGGCTAAGGAAAACAGTCTCCGATATGACTCTCCCTACTAACTTAACGTTAGTAGTCAAGAGTCAGTCGGAGATCCTAAGACGGGCACGATGTGGCATCGTGATCCCCGACGAGCAGGGGGTCCTCGGAGAGCCGACCAATATTGGCCGTGCTCTCAGTTACCAGAACCCCTGGGTCGACATAAAGCGCTGGTTGCTGCTGCATGCCGACAAACAGGCCTCGGCATGGTTCGTGGTGGTCGGTGTCCCGGTAGACCAAATCCCGACCCTGATGGGTGCGGGGCGCCGTCTATCTTTGGGGGCAGGGAAGGTGTACCTGCAGTTCCAAGGTAGGAACGGCAGGTTCACCGACGTCCCCCCGGGATGGGACCCCGCCACCGGCACCATCTCCGAGACTCTGGCGCAGCAGCCAGAGACACCAGCGGGGAAGTCGACTCCCCCAGCAAACAACCCGGAGGCAGTCGTGGCCGAACCCGCTGCAGCGGAATCGGCTGCTCCAACTGCCGCCACCCTGGACGCTAGCCCTCCTTCGGGCGCGGAATCGGACGACATAACCCTGTCCCCGGCTTCGCGCCAGGGGGAGGATGGCTTCGACGAGGGTGGCCTGTTTGCCGGGCTCAACCTGGAGGATGACGATGAGGAATTGACCAGCAATGGCGTCCTCTTCGTCAAATTGTAAAATCCTCCAGGCAAACCTCCACCACAGTCAGACCGCAACGGCTCAGCTCCGGAAGTGGTTGGAGGTTCAACACACGGCCATCGCCCTAATCCAGGAGCCGTGGATTAGAGCGGGCCGCATTCAAGGACTCTCCAATCTTGGAGGTAAGCTCCTGGTCACTACTGATCACGACCAACCCAGGTCGTGTATCTATGTCACAGGTAACCTTAAAACACAGCTTCTAACTGAATTCTGTTGCAGAGACATCTCTGCAGTGAAGCTGTTTATACAGCGTAACGGCGCCATGGAGATGGCAATCGTCTTCGCTTCGGTCTACATGCCTGAAGCGGAGGCGCCACCCCCGCATGACCTCGCTCGCCTCGTGAGCCATTGCGAGAGATCCGGGCTGGAAGCCATCATCGGTGCTGATGCCAATGCTCATCACCAGCTGTGGGGTATGGACACGCAAAACGAAAGGGGTAAGGCCTTGGTTGATTACTTATTCTCGACTAACCTATCCCTACTAAACACTGGCTCCGAACCGACCTTCGTAACCAGACGAAGCCGCACAATCATAGATCTCACTCTGGCAACAGAGGCCGCGGCGGAAATTACCACAGGTTGGCAGGTCTCCAGGGAGGCTTCCTGCTCCGACCACAGATGGATCCGCTTCGACATCCAGGCCTCTGTCCCGCCAGCAGCTCCGCGCCGCAAACCGCGGAACACAGATCGTGGTACCTACACACGCAGCCTAGAATCCAGACTTGCGACATCATGCGATCCGACGCTATTTGCGGACACTACACAGATTGAGGTACAAGTTGAATACCTCACTAAATCAATAATAGACAGCTACCAAACTGCCTGCCCAGAGACGACTCCTCGTAGTACACCGGGCAAACAGCCCTGGTGGGGTGCTGATCTGGAGCGAAAACGCGGGAAGGTAAGGAAAGCTCTGAATAGAGCCATGAATACATGTGCGGATGAGGACTGGGATGAGTACTACGCAGCCAAATCCTGCTACAAAAAATGCATCAGGTTCAGGAGCACCTCGGGATGGCGAAAATACACTGGTAGCATTGAGTCCTGCCAGGAAGCAAACAGGGTAAGGAAAATACTGGCACAACAAACCACAACTGGGCCTACCACCCTTCGAAAACCAGACAACACACTCACATCCTCGCCAGAAGAAACGCGACGCGTCCTTATTGAAACACACTTCCCTGGATGTATTTTCTCGCAAGTAATCGACTGGCAAGAAGCAAATCAAACACCATCAGATAATGACTGGTCTTATGCTAGCAAGGTGATCACGTTGGAGAAACTCCAATGGGCCATCCGGAGCTTCCATCCGTTTAAGGTCGCCGGACCAGATGGGGTGTTCCCCGCCCTACTACAGTGGGGTGGAACCCTCATCGCAGTAAGACTGGTGCCTTTAATGAGAGCGTGCCTGGCCTTTAGATACGTTCCCAAAGGATGGAGGGAAGTGAAAGTAATATTCATCCCTAAACCAGGTAAGGGCGACTACACAAACGCCAAATCCCACAGGCCAATCAGCCTGACTTCTTTCCTGCTAAAAACCCTGGAAAGGCTGTGCGACAGGGAGCTGAGGGACGGCGCTCTGAAAACCCTACCGCTGCACGGTAACCAACACGCTTATAGCTCAGGTAAATCCACAGAATCGGCACTTCATCTGGTAGTTAGCCAGATAGAGGAAGCGATTCACCAGAAAGGGACCTGCCTGGGTACCTTCATAGACATCGAAGGAGCCTTCGACAAAACAAATTTCTCCAGCATCAGCAGCGCCCTCTCCAGACATGGAGTTGAACAGGTACTCATAGACTGGATCACAAACATGCTAAGCAAGCGCGTGGTTCGCCTAGAGGATGAGCAGCAACTGGCCATGATTGCCAGAGGCTGCCCCCAGGGAGGGGTACTGTCACCCCTTCTATGGAATTTGGTGATTAACGAGTTAATCGCCAGACTCAATGCCAATCACTACTACACAATAGGTTATGCGGACGACCTCGCCATCCTTGTCTCAGGGAAGGTGACGAGCACGATCTTTAACCTCACCCAACAAGCACTACGTATCGTAGAGAGATGGTGCAGTGAATATGACCTCTCAGTGAACCCCACTAAAACTGAGCTAGTCATGTTCACCCATAAGCGAGCTTTAGGCCCCTTCCGCCTACCGAAATTGTTCAATACAGAACTTCAGCTGGCCAACGAAGTCAAGTACCTCGGGGTCATTCTTGACAGTAAGTTAAACTGGAGTAGTCATTTAGACAGCAAACTAAACAGGGCCTGCATCACATTCTGGCAATGCAGGAAAATGATAGGTAAGAAGTGGGGCCTATCCCCCAAAATCATACTATGGCTGTACACCGCAGTGATCCGACCCATGATCACCTACGGGGCCGTAGTCTGGTGGCCCCGCACCAAGCTTATTACAGCCTGCAACAAACTGCAACGCATGCAAAGACTAGCCTGCATGGCGGTCACGGGCTGCATGAGGACTACTCCGACTGCAGCCATGGACGCCATACTGGGACTACCACCGCTCCACCTGTTCATACAGCAGGAAGCCACGATGGCGGCAGCGCGTCTGGACGCAACCAACCTCTTGAGAAAGAGAGACACACAACACACCGCGCTACTTAAGGAACTCAACAATGAGTTCCCCATCACCAAGGCTATAAATGACCGGGTACCCAAACAGTTCATTTTTGACAAAAAATACAGAATCCAGCTTCATGAAGATCGCCGGTGTGAGGGTCTGCGCCCCACTGAGCTGCGCATCTTCACGGACGGATCAAAAACAGACAGTGGCACAGGTGCTGGGGTCTTCTCGCAGGACTTCAACATACATATAGCCACACCATTAGGAGTCCACAATACAGTGTTCCAGGCGGAATGCATTGGGATCACTCTTGCCGCCTCAGCCATTATGGACAGGGCAGTTAAAGACCACTCGATCCGCATACTCTCAGACAGTATGGCTGTTCTGCAAGCGCTGGACAGTCACTCGATTGACTCTGGGCTTATATACGAGTGCCACCAGCGCCTCAACCAGGTGGGTAGCCTCAATAATATAACTATTCAATGGATAAAAGGACACAGCGGTTCCCTAGGTAACGATGCCGCCGATGAACTGGCCAGAAGGGGATCGAGCATGACACCGGTGGGACCAGAACCCATCGCGCCACTCCCCTTTGGGTTCCTACGCTCTCTGGTAAGAAAACGTACCAGGGATCTACACTGTAAGCTATGGGTGGACCAAAGTGAGTGCAGGCAGGCCAAGGAAGCACTTCCCACCATCGATGCCCGCCTCACTAAACAGGTCCTCCGGTTAGACAAACGACAGCTGCGTATGGTTACGGCAGCAATAACTGGCCATGGGTCGTTTAATAAACATCTATTTGTCATAGGAGTTACAGACAGTCCGCTGTGCAGGGCCTGCATTGAGGACGACGAGACAGCAGCGCACGTGCTTCTAAACTGCCCGGCGATCGCCGCATACAGGGCCAAGTACTTCGGTAACCCAGGTACCCTACGTGAGATAGTCAGCAACATCAAGGCGTTGCTGGCCTTTCTCGAGGAGCTGGGGTGGATCGAATAACCGATTTCCCACCCGTACGCAAAATACGCGCTCAGACGTGGAGTTGCGGACACCAGCCCGTTCTACCTATTACCTATTACCTATCGGTACTATGGCCTACATTAATATCGAATGGCATGACAAAAGCGTTTATTTACATTAAGTATATAATTTATTTAGGGATGACACTAATAAGAGGGATGGACAGATACTTTTTTATCTCTTCTTCGCGCTTGGCTAGCAAATAGCGTTATTTCAATCTGTCATTCTGAAAATACTGCTTAAGTCATCTTTTATGCCATCCCTAAATAATATTGAATATATTTCATAAAAATAACGTGAAACATACACATAGTAATAATTATTCGTGATACATAATTTTACGCAGAATAATATACGTGTAGTTAATAAGACCTACACATTTACACAAACATAATATTGCTATTTTGTTAAAATCTCACCGTGAATACATAGGTGAAGTGAGCTGTCAAATCGTGGATTGACAGCTTAGCGGCGACAGGTAGGATGACAGTTCACTTCAACTTCCCTTCACCTTGGTTTTCGCGGTGAGATTATTACAGAATAAGGTATTTCTGCCACATCGTTCTTCACATCGCTCACCACGCTATTCGCCGGGAGCTGTACTCGTGTTATTATTATGATTTATTCTGCTATTATAAATTTCTTTGGTAATTGTAACAAAAAATAGTCACTGGAAAACAGACTTTTTATCAATTGCAATATTAGGAAGTTTACATAATTAAACGCAACAATTTTAGGGTTTTTATACCAATTCAATTTAGCACAAATACTGACATTAAAAGTGGTACTTAATTATTAAAATATATTTTCAAAGTATGATAGTTAAATAGTACTATTTAAATTATCACAAAAATATTATTATGAAAGATTTCAACATTTCGGTTATTAAAAATTTCTATGCTGATAATAAAGATTACATTTATGTAATTCCTATTATCAGGTAAATGAAATAATTTCATAACGTTATCCACGCAGCCTATTATTAACAAAATATTTGCTTTGTTTCTTTGATAATCTCGTTATTACCAGATTAAGATAATATTGCTTCATGCGTATGGTAAGGTGTTAAAAATTATCATTTACATTGGGAAGTGGTCCTATAATAATTTTGATATTAAGTATAAATTAGAAATAGGTTAGCGTAGAATTTAAAATGGCACCGTAATTTTAATAAACATTACCTACGTCTCTAAAGTTAGTTCTACATGTATAATAAAATTCAAACATTATGGATAAAACATCGGCAACGAATTTTGGTAACTTTTTCGTAATTTAATTCACTTTTATAACAATTTACAAGATTAATGGAGGATAACGATACATTGATGGGAATTTAACTTGAATACTTTTACGAGCAACAACACAAAATAATAAGAATTGCAAATTTTATAAATTAGACATCGCATTTGGTTACATAATGATGTTATTATGCAATAAATTGCCTCGAAGGCGTGAAAGTTTCCCTAAGAAGTTGCTTTTTTGGGAATTTTCTCACGAAGTGAATTACAAAATGATCACAGCGTACGCAGAATGTATAATAAGTTATAATCGTGCTTGAGTAATTTATTACAAGTAAAGTACTGATCGCGATGACGCGCATGCGAAGCACATCGAATCGACTCCACAGTTAGTCGTTTACATGACTAGACAGTAAAATTAAGTGTATCGTACGATAAAAGGAACATTTCCTATAATATACTAAACTAAATGTTGAGTAGCGACGATATAAAAGCGCCGAAAGCTCATCATGTCGTTCAAAGCGATAAAAACGTAAATATTAAAATAAATAATACTGGTTTAATATACTATGAAATTATTAATTATTGAGTACACACATTGATTTTAAATGTAAATAGTTTGCGGGATAATATCGACCTTGTTTGTTAAAGCCTAGTTATATATAATATTCTTGCTGTATTGATATGCTGTAAATCTACTTAACTGAAGGCTAAGGTGAGTATTTAATGTGACGAAAGCGCGTTTAGTATAAGCACCAACACAAACCATTGGAATATGTACCCGCGTAAGTACTGGAAAATATTTTGCATATCGCTTCTCGCCATTTTCTTCAAGAAAACCAGGATGGCACAAAATTATTCAGAAAAAAATATTACTTTTGATTATATTTTATGTAGATCAAATAAATTTCATTATTATTCAAATAAATTGCACCAAATCTTTTTAAATGTTTTTTTTTTTACTAAATCAATAGTGTTTAAAAAAATAACTATTGAATTTTAGTTTCTTCTCTTGTAACATTAAAAAAAAAATGAAATTCTCTAATGAACATATTGTGCGCTTTAATTAATATTTGGGACCCTTGTTAAATAACAAAGAATTTCTCAACTCAACAATTCTACGGTAAGTAAAACTAATAACTAAACAATAAAAAAAGTAGTTCTTTAGTAGAACATTGTTCAAATACTGAAATGGTAATAGCTTCAGTCGACTTAATGTGCGATGTTGCTTAACGAGTGATTAAAATTCCGTACTGCAGCGGTGCAGAAACAAACGGCCACACTGCTGTGTGATCCGAATATAAAAAAAGGTCAACAAAGTACAAATCACTGTCGCGGCACATCGCCTGTCGCAACTCAATCATCTTCTGATTGCTAATTAACTTCACATGTTTCTTAACTAAAATAGTAGGGACTATTTGATACTAATTTTTTTAACCTTTTCTAGCCTCGAGTTACTTTTACTGTAAATATTTATTATGACAAGTTTAGAGATCGACAATAAGCGTCGATCTAAGCCAATATAGATAAGAAAACATAGAACGAATATCAATTTTATAAAAATAATACTTCATACAAGTTTTACATAAATTAAAAATATTAGCTAAAACGTGCAACTATCAATTGTGTGACTTGCTCCGTCTAGCAGTCATTTTCTTTTCCCTAGATTGGTAAAATTAAAATCTACGAAAATAGTTATTTCACTAATCGATGTGGCGGTCTGTAAGTCGATAATTATTAATAACACAAAAGTGTGCCTTAAATATTAAGTATAGATTATTTAGACAAGATGTAAATTCTTATTATAAAATCACGGAAACATTTATATTTCTAGTGATTGGAATGCTCGCTATAGGTATATAGTACAAACATTTCATGAACCAGCATTATTATGCCGACCTAAGAGCTTATTAATAGAGTGATTATAAATTTAATACATAATAGGTGGTACCGTCGGTCGATGGCACTAGGAGCTCAATCGGTCGCCAGCGGGTAGTTGGGAGGCAACGCGCTTAGCACCTCTTTTGAGAGTTCCTTGTAAGCCGCATCCATAGTATTGCGCACTTTGGTTATTAACTCTGGTACATCTTCCATAGTCAATCCCACTGTTGGGACTGGCTCCAAACACTGGATAACTGCATGGCCTGGAAAGTCAATTCAAAACCGTAAAATAATTGTACCAAAAACAAAGATTTGAATGACTGCTTTTAATTTATACGTGTTTAGTAATAGTATGTCAATTGATTGTCCTTTAATTATGTAAACCCTTGATAAGTGAGCGCTCTATTTATCTATCGAGTGTTGATGAGCAGTTAGCTCATAGTGTCGACACTCGTGACTGTAGGGCACGAGTGCACGGCTACCTCAACTGTGCTACTATTACTTCACTTTGACGGTATTATTGGAGCGTGAGTCCTTTCCTCACCATGTTTGTCTTTACAATTCGAAGCTATTATAAAGTGTATTTACGTAATTCGTATATACATATGTATTTTTCAAACATTTTAAATTCAAGAGCATGACGACAATGAACAAGACTATTCCTCTCAAGTGTTACAATTGTAGGTTGATGCATTCAGTTACCTGTAGTCTGCAGATGTAAACTAAAAATTACGTATAAAATTCATACCTTTATTAAAAATGTATCTCTTCCTATTAATAAAATAATAGGGCGAGAACACAACAGGTATGATTGGCACCTGGGCAGCAACCGCAATGTTGAACGCGCCCTTTTTAAATGGCAACAGTTTTGTGAAATCTTTGTTCCGTGTTCCCTCAGGGAACAGCCAGATCTTCGTCTGTAAGTAAAGACACCATAGTTATTAGTAAACGGGCAAACAAAATATACCAAAGACTCGAGGCTATTGTACAGGCAAACATACACACACATTTGAGCCTCGAGAATTATAGTCCAATGTGTCAATTCGCGGATAGAGCATTGCTGAAAAATGTCGCAAACATGTGTGGTGGGTCCGCTTGTAGGTAATGTCTCTCTTCACTACGTAGGTCCTGCCGTCTGAAGGCACTACCGTCACATGATGAGACAACTCAATCCTTAAGTATGGACTATTCTGAGTGTCTCATAATTATTTAAATTGATCCAACGATCGCCTACCTTATTTTTAATCATGATTTCTGACGTCATTTTCAGTTGCTTGTACGCATCTTTTGAGTTATTTCTGTCAATGAATACGACTCCTGCGAGGTACGCAGCCAGTCCAAATGGCCATACATAGAATATTTCTTTTCTTGCTATAGCAGCTACTTTGTCTGCTACATGCCAAATGTTGAACATTCCTGGAATAACACAATCAAGAAATTCAAAATTAACATTATTGTTACAATTTTATAATATAACAAAACATGTGCCAGATGGGAATTCCCATCTGCAAAAATGACGAATTTCCATCTAGACACGCGGTAGCGTGTCAAGCCAAGTTCAAGTAAAAGAACTGGCGAGCAGCACCATGTGTAATATTACACGAACCATTTGAAGCCACTTTTGACCTCCTCATAACTCAAAAACTATTTCACATAAACGTATCAAATTTGGCTCATATATTGAAACTTGCGAGATACATATGTGGTCTAAATTTCATAAACACATCTCAAACGGTTATTTAGATATTAACGTCCAAAACCGTCATTTTTATCACTGACTGATCAAAACTCTAACCCATTTCCAGATGACCTAGAAAGTTCAAATTTGGCTTGCAGATAGGTAATTAGGTAAATACAAAGGAATAAATCAGAAACTGGTAATTTTTAATCATTTTACAATAAAATTTCGCTTAATTGATTCTATTAGGAACACTTATAACAAAAACCATTTGGTATTAATTTTGTTATAAATTTGTTATAAATAAGTACCTACTAATAATATATGTACAACAAGTAATGATATCCCATCAAAAACATAAATGTGAAATGAGAGCCAAGTTCAATATTATGATATATGGCTTGGTTGTTGACTTCAACGACTAAAGAAATGAGATCTAAATGGGTGCCAAGTTCAATGGTCAGTCCTGAAATGTATTTTTTACTACATAAAATATAATTTCTTCTTATAACTTAGGATAATATATTGTAGCCAAAGGTTTGACTTGGCTAGTTTTCATATCGCCTTTTATGATTTATTCTTACACCCACGGGAAGAAATGGGATGGTGTTATTCTTTACGTCCGGTACCACACCGAACATACCCTGTGTGTTGACTGTCATTGAATGAATTTCAGATTTTTATTAAGTGGATATAAATATCTAACTATCAAAAATCTGAAATTCATTTGTGAGTTGTGAGGCCTGTGTTAATTTATGGGGAAACGTGGACTTCGAAGACAATTGACAAGTAAAAAATTCAGACCACTGAAATGCGCATGTTACGTTGGGCGGGTGGAGTCACTCAAAGACAAAATTCGTAATGGGGATTTTAAAAGGCCTTTTACTTATAAAATTGCAGAGTCCAGTCTAAAGTGGGATGGACGTGTTATGCATAGACCCAATGACCATTTTGTGAGAAAGTGCCTTTCCATCTATACTATAATATTATAAAGCTGAAGAGTTTGTTTGTTTGTTTGTATGTTTGTTTGTTTGTTTGTTTGATTGAACGCGCTAATCTCAGGAACTACTGGTCCGAATTGAAAAATTCTTTTTGTGTTGAGTAGCCTATTTATCGAGAAAGGCTATAGGCTATATAACATCACGCTACAACTAAGAGGAGCAGAGCAGTAATGAAAAATGTTGCGAAAACGGGGAAAATCGCACGGGTAGGCGATTCGACGCGACGGGGAGGGTCGGGGCAACAAGAAATTTAACGCGGACGAAGTCGCGGGCAGAAGCTATGGCT
The DNA here is from genome assembly GCA_932294355.1 of Aporophyla lueneburgensis. NCBI lineage: Eukaryota > Metazoa > Arthropoda > Insecta > Lepidoptera > Noctuidae > Aporophyla > Aporophyla lueneburgensis. Next base: position 13,133,585 of record OW028737.1, read on the forward strand.
AATAAAAAGACAGGGAGAGGCAGACCGCAAACTACCTGGATGACAAATGTCCAGAAGGACATGCAAAAGCTTGGGCTTACAGATGGTGATGCTTACCAGCGAAGTAAAAAAGATATAATACATCATCGCCACTCTCCTGCTCTTATCCCAATATATTTGGGGTCGGCGCAACATGTCTTTTTCCTACACACTTCTCTATTAGTCGAGATCTCAGTAGTCAGCCCCTTTCTATCCATATCATAATTCACACAGTCCATCCATCGTTTCTTTGGTTTACCTCTACTCTTAAAGCCATCGACATTCATATTCGACATTTTCCTCATTCCTCCGTATAACGTGACCATACCATGACAACCAATTCCCACACAACTTTTCAGCTATTTTGCCACTTTCAGACTTCCTCTTATGAACTCACTAGGTTTTGCCCGCGGCTTCGCTCGCGTTAAATTCGGAGTAACACTGTTTCCCTTTCCTGATTTAGAACACAGAAGAGAACTCGGAACAGAATGTTATTTTAATACGCTACTGTAGACGATATTATGTCTTTCCATTTGGGGATAGAATATAAAGATTCTGGGCATTGGAGACACGCGAACATACTACATACAATTATCCAATGGGAAAAGCACGGCTTTTCTAAGTTCACCCCAGCCACCTAAAAAAATTAGCCTATGTCACTCTCCATCCCTTCAACTATCTCCACTTAAAAAATCACATCAATTCATCGCTCCGTTTTGCCGTGAAAGACGGACAAACAGACACACACACTTTCCCATTTATAATATTAGTATGCATTTTTTATTCTATCCATTTGTGTAACACCACACATCCCTCTTAACATTTTCATCTCAGTTGCATGCAATTGCCTTTAATTCAACCCTTCTGTGGTCCAACATTCTGACCCATAGAAGACAATAGGTCTGACCATGGTTTTATATACATAGTAGATATACATATATATCAAAATAACTTGGGTATTATTGTTTTTAGCACTTTCAGTGGTATTACCATTGGTAAACAATATTCAGGATAATAAGTGTGACATTGCTATTATTACAACAGTATGCAAATAAGAGCTGCAGTGCAAATTACCATCTTTTCATAAAAGGCACTTTTGTAAATGTGACATTACATTTACAGTGCCTTTTATGAAAAGATGGTAATTTACATAGTGTACACGCAGATTTAGAATAGGTATACTAAAAAGGAATAAGCATTATTAGCAGCATCATTTACTCCTTAGATAGGAGCATTTTGGCCTCCTAAAAACTTTCCTGTTCATATTTGTTTTGTCTATATTGTTTTGATTTTATGTCAAATCACAAACCTTATGATCACAAACAAATTGTGATATTCGTCTCAATGAATACTTTTCTTTCTTTTTAACTCTTGCAATTAAAGGCCCATAGGACATGATGGTAGTTTCCCATTGTGCGTGCAACAGAACGGCATTTCGGGATGACCAAGACCAACTAAGAAGACCAACCGAAGATCGACTAGATTGTACACAAAAATGTTTTTTACTGGCTATTGTGCTGGAACTAGCTTCTTATCTCTTATGCCTTTTGTAAAATAGGCTTGAAATGAACAAAAATCAACTATACACAGATTTGCTAACATCATTCTATGATTCATAGTTATAAAACCCAAACAAACCTCAATCAGAACATTGATCTCTTTTATCTGCACTAAGATGTGATAAGAAATTGCTACAGGTTCATTTGAAAATAAATTAACTTGTGTCTTTATTTTTTATTCACCATTGCCATCATTTCAGCTGAAACACGTCCACTATTGGACATAGGCCTCCCCCAATTTTGGGTGGGCTGGGGGCGGGTGGGGTTTGGCATAATCGCCAATCTTGGCAGGTAGGTTGGCGATTGCAGTATGGTGGTAAAAGGCATAGAGAATGCTGCTGCCCATTCTCTTGTTTTTTATTGTCTACTCATATATATCTAAGGATTGTATATTGCCATAGCTAAATCCACATCCGGGCATGATTTGTGTAGCAAAAGCTTGTTGCACACAAGAAGCTCCCCATTAAAATATTTCAGATACATGCGCCAATCTGTGCAGTGTGGACAAGGCATAAGAATGATCTTGTTGGATATTCTAATCATGACAATTGCCAATTGACCTCAGGATCATTAGGTGACATCACTGTATGTTTCAGTATTAATAGGATAGATATAAATAAACAGGGATAACATGGCAATAATACATTTTATATAACAACTGTACTGCAGCCAGTGTGACTTGTATTAACAATTTAAAAAAATAGTCTTCATTCAATATCTTTGAATTGAGCAACCCACATAGTGTGAGCGAAATTGGCCTAAAAGTAAATCATACTATAAACCGCAAGGTGGGCTTAAATAGCATAATAGGACATAGTGGATGAGGTAAGAGTAAAAAATAAATTATTTTACCTAGAATGTCAATTGAAGACTGATGGTTTGACACTACTACAGCTCCACGGTCTTCAGCTAATACTCTTCCATTTCTCAACAGCCATTTCACTTCTATTACTTTCGTGACATGTTTTACTATTTGTGATCCAAATCTGTAAACAATAAACAATGGAAGATGAACTGTGGAGGTTTGAGATAGCAATGATGTCTCTTTCTCTAAGATAGTATTGTAGTATCATTCAAGTTCTATATTTGATAATGTGTGGGATGAACCGGTTCAGTAAAAACCCCTCTATGAATCAATGTATAGGCATCGCTTACAGGTTGGTGTGCTGAAACTGTGATATAAGTCTTAGATGTATTGGTTTTTACATGGGAAACAAAATGTATACTCACAGGGAATTCTTTACATTTTTCGGGTTGAACACAAAAAACGGCATCAATATCACTGCGGTCACAGAAGTCCAGATGTAAAACACGAGAAATTTCGATTTAAATTTCACGAAATTCGGTGTTTCCGAAAACAATTGTTTTAAAATGTACGTTACTATGATGATCACTATCATATAAATAATTTTGTCCCACATTTTTAATACAACATAAATAATATCACTGGACAATAAAACCGTCAAGCTTCTAAAAACAAAAATAAACACAAAACCTAAAGAAATCCTAGCGCGCAACCAATCATGAGAAACGAAATATTGTTTTACGAGAGAGCGTTCCAACGACTTCACTAAATTCTATTGGTAATTGAGCGCCAGTTTGACATCCAAGTTAAATGGACCTGGAACGTCGCAAACATTGATTGCTAGAAAGAGACAAATACAGAATCGATTTGTAATGAAATATTTTAAAGTTTTTATTATTTTATGCTAAAAATAGAAAAGCTCTTTGTTGTAGCTCTATACGGAAATGGAAATTGCATAGCTCCCTCCCTCTGCGCGGCGCGCAACAGCGCTATGGTGTTCGAATCTGGGCAACATGCAGATTTTTCGATAAAGCCGCCCATCATCGCAACCTTCTGGTTGTCAAGGGGCCAGTTAAACCGTTAAACCCCATAAGAAATTAGTAAAATGCGCCGTCCAAGGCATGTTCTCACCGACTCTGATGAACCCATAGCCCTCCTCCAGGAAAACAATAGGGCTACCAGTAGGTACTTACAGTATACAAAAACAAACAACTTTCATTCCAACCTCGCCGTCGAGCTCCCTCCGACCTTTGCTCGATGAAGTGTCAGCCCGCGCCGTATCTGCATCAGTAGCTTTAAATTCCCCAGTGAATAATAAATATTCAGATTTGATCTAGCCTGTCCCATCTTGCTGTCTTCCCCCAATGACGCCCTAAGCCGATTTCATGAAATTCGCCTCTGGCTGAAGGCTTTGAGTCCGCTTTAGGGAGCCACAGGATATTGCAGTTAAGTAGTTACGACCTCTTTAGGTCCACTACTAGGTGCCTTCCACAAAAAAAAAAAAATAGAATGCTTTGTTAGTCTTGTGGGCACGACTACCGTGCCGAGTTCGGGTCCTGGGTTTGATACCCAGATCGGGCAAACTATTTTTGGATGTTTCTATTAGGAGTTTCACATAAGCAGCTTGGAATCTGTCCAGATTTGTAACAATGGAATAGAATAGACTTAGCAGTTTAAATATGTGCAGTACCTATATCTTCTTACCTACGTATACAAACACCTCTGACTTCTGCCTACAACATCTGGGGTTGGCGGCGGGATGATAAGTAAATCTGTGGTGGTGTCAGGTGTGTGAAGGCAGTACCTATTCAGTTTAGAAATCGTTTTGAAACCACTTGCACACTTGCTGGCTAGCATGTGCTAAGCAAATTGACGATTCAGGCTTATGTAAATGTCAGCCTAAGTTTCGCAGTGTAACGATAAATAAAATCACAAAGAATATCAAGGCTCCTGTTATTATGCAGTGGGCGCCAATCAAGTAGGTACTGTGCTATTTAACACTACCTATCTGGCTATACCTCTTTAGTATCTATCTATACTTAGGTATGAGTCATACCTAAGTATACATACTCGCAACGAACAGCATTAGCACTCTCATACCGTATCAGAGTGCTAATGCTGTTCGTTGCGAGTAAGCGAATCTTTTTCGATAACGGCTGGACCGATTTAGTGATTTTTTTTTATGCTCGTTGTGGTCTGACTAAGGTTTATAGGGAGGGAAACATCGTAAAAGTTCCCCGGTAAATTCAGAATCTCTAAAACTGTTTTTAAATTAAAATTAGGACAGGATATCGGGTCGGAAAACTAAAACACATGTGTTCACTACAAAATCGTCTTTATTATATAAACTTGAGGTAATTTTGATACAAGACTCACTACGACCGCCCTGAGGGCGAGCTCGGCACGGCGTCTGTCACCGAGAGAAAGTTGAGTCACGTGTTTTATCACAGGTTTTGCTCCCAAACTGTGATAAAATGTGTGACTCCAGCATTTCACAGTAGGCCGTGCTCGCCCCGCTGCCTATAAATGATAATTTATTTCTACAAAACTACGGAGGTGGCTAGCATTTAGCAGTACTGTAATCATTTAAAACCTTTCTAGGAAAGTTTTGTAAGTTTTCCGCCATCACTCAGTTCTTGAGACTGAACTTCTTTGGACAGCTGTTCGAAAGTACGCGATATGGTCCGGTGCAGGCGATCGGCGAGAGCTGGCACGTCATCCAGGGTTAGTCCTACTGTTGGCACTGGCTCCAGACACTGCAATATGACATGACCTGTAACATATTTTTTTCGCTTTTAGAATTTATGTTAAGGTAAAACCTCTCAAAATGCAGATGAGTTCAATACAACATCCTCGCTAGTTTCTTTGGGTTCGATTCCCAGGTCGAGCAAAGTTTTATTGGAGTATCCTAATGGAAATTCTCAGTAGGTATCATATCCCAGCGTTTGTAAATGTACCCGGTTGAAAGGTGATAGGACCACATCCCTTACTAGACAATGGGCAGCAGCCTTCTGTATGCATATTACCACCATACTGTGATCGCCAAGCCGCCTGCCAAGCGTGGCGATTATGACAAACCCCCCCAAATTGGGGGTGGCCTATGTCCAGCAGTGGACGTCTTTCGGCTGACATAATGATGATGATGAGGCCCATTTCCTATTCTGTAGAACTTAATTATACCTGGGAAATGTAGGTGAACATGAACTTGAAACTGAACTGAATCTTACCTTTATTGAAAACGTATTTATTCTTGTCAATGAAATAGTATGGTGAATACACAACGGGTATGATCGGCACTTGAGCATTCACGGCTATATTGAAAGCGCCTTTCTTGAATGGTAATAACTTCCCATCCCATTTATTGTTCCTTGTGCCTTCGGGGAATATCCATATCTTGATCTAGACAGAAGGTAAAAACATGGTTCTACTAACTTGACAAAATTTATTGGTCTATGAATAATACACAAAAACACATGTCTATGGCTTCATAGACCTTTGTTAAGGGCAGTTTATAAGAAAGATAGCGATTTCTCACAGTGTTTACGATTTAACAAAATAACGAGATGGAGAAATCTCGATGTTTTGTTAAGTCGCAAACACTGTAGTGTATTAACACTGACATAGCAGTATTATATATGATCAAACGAACTTCGACAAGTGAAGTTCGATCGATATTATATTAATCGCTTCATTCGAAGATATAACATTCACAACGTAGTTCCTCTAACCTACAAGGCAACTTCGCACATTTTTTAAATTACCCTTTCTTTTTTTTTTTTTTTGTCTGGTATCTGCCATCTGTCTATTTAAACTCATTCTTTTTAGAGTAAGTACAGGTAGTTTAGTAAAACTTCGTTATAGGGAAATGGGGTGGGTGGGTGTTATATCTTCGAATGAAGCGATTAATATAATATCGATCGAACTTCACTTGTCGAAGTTCGTTTGATCATATATTATATTGCATCGCTTCATTCTTCAGATATAACATTCACAACGTAGATGTTTAGAGGTAAAGTTTTGCTAATGACAATACATAAGTTGTTTATTTAATTCGTTTATTTAACATAAACTTTTGTTCCTTTAATAATGATTAATCAGTAACTTTGTGTATACATTGACAATATTACAATCTTAATTTATTATTGAAATAAACTTATATATAATCAAGAATCAACTTCAATAATAATAATATTATTTAGGTTGATAACCTACTACATACCTACAATAATATAGGCGCTAATCAGTCTTAATTTAATTTGGGTTTGGTGGAAAACAAACTGAACTTGCGAAAGAACTTTCTTCGCGTATGGCCCGACAATAATATTTGGCGAACGTTTGAGAAGCGGCTGTCCAGCCAGCCGCTTTCCTGATGGCGTCTATTGACAGGCCAGCGCGGTGCGCCGTGGACGTGGCGGCATGGCGCGTGCTGTGCGCGCTGAATGTCGTCACGTCCACGCCACTCGCACACAACACTTGTTTTATCCAGCGACTGATTGACTGTGCCGTGGCACCTCTATAGGGCCGTTTAAATGTTAGAAATAAATTATTTATGCTCTCAGGTCTAATTTCATTAGTCACTTGAAGGTAATCTTTTAATGTCGTAGCCGGGCAAATACTTGGTTTATCCAAAAAGTATGGTAGGAATAAAATTGGATGATCTCGGCTAGGTGCCGATGTTTTAATAATGTCGGTTATGATTATTTCGATGCCTCTGGAATTTATTTTTATGTTTGAGGTCTTAATAAGAGAAAACGTTTGAACTCTGTGAGCTGTGCAAATAGCTAACAAAATTGCTAATTTCTTAGTGATATTTTCTATTGAAAGATCTTCATTCGGGAACCAATTAGTGATAAAGTTGAGTACCACCTGGGGATCCCAAGTACTCGTGTACTTGGGTACACACGGTCTCAACTTGTATGCTCCTTTTAGTAACCTTTTTATGCAGTCGGCTGTTCCTACACTATTTCCTAGAAGTAGCGATAGGGCAGAACGATGACTATTAAGGGAACTGTACGACGCTCCCTTATTAAATTGATCGGATAAAAAGGTCATGACCTGTGGCATTGACACCTCAAACGCGCTAATATTCTTATTTATACAGAATTCCCACCACAGCTTAAAGGTGACATTATATTGTTGCAAAGTGTTTAGGGACAAAGAAGCTAACATTAAGTCAAGAGCGGTTGACGGCATCCCTCGCTGCGTGAACGCAAGCCGGAGAGCACTGCGGCACCCAGGGTAAGCGACTTGTAAAGTGGATGGTGTGTTCTGAAACGGGACGATAAAAGACCTTTATTTGCTTTCAAAATAACAATTTCGGTGACAAGCATACTCATTAACTGAGGGTACCAGGCTTGTGAAGGCCATATAGGAAAAACGAGAATACCTTCGGCTTTGTCTAAAATAATTTTTTGTAAGCATTTTAATATCACCGAAAAAGGCGGGAAGGCATAAAAGTGTTTATCACGCCAGCTTATAGTAAAGGCGTCAGTTGTGATGGCATCGGGGTCTGGTCGCCAAGACACATAGTTCTGACATTTTGCATTAGTGCGAGAGGCGAATAAGTCTATATCTGGTTGGCCTAATTCTTGTTTTATTAATTGGAATGCTGAATTTGATAATTCCCATTCTGTGTCCAAGTTAATTTTTCTAGATTGTTCGTCGGCTATAACATTATCATGTGTGTTTATGTAAGAAGCTACTAACCAAATATTTTTACTCTCGCACCACTGCCAAATAGATCGAGATAAATCATTCAAATGTGGGAATTGTATTCCGCCCATACGATTAATATAACTAATGGCTGTTGTATTATCAATACGTAATAAAATAACACAGTCAGAATAATTTCTGACGAACCATTTTAATGCTAAAAATACCGCTAAGAGTTCGAGATAATTAATGTGAAACTTTAATTCTGAACTTTTCCAAGCGCCATTAATGCGTTCGTTATTGCAACAAGCGCCCCAGCCGGTCCTGCAGTGCTATTCTGTAACCATCTCACCGGGTGAAGTGAGCGTGGAGTGAGCTATCAATGTCATTCCACCTGATGCTAGGGATGACCAACTATCATATTTACAATCATAATCGAGATTTAGATACCTAATATTCTTATGCTAATTCTATTGATTATTTATATAACGATTTCAAGCTAGCATAGTGTCTGAACAATACTACTCTTTCGGGAAGTTTTTCAAATGAAATAGCAAAACCGAAAATCAGACATTGTTGTTTTTTTTCTATTATTTCCTCAACTAGCCCTCTATGCTTGACGCACAAGTGCGACACGCACGAACAATTAATGAATATAGTAAGACATATGTACATGTATAGGTAAGACAGCTACAACAGAAAATGCGAATCGACATTGTCAGTTATTATAAACCCACTATAAACTGATTAAAATTAAATACGTAAATGCAATGACATGACCTAATCACGATGTGTCTTGGAGAAGCGATTGTAGATCGACTCGAGTAAAGATTGTGCAACGTTCTTCAGAAAATCTATTAAAAAAGATGAAAGAACCTGGCCGTTCCTGACTGACGGAGCATAGAATTCAATCTCACACATACTATGTGGGAACCCACATCTAGGCGCTGTCATATACACAATTACATTTGTTTACTAGGTAGGTATTTATTTTATTGTAGATAAAAATATACCTACTTACTTACTCACTTATGTCGTTATTATCAATAAAAAGAATATTCATCAAATGGTCACCATCTTGAAAATATTATGTTGAAAGTCAACAGTTAAAAAAGAAAACGGTCACCCGCGTGCTCGCGAGGTGAAGTGATGTTACCATGACAACGGCATTACGAGGATCGCGTGATCAAGCCGCGCATGCGCGCTAGACGCTGTCATCAATAGGTATCAACTTTTTTTTTTGTTCGCCTTGTGCAGACGCCATTTCGTATTCGGTTTCAAGAATAATTAGTACGCAGGGATTTATTTCAATTCTTGTAGATATGTACCTATCTAAATACAACAGTTTTCATACAAGTACAATGTCAGTTTAGTTCTACACTTGGGTGTCGACAATTAATCCGCTTTTTTTAACCTATGTACCTACTTACTGCTCATTTAACCTTTATCGCGTGGTGACACCTGCACGCTAAGAATATGCAATAACAAGAAGTACCGTACAGCGACCTACTACACAGAATCTTCTCGTAGTCTGAGCATTGATTGGTAAGGTAACGATGATGATTGATGAGAGATAAAATATGATGTGCATGTGTACTTTAACACTCATCATCATCAGCCATAATTCTCATCAAACTCATTGTCTATAATAAAAGAATATTCATCAATTCATCATCTTGATACCTACTAGGTATATCAAAATTCAACGCTTCAAATGACTATCGCGTAGCGCGTCTCTGCGCGTGTTCACTTCACCGAGAATACATGCGATGATGCGACGAGAATCGCGTGGAGTGCTCACGTCGCGCAAGCGCACTATGCCACTAGTTCATCAATGTCATACATATTTTTTTCTTTTATTTTTTTTTTTGATGACCATGTGCCTGAACATATTTAGAGTTCAGACAAAATGATTAGATACCTACTCATTTATTTCAATGTTTGAAGCTAACCTATTTGGTTGCAAACAATAAAAAAGAATATTAATCGAATCGTCATCATCTTGATAATAATGTCAAAATTCAATAGTTCAAAACGGTCACACGCGTGCTCGTGAGGTGATGTTACCATGACAACGAAATTGCGAGCATCGCGTGATCAAGCCGCGCATGCGCGCTAGACGCTGTCATCGATAAGTATCAACTTTTTTTTATCACCTTGTGCAGAAGCCATTTCGTAATCGGATTGAGAATAATTAGTGCGCAAGTATTCGAAACATTCATATAAATGCATGTATACCTACTTAATAAACGTATTATTAATAAAAGAATATTCATCAAATCATGATCATCTTGATACCTACCTACCTACTAGGTATGTCAAAAATCAACATTTCAAATGAAACTCGCGTAGCGCGCCCGCGTGAGTTCACTCCACCTTGACTAAATGTGACGAGAATCGCGTGAAGTGTTCACGTCGAGCAAGCAGTACTCATACGGTGTGGTTGCTATGGCAACAACACCGTGTGAGTAACGGTTTCGGGTGAAGTGAGGTGACCGACGCTGTCATTGTCAAGACAGTTTTTTTTTAATTTCAGCCTTTCAAGTCATTGCTAAAGGCAAGGATGTATTCGCAGTTAGCCAATGAAGTATATTTTTACTTAATGTCAATTCCAACCATTGTTGAACATTTCAAAATTATAAATTATGTTTTCAACAAATGAATATTAGGTACCTACTTACTTGAGAGGTGTGAGATCGAGCAATCGGTGAATCGAGCAGCTTGTAGCTAAATAAAAACAGCCGCACAGTCCGACCGATCCGGCTAAGCTACGCTTGCCTCGGTCGGTCCGTCTATGGGGACCATCTTTACATACCAAGATCACGAAGGTCGAAACTCTGACAACCAGTCTTACCGAGGGGGTAACATATTACCAAATAACTGGGTTGTCGGAGTCGGATTGGCAGTCATTGCATGTGAAATACCCGTGCATTCAGCTGCAACCAGTTAAGACTGGAAGCCGACCCCAACACAGTTGGACAAAGGCAGGCAGATGAGGTGAGATCGAGCAACTTCATTAAATTGTGCAAAGCAAGTATTCAGTGATTGGTGATGTGTTTGTTAACATTATTTACATAATATATGTAAATAGCATAAGTACCTAAAGGTTTTTTTAAACAGCTATCATCTAGATTCTGGATAAACAATAGTTCATGATACAAACCTTATAACAACAATACACAAAATATTTAGGAACATCAATAATCTAGTTATGGGTGCTGTTGAGACACAAATTGCTCATCTCCCTTGCTAACAAGATTTCAACATTATTCATGTATTGATTTTCGTTTATTTTTGTACTATAAGGTACACCTCTGCCCAACCCTTCGAGGAAACAAGGCGTGATGATATGTTTGTTTTTTTTATTTTATTTCATAAATGTGTAAATAAACATTGTATGTAAATACAATTATTATTTTAAGCCGATAGAACTATGTATGTTTTGGTTGCTATAGCCTAATTAAATCTGTTTAATGTACTTATAGCGTTTTACACAAAGCGTCTATGTTTCTCATCCCAATTGCAGATGTGCTGCAAGAAATTTCTTATGTTTTAAGCAGATCCTTTGTGCTTTCCTATCTTTGTATATTTTATTTTATTAAGTGTTAAGTTTGTTCATAAATAAATAAGATTTGTAACACATCAAACAAATTTGCTAATACATTTTTTCTACTGAGCTTGCTGTTTCCCGAGCTTCAACTTCTTGATGCTACGAACGGAGGGTCGTTGGATGTGTGTGGACTGCACGCCGCCATCGTGACTAGCTAAAAATAATGGTAAGCGTTTATTACTAAGCATTTGTTTTAACTCATTCCTAAACTCATCCATATTTTTTTTGTCTATTTCATTTACATTTTATATGGTTCAGTGTCATGAACATGTAATTGAAATTATCATCAGAATCCTGCAGCCAATTTAATACTTTCAAAACTGTAGCAGTATGACTTATTTATAATACATTTAACAATCAGTGTCTAATTCCAGTCCAAATAAATCAAATCGGTAAACATTATTCCTACATTTTGAGTACAATGAGATGCAACATTTCTTAACTCCATGCTTATCCTTGTCCCAATTTTTTGGCTCTATTATTTTTATCAAAAATAGTCTGAAATTATCAACACTAACCTCAGACTGCCAAGATCAACATACAGCTAGGAATGATGTAATCAAGTAGATGCGGTGTTCTTTTATTGTCTTCAGTTCATTTATCCTCAGCAACTGCATGTTCCAATAGGCTCATCTACCGAGATGTAAAGTATTCAGATTTTTATAATTAATATGCATTTTTTTTATCCATGCTTTCTCCCACAGCTGGGCAAAGGTCTCCTCCATACTACCATACTTTTCAAAAGTATTTTTTGACTAAAGCATACGGTCAAAAGTACTTTTGACTGATTTTGCTAGTCAATAATACTTTTGACTGGTTAAGAGTTTTGACTGCAACATTATTTCTGTGTATAAGTACCGTATCAGCCTGTAATGCTCATAAACCGATCGACCTCAATTATATAGCGAAGACAATGCCTCCTAAGATACAGGATCTTCCTAGTTTAGGAGACAGGGCTCAATTTTTTGTATTTAACAAATATGTGTATGCAAACTTGTGTCAAATATTCTTTGCTAATAAATATTATACTTTTCCAGTTTTTCTTATGTTATGCCGTCTTTGGACAGTATGTATGACCTTGATGTTACTATAGCTTCTTGCTAAAACCGTCGTTATGGTGAACCTAATGTTCAGAGGGTAGTAACAATAGTTAAAAAAATATAGTATTTTTCTCCAGAGTAGGCCAACTTCATTCCCACCATTAGGTAGCTGGAACAAATGACAGTTGAATTAAACTTGCTATAAAAAGGTAAGATAATTGAAAAACAAATGAGTCTAAGTTGGAATTTCAGAAAATATATCAGAATTATTGAAATCACGATGAAGATATTAGTTAATATAAGGTTTCCTTAAATAAATAAAAGCAAATATTGCTAGATTTATTATAATTATTATGACAGTTTAATGCTAGTAAATGACAACATTGTCATTTATATTTTATGTGAACAGTAAATTGCAGACGTAATAACATATTACTAATATCACAAATATTTAAATAATACAAGCTGATGTCTGCAACTTCACATCAAAGCGTATATTTTGCATGTGGATCACAAAAACTTATAAATTTAATTTAATTTTATTAGTTTAGTTTGAATTTAGTTCGCTTTGTTAGTAAAAATTTTACACATGTTAGTGTATTTCAAATCATCATAAAAAAACTTACTAAACTCTTGATCATCTATTTTGGAAATCGATGTCTATGGCATATTCCTCAACAGAAAAAAAATGTGTTATCTTGGAGTTAGATATTATTGAGTTTGATCAAAAAATATTCGTCAGTCTGTATTTAATGTCCTTTTAGTAAAACTTAAAAAAAAAATATGTACGCTACGTTGTCTGGAAATAGTATCACAAAAAATTAAACCCTGTGGTCTCTCTGTTTAGTGAAACCATAGATAATTTAGAATGTTACTGTCAAGTGTCAAATTTTGGCGGTATTTTACTTGTCTTTCTTAGATAGTCTTTCCCAACAAAGAGTAAAATAATAAACAGGGGTTTTTCCATAATCTAGTTTTGTTTAGTAGTTTCGAGTTTGTTTGCTCATGCTGACCGAATAAAGTTCTCGGTGTATTTATAGTGTATTCATTTACATCGGTAGTGCAATATATACAACAAGATCAACAAGGGTAGCACAAACTATGTGTGTGGCAGAAACACTTTGTAAAAGATATATCAATGATTAGCATTGGCTCAAAGTGATCTTACCCCTCGTGGTTTTAGGCCGACGAAGTTACCACAGGAATAATCACGAAAAGTTTACGAAGGTTTGTACGTTATCATTAACGAATGGTGTGAAACTAGTAAATTTCAATACAAGACACTCAAGTTTTCCTTGCCAACTTTGTGTTTACCTGAGCAGGCCGACCAACTTCGCTATTTATTTATACAAGCCTGTCAATAAAGTTTAAATAGTAGGTACTAATGTATACATTGTTTTTTTCAGATGACTCTCAGAAATGTGATCGTATTGATGGAAAATGAAACAAAAACCATACTTATATGCCTGCCTGCCTGGTATGACTGATATTTCAATTAACTATCTTGAAGCTTAAAATATTAATGTGAATATTAAAATACAAACTTGTGTTTTAGATACCTGAATGCCGTGCCTTTGAATTTGAAAATTGGGCCTGAGTTGACAGAAAAAAGAAATAGGTTGCGGCCACTTTTGATTTACATATTCAGATATGTAAGTTTTTGTGATCCACATGCAAAATATACGCTTTGATGTGAAGTTTCAGCCTGTATTACTTAAGTATTTGTGATATTAGTAATATGTTTATTATTATGTCTGCAATTTACTGTTCACATAAAATATACATGATAATATGTTGTCATTTACTAGCATTAAACTGTCATAATAATTAGAAAAAATCCAGCAATATTTGATTTTATTTAGGTACTTATTGAAACCTGTAATTAATGTCATCATCATGATTTCAATAATTCTGATATATTTTCTGAAATTCCAACTTAGACTCATTTGTTTTTCAATTATCTTACCTGTTTATAGCAAGTTTAATTCAACTGTCATTTGTTCCAGCTCAACATACTGGTGTGAATGAAGTTGGCCTACTCTGGACAAAAATACTATATTTTTTTAACTATTGGTACTACCCTCTGAACATCAGGTTCACCATAACAACGGTTTTAGCAAGAAGCTATAGTAACATCAAGATCATACATACTGTCCAAAGATGGCATAACATAAGAAAAACTGGAAAAGTATCGGGGAGACCTTTGCCCAGCTGTGGGAGAAGGTATGGATAAAAAAAATGCAATTATAAAAATCTGAATACTTTACATCTCGGTAGATGAGCCTATTCGACCATGCAGTTGCTGAGGATAAAGGAACTGAAGACAGTAAAAGAACACCGCATCTACTTGATTACATCAGTCCGGGCTGTCTGTTGATCTTGGCAGTCTGAGGTTAGTGTTCATAATTTCAGACCATATTTGATAAACATAATAGAGCCAAAAAATTGGGACAAGGATACATGGAGTTAAGAAATGTTGCAACTCATTGTACTCAAAATGTAGGAATAATATTGACCGCTTTGATTTATTTGGGCTGGAATTGGACACTAATTGTTAAATGTATTATAAATAAGTCATACTGCTACAGTTTTTGAAAGTATTAAATTGGCTGCAGGATTCTGTTGATAATTTCAATTACATGCTCGTGACATTGAACCACATAAAATGTAATTGAAATACACAAAAAAAAAAAAAGATTTGTATGTGTAGGAATGAGTTTAAAAAATGCTTACTAATAAACGCTTACCATTATTTTCAGCTAGTCGCGATGGCGACGTGCAGTCCTCACACATCCAACGACTCTCCGTTCGTAGCATCAAGAAGTTAAAGCTCGGGAAACAGCAAGCTCAGTAGAAAAATGTATTAGCAAATTTGTTTGATGTGTTACAAATCTTATTTATAAGAACACACACAATAAAATGAAACACACAAAGATAGGAAAGCACAAAGGATCTGCTTGAAACATAAGAAATTTCTTGCAGCACATCTGCAATTTGAATGAGAAACCTTAGACGCATTGTGTAAAACGGTATACATTATACAGATTTAATTAGGCTATAGCAACCAAACCATACATAGTTCTATCGGCTTAAAATAATAATTGTACTTACATACAATGTTTATTTACACATATTATGAAAAAAAAAACCATAACATCACGCCTTGTTTCCTCGAAGGGTTGGGCAGAGGTGTACCTTATAGTACAAAAATAAACGAAAATCAATACATGAATAATGTTGAAATCTTGTTAGCAAGGGAGATGAGCAATTTGTGTCTCAACAGCACCCATAACTAGATTATTGATGTTCCTAAATATTTTGTGTATTGTTGTTATAAGGTTTGTATCTTGAACTATTGTTTATCCAGAATCTAGATGATAGCTGTTTAAAAAAAAACCTTTAGGTATGCTATTTACATATATTATGTAAATAATGTTAACGAACACATCACCAGTCACTGAATACTTGCTTTGCACAATTTAATGAAGTTGCTCGATCTCACCTCATCATCTGCCTGCCCTTGTCCAACTGTGTTGGGGTCGGCTTCCAGTCTTAACCGGTTGCAGCTGAATGCACGGGTATTTCACATGCAATGACTGCCAATCCGACTCCGACAACCCAGTTATTTGGTAATATGTTACCCCCTCGGTAAGACTGGTTGTCAGAGTTTCGACCTTCGTGATCTTGGTATGTAAAGATGGTCCCCATAGACGGACCGACCTAGGCAAGCGTAGCTTAGCCGGATCGGTCGGACTGTGCGGCTGTTTTTATTTAGCTACAAGCTGCTCGATTCACCGATTGCTCGATCTCACACCTCTCAAGTAAGTAGGTACCTAATATTCATTTGTTGAAAACATAATTTATAATTTTGAAATGTTCAACAATGGTTGGAATTGACATTAACATATACTTCATTGGCTAACTGCGAATACGTCATTGCCTTTAGCAATGACTTGAAAGGCTGAAATTAAAAAAAAAAACTGACTTGGGTCACCTCACTTCACCCGAAACCGTTACTCACACGGTGTTGTTGCCATAGCAACCACACCGAATGCTTGCTCGACGTGAACACTTCACGCGATTCTCGTCACGTTTTGTCAAGGTGGAGTGAACTCACGCGGGCGCGCTACGCGAGTTTCATTTGGAATGTTGATTTTTGATATACCTAGTAGGTAGGTATCAAGATGATGATGATTTGATGAATATTCTTTTATCTATACTTATAATATTATAAAGCTGAAGAATTTGTTTGATTGAACGCGCTAATCTCAGGAACATCTGGTCCGAATTGAAAAATTATTTTTGTGTTGGGTAGCCTATTTATCGAAGGAGGCTATGGGTTATATAACATCACGCTACAACTAAAAGGAGCGGAGCAGTAATTAAAAATGTTGCAAAAACGGGGAAAATTTATTCGTTTTGAGAGTTTCCATTGCGTACGCTGCGTAAACGGTTAAAGTAACGCAAAAATCATGTGCGACGGAATTGTTCCTTTTTAAAAGTTCTAAAAAAAAGTCCGCGAGGGCATATGTCTATCTTTTAAGGTTGACTCACTATAACTCAAAAGAAGCGAGCAGCAACGAAAAATGAACGAAAACTAGCAGGCAAATTGATGCGACGGGAAGGGTCAGGGGAGCAAAAATTTGACGCGGGCAGAAGCTAGTTAATAATACGATTATAAAGTAGGTGTACATGCATTTATATGAATGTTTCGAATACTTGCGCACTAATTATTCTCAATTCGATTACGTAATGGCTTCTGCACAAGGTGATAAAAAAAAAAGTTGAGACCTATTGATGACAGCGTCTAGCGCGCATGCGCGGCTTGATCACGCGATGCTCGCAATTCCGTTGTCATGGTAACATCACTTCACCTCACGAGCACGCGGGTGACCGTTTTGAACCACTTATTGAATTTTGACATTATTATCAAGATGATGACGATTCGATTAATATTCTTTTTTATTGTTTGCAACCAAATAGGTTAGCTTCAAACATTGAAATAAATGAGTAGGTATCTAATCATTTTGTCTGAACTCTAAATATGTTCAGGCACATGGTCATCAAAAAAAAAATAAAAGAAAAAAATATGTATGACATTGATGAACTAGTGGCATAGTGCGCTTGCGCGACGTGAGCACTCCACGCGATTCTCGTCGCATCATCGCATGTATTCTCGGTGAAGTGAACACGCGCAGAGACGCGCTACGCGATAGTCATTTGAAGCGTTGAATTTTGATATACCTAGTAGGTATCAAGATGACGATTTGATGAATATTCTATTATTATAGACAATGAGTTTGATGAGAATTATGGCTGATGATGATGAGTGTTTAAGTGCACATGCACATCATATTTTATCTCTCATCATCGTTACCTTACCAATCAATGCTCAGACTACGAGAAGATTCTTTGTAGTAGGTAGCTGTACGGTACGTCATGGTATTGCATATTCTTAGCGTGCTGGTGTCACCACGCGATAAAGGTTAAATGAGCAGTAAGTAGGTACATAGTTTAAAAAAACCGGATTAATTGTTGACATCAAAGTGCAGGTACTAAACTGACATTATGCTTGTATGAAAACTGTTGTATTTAGGTAGGTACATATCTACAAGCACTGAAATAAATCCCTGCGTACCTACTAATTATTCTCTAAACCGAATACGAAATGGTGTCTGCACAAGGCGAACAAAAAAAAAAAAGTTGATTCCTATTGATGACAGCGTCTAGCGCGCATGCGCGGCGTGATCACGCGATCCTCGCAATGCCGTTGTCATGGTAACATCACTTCACCTCGCGAGCACGCGGGTGACCGTTTTGAACTGTTGAATTTTAACATAATATTTTCAAGATTGTGACCATTTGATGAATATTCTTTTTATTGATAATAACGACATAAGTAAGTAAGTAGGTATATTTTTATCTACAATAAAATGTAACTCGGCACATTTTTGGACGCTGGTTTTGCATTTTCCTAATGTTCTTAGTGCGCTTATGTGACACGTTATAAGTTAAATAAATACCTACCTAGTAAACAAATGTCAATGTGAATATGAGAGCGCCTAGATGTGGGTTCCCACATAGTATGTGTGAGATTGAATTCTGTGCTCCGTCAGTCAGGCACGGCCAGGTTCTTTCATCTTTTTTTAATAGATTTGGGTTAGTAAGAACGTTGCACAATCTTTACTCGAGTCGATCTACAATCGCTTCTCCAAGACACATCGCGATTAGGCCATGTGATTGCATTTACGTATTTAATTTTAATCAGTTTACAGTGGGTTCATAATAACTGACAATGTCGATTCGCATTTTCTGTTGTAGCTATCATACCCTATACCATATGTACATATGTCTTACTATATTCATTAATTGTTCGTGCGTGTCGCACTTGTGCGTCAGGCATAAAGGGCTAGTCGAGGAATAAATAGAAAAAAACAACAATGTCTGAATTTCGGTTTTGCTATTTCATTTGAAAAACCTCCCGAAACAGTAGTAATGTCAAGATAGTTTGCTAGCTTTGAAATACGCATAAAATGATCATTAGAATAAGCATAAAAAATATTATCAAAATCTCGATTATGATTGTAAATGTTATGTTTGGTCAATCCCTAGCAGCACTGGGATGACACTGACAGCTCACTCCACGCACCTTTTCACGGTGAGATTTTTACAGAATCGACATGCTGGACGCGTCAGTGAATATTTCTAAAGTGAATGTTTGAGCCCTTATGGAATTGGAAGTTGTGGAAATATTTTTTGACCACCAATTCAGATCATTCAAAATTATATTAGATAATTTAATCTTAGTATCAAAATTGTTGTATGTTTTTAAGGCCAAGTATTTTTGTCGTTCTAAGATTTTAGTGTAAATCCATCCATATCTTGCTGCAGGACAAGCAGCAGTAAGAATTCCAATTAATTGTGCAAATTCTCTTATTGTGCAGCTTGGTAAGCGTAAAAATTTATTTATTGCACTAGCTATGTGAGTGCGTTTTTCGTCCGGTAAAGACATAATTAATTTTTTTGAATCATACATAAAACCTAAATATTTACAAGTCTGTTTTGGTTCCAATGAACTCTTATTGAAATTAATAACAAAACCAAGAGATTCTAATAATTTCAAAGTTTCTGATAAGTTATCACGACATTCAGAATACGTATCACCAATACATAGTATGTCGTCTAGGTATTGAACTGATTTATAACCCTGGTTTCTGAGATGGGACATTACCTCTTTCATAATCTTGGTAAAGGTTCTAGGTGCTATGGATAAGCCATAAGGCATACTATTAAACTCATACAAAATATTTTGTGCTTTATCATCCTCGAAATGAAACCGCAAGTATTTCCGGTGATGTTTAGCAATAGGGATTAAAAGATATGCTTCTTTCAAATCTATGTTAGCCATGTAACCATTTTGAGGTATTAATTTAGTAACGGTCCTATAATCTTCCATTTTAAAATGGAACTTAGATATAAACTTGTTTAGTGGTTTTAAATTCAAAATAAACCGCTTGCCGCCGTCTGGTTTAGAAGTAAGGAATATCTTTGATATGAATTGATTCTCGGTCGGTGAACATGTTGATATCGCGCCTAAATCAAGTAATTTTTTGATAGCCACATTCATATCCTCTTTGTCTACTGTTGAAGAGCAATTACGGGGTGAAAAAGTTTGCACCGGAGTTTCAGAAAATGGTATGGAAAAACCCTTACGAATCCATTCGAGAACGATGTCATTGGAAGTTATGTCCAGCCAGTGAGAATAAAAATGACGTATTCGTCCAGAATGTACCTGTTCTATTGTTGAGGTTGAGCACGCGTTTTGTTCGTGTTCGAGTACCTCTGTTGCGCCGCTGTCTGTGGCTTGCGTGCTGCAGGGGCTTGTCTCCTCTGGCCTCCGCGCCCCCCCCTGTTCGACAGGTAACGCGAAGGACCTGGCCAGTTTTCCTGGTAGCGGGGTCGTGTGACAGACGATTGAACTGTCTGTGGAGGTTTTTGAGGCACCGAGGCCTTCTTTATTTGCAGGCCCTGCTTTTCAATAGCTTTTGAAGCTTTGATTTTTTCGGATAGTTTTAATCCGAACAAGGTGCTGTCCCTTTCGTTATCCTTGATAACATTTAGGAATGATCTTTCCAAGCCGGGAGTTACCAATTTGATACGTGCTTCAGTATCCATATGGTGCAGATGGGTTAAGATGCGACAGCTGTCACTTAGCATTTTTATAGCCTGTATTTTTTCCTCGCCTGTAATGAGGAGAGTCATCGCCCTATTCACGGCTGTGATCCCAGTGCCAAGGAGTTGTTGCGATAACTCCATCTTCTTATCGCGATTTCTTGCCATATCTGTAATAGCAGCTGAAATTTCAGCATTGAGTTTTGGTGCTTGTAAAAGAGCACAGTTGGAGGGGACAAGATATTCTTTTAATAGTTTGTCCTTGGCCTCCTTGGGAAGTCCTTTTTTCAAAATGGGGTGCCATCTTTGTGCCAGAGTTTCGTGTATGCTTTCCCCAAACTCAGGAGTGTCGTCAGATTGCTCGCCTAATGCTGACAAAATTTCTGGGTCAAGATCATGTGCAATCGGAGGTGTTTCGGTTTCTGGTATCGCTGGATTGGGGACCGGGATCTCGATAGTATCGGTAACCTCTAAGGCTGGTGGATTCACAGGTCCGTTTATGTCCACTTTATCGGCATCTAATAATAAAAAATATTTATTTTATGTAAGTGGGTACTTTGACAAAAAAATACCTTCGTTCTATCTCTCGGATAGACCCCAGGTTATGTCTGATTTCGCAAAAGTTTTAAGCTACCTCATGTAAGATATGCTTATTTTTTGCTTTTATGCCCTCGTGTTGACTCACGGCCAACCCCCAGGCTTGCCACGTTCGATTTCGAATCAAGGCAGTAAAGAATGTTTTGAGGTTAAACTACCACATTGAATCACTTATTCACCAACATTAAGTACTTGATATTAAATAAGTGCTTACCATTATTCGTGTTGTTATCGAAGCTCACATCTGAATCCGAAGATTCTAACACTCGCACCACGCGACGACGATTTTGTCGTTCCTTTTCTTCGAGTTTACGAATTTTTTTATTATAATGTTCAATTTTATCTTTAGCACTGCGCTTGGGCATTCTTTCAAATGAATATTACTATTAAACAACTAAATATTAAAAACGTTAATTTATCAAATCGGGGACTGTGACGGCAGAACTCGTGTTGTCGTTGCCTCGCACGGAAAAAGAATGAGTTTAAATAGACAGATGGCAGATACCAGACAAAAAAAAAAAAAAAGAAAGGGTAATTTAAAAAATGTGCGAAGTTGCCTTGTAGGTTAGAGGAACTACGTTGTGAATGTTATATCTGAAGAATGAAGCGATGCAATATAATTAAAATACTAGCTTTTGCCCGTGGCTTCGCCCGCGTGGATGTCGGAAATTAACGCAGGTATTTTTCTAAAATAAAAGTAGCCTAAGTTACTCCTTATTACATCAGCTACCTGCCAATAAAAGTCCCGTCAAAATCGGTCCAGCCATTTCAGAGATTAGCCGGAACAAACAGACAAAAGTTAAAAAAAATAACTTTTTGGTGTAAGTACCGTATTTACTTTCATACATATGCATTTAGTGAAAAGCTGTTAATTTGAAATTACAAACAGACACTTCAGTTTTATTTATTTGTATAGATGTTATAGATTGGTAATATACACATATGTACACCAACCGGAACAAATTATCTATATTATGGTGAAAACCACACCAAATACGATGTAGGTAATACTATTTGTAAAAACGGCAAAAACATCACGTTTGTTGAATGGGAGCCCCCTTTATTTATTTTTTGGATGGGAAATCATCAAATGACTTCTCCCGCTCTGGGCGGAGCGGGAGGGCGTGTCAGACTTTTACTGACTAAAACCCACCCTTGTTCCTTCAGTTGCCCATGTGCCAGGGTCACGGTATCTCTTTCGAACAATCTCGCGAGCCTGGCAGGCATCGGTCCTATCAGATCCCTTCAGTTTTGCCGACATCTCTTTGAGGCGCGCGTGGAAAACTACGCGTCGTCGATCCGAGCCTGGTCCTTACCGGGCGGCGAGCTACCCATTGCTCGCCGCCCGCAAGCTCGCGCCTACGGTGGCCGGGAGTCCGCTATGGACTCCCGACGCCCGGGGCGTCTCCTGCGGCGGCTGGGGATGTGAGGGCGCAGAGACTGCCTCTCCCTCACGCACCTCGCCTCCTTCTTCGCGAGCATTACTGCTTCGCAGAAGGAGGTGACGGCTTCCCACGCCCTCTCGCTCCGTACCATGGCTCGCACCAAGGCCGGGCGCGAGAGGTCGCCGCCGCCGAACGAATGGGAGCCCCCTTAAATATTTATTTATTCTGTTTTTTAGTACCTATTTGTTGTTATAGCGTCAACAGAAATACATCATCTGTGAAAATTTCACCTGTCTAACTATCACGGTTCATGAGAACCTGGTGGCCTGGCGACAGACGGACGGACGGACAGCGGAGTCTTAGACGACGTATGAACAGATGTATTAGGAGAGCAAGTACCTTCTTAGCATGTCTATCTTTAGCAAGAATACCTAAACGTTTTGCTTGTGTACTGGTTAACTACATTACAACAGATATTTAGCCGTCTTCAGACATGGTTGGGACTGAGAAGCTTTAGATATTATCAAAATTCTAAAGACGTCATTGATTATGTATGAATTAAGAAAAATAGCAATAAAACCAGGGCTTCCTCGGTATCTCAGCGATGTATCTGATATCCCCCATTGTATTCGTGTTATTATTTGAGTCGATCTATTTTTATATGAATGACGCACATTTTAAAGTTAATTAGTTACCTTCTTGATTTTCACTTGGACCACCTTCTTCTTTGGTATCTCTGAAAAAGTAGATACATCTAAGGAAGGAGCACAAAGTGCCTATTTACTTCGTAACAATGAGGTCATTTAGAATCTTATTTTTTATTATCGTAATCTTCCATTAGGACTACAATTTTCAAATTTCATCCACATCCAAGATTGACTAGAAGATAATAAATTGTTGTGGAAATAGAAAAGCGTTGGGATAAGAATTCAAACTCGACCTGTTTCTTGACCTACCTAGGTAATCGTTCATTTAATTATTCATTTTCCGAATTTAAAATGTCAATGTCCTCTATATTTCTTTTTTTGGAGATTTACTCATTTTGAAAATGGAAAATAACACTCATATAATTGTAAATATCAATTTTTTTCTGATTTCCATTCCCGTTCAGTTAAACCTTAAAAAAAAGAAATTTTACGAACCTTTTCTTGGGTCATAAGCTGATCCGTACTTTCCAAGATTTTGTAAGCCGCTTTCGGATTCTTTCTATCAATGAAGAGCGATCCGCAGAGATACGTGACTAGGCCTAGTGGCCCAGTATAAAATGTTTCTTTTTTCACAATTAAATACAGTTTTCGTACAAAACACCACGCGTTGTTCAGGCCTGAAATAAGTACGTAGGTATGATAACATAATACTTGGAGTTCTGTTTAAATTAACAAAACTATCTGCTGTTGATATACATTATAATTATACATTTAATTAATTTATTATGTCCAGTCAAAAACCAACAACAAAGTAAGAGAAATGTAGATGTACAGACGCCAACACATCAAGCTACTACAATCTGTCAGATTTCTTTGATAGATTTTCGACTTTATTTCTAGAGCATTAGGTTCAAGGTTCATTGGGAAAAATTGACAGTTTCGGGTAGCTTGACCTGGTGGCGTCTGTACCTACATTTTGTTTTTAAATGAGTGACGCATATAAAGATAATTTAATGAATTAATTATTATAAAAGCTGTTACTTTTCTGTGAAACAGCAATTTTTTTTTGTCAACTGACGTAATATTTCTAAGCTAGAGAGCGGGTCATGTGCTGAATTCATGGTTTCAGATTGCGCGCCGGTGTTCTCGTCAACCTGTATATTTTTTAAAATTCTCAAGTATTCTGAGGATTCTTACAGTTAAAATGGCTTTCAGGGGTGGTTCGACAACATGTGAAAGTAATTTTATTTTTTAAATGTTGGTCTAATTTTGTTTTGGTCTAGTGGTCGCAATTGCTACTCAGTACGAGGCTTGGTTCCCGGGTCGGGCAAAGGTTTGTTGGGTTTTACCATAAAGAATTTCTCAGTAGCAGCTCGGAGTCTGGCTAAGTATCCGATTGATGGCAATAGGGTCGCCCCCTATTACATGAGTCTAAAACATAACTGGCGAAATGTGGTACTAAAGGCACACATCTGCCTACACCTTCTGAGAATACAAGCGTGATGTTATGACGTTGATGTTGTTAGTAAGCGAGCGAGCTACCTAAAAAAACGTAATTGATTTGCTTCGTTCAAGTCCAATTATAGTTAAGGAGTCGTTAGTAGGTAGGTACATAGAGATCTCTGCATTATTGAAGAGGTCCGCGAGGACCGATGACTGCCAGGGTCGGGGATTTGTTTGAAAGAGTTACCATGGCACAAGCAACTGAAGGAACACGGGTGGGTTTTAGTCACTAAAAGCCTGACACGCCCTTCCGCTCCACCCAGAGCGGGAGACGTCATGACGTCGAACCCCAAAAAAAATAGGTAGGTACATAGGAATTAATACCTCCCGGGCTACGAACCGACCTGATATATCCAGAACCGACTGGTGGTTACTAATGATGACAGCTCCTCGATCCTCCGTTAATATTTCTCCATTTCGTATGTGCCATTCCATTCCGTAAATTTTCGTAATGTGTTTCATCAGGCTCGAAGCAAATCTGAAATATAAATAAAACGGTTCTTCATAAAGCTCTACCTTTACTCGACATCAGTAACGAGTAGACATTAAGGTACGTATATGAAAAATCATCATCATCATTATCAGCCTATATTGTTCCCACTGCTGGGAAAAAGGCCTGCTCTTGGTGAGAGGGAGTAGGCCGTAATCCACCACGCGGGCCCAGTGCGGGTTGGTAGATGTCACATGTACCAACAAGTAGAATTTTTGGTTCTAGTACCTGCCGGTTTCCTCACAATGTTTTCCTTCACCTTTTTGAGAGCAGTGTTGATGGAATTATTTACACAATGTAAAGCGCCTGCCTGGGTTCAAACCCACGACCACGAACTCGGGCCGATACCACTGGGCCACCACTGCTCTGGTGAAAAATTTCTTTGAAAAAATGGTTCACTTTAGCAGCGTAGGCCGGGGACACATGAAATAATTTTACAGTAAAGTATCTATAGTCCCCACATCCCTCATATTTATATTGTTGACCCGTTATTATTTAGTTCCTAAATTAAACATAATCTATTTTTTATTATAGATTTAGAATAGTTATCTTTTACGCCATCGGATTCAGCAGTTTTTCGAGGAGATCACGTAACACGCCCACTTGCAGGGAAAACTGCGACCTTACCTATTTTTATTGATTTCTGATCTCTAAGACATGTCAAAAAAACAGTGCCAGCCATGTTCTATGGTAGTACCCTCATCACCGTGACCTACTACTTCCGAAGACACAAGGGACACGCACTGATACTCTACTTCTGAAAGCCTGAAGACACCTTCAACGAGTAGGTCTGTTATTTATTTATATATGCTTTATAGTACACCAGAAAATAAATAACAACAACAATAATTTGACACAAAGAAAACATATAATGGGCGGCCTTATCGCTTTCTGCGATCTCTTCCAGGCAACCTTGTTATGGACAGTGATATCGTGAACATAAAAATGGGGCTAAATGGTGTACGTTACCCTAGCAAGAAAGTGTCTCCTAGAGTTATATGAGTAGAACGTATAATGTGTGCCTTATCTGCTGTAAATGTGCCCCCAAATAAAAAATGTGTGCCCCCTGTCGTTTTGGAAAAAAACGGAAAAAACGATTCTTGCTGGGGTAACGTTTTTCTAGCAGGAAAATTCTAAACCAATGATCGGAGAGAGAAAAATTTTGCATGGCCAGAGAGCTTATATGTGTGCCAAAATGTGCCCCCAAAAATAAAATCTGTGCCCCTTCAGGTTTTCGAGATATTGCATTTCCTGCTGGAGTAATGTTTTGATGAATCGTATATCTCTAAAACCATTGCATGTGCCCCTGTAGAGTAAACATACACGAGTAGCTCTTAATGTGTGCCCCTTAGTGCCCCAATTAGATTCAAGAAAATATTTATAGTTTTCAAGTAATCGCGGTTTAATGAAACTCCGAAGAAACATCGCAGCGCCTAAATGAGACAAGGCACAAGTTCGCTGAAAACTGTATTCGGTCCTTCTTGACACTAATAATAACCATACAAAGTTTCAAAACTGTTCATGCATGCGTTTTTGAATAATCTTGCTAAAAGTCAAAACGATGGTGTCATAACTTTGACGGCAAAATACAAGGAACCGGCTCAATCCCAGATGTGTACGTGTAAACCAAAATCTTGTGCCTTTAGTCAAAAATATATGGTGAAAATATTTAGCTTGGAATGTTTCGCATTAAGTAAATATAAACAAAAAACCAAAATATGTAAGCAACGGCTGGTTATCCGACCAAATTCCAATGACTACTAAAAAGCGACGGATTCATACATATCGATGACCTTCTTTACTTTACTCACTAACCGGTTCACACGTGTTGTGCCTGAGTACACTGAAGTAGAAAAGTAATAAGTAATAAAATAAAGTTGCAATGGGATTATATTCTACTAGCTGTTTCTATGACCATAAACATTATTAAGTACATTATAAATAGTAGCCTAAGTGCTATTCCAAGGTAAATTTCATTAAAATACATCCAGTAATTTATGTGTGAACGAAAGATATGGTAAATATCCAGATATTTGCCATTTGCCAGGTCTTTGACTCAAAATTTGATTGTTCCCGATGTTTAAAAAAAATATAGTTCATGAAATGTGTGATGAATACCTAGAGGTAGATAGGTTGTACAACCTAGCACTGGCTTGCAAAAAACGTAATAAAATATGATTTTCTCGGGTTGGTTGGAGCACTTGGAGCATTCACCTTAACCAAATAAATCTTGGTACCTACAGTTTTGAGAGTTGTATTTCGCTAAATATTCCTATAGTCAACCGCACAATGATCTGTGTTTCAACAACGTGTTTCCATTTTTTATGTCGTATTACGTACCTATGAGGGATTTATAATTATATTTTAGACTTACAAGGAGACCGCCAAGATTGTCCGCCTCCGATTTCAGTGATTTTTATATATGTTGTTATGTTTGAGTAACTGAGTAATAACCCAAAAGGAATTCACGCAACGCTCAATAGTTTCAGAGTTGCTTCTACCGAGCAACTTAAATATAAGTTTAAATGATTTTTTTAATAAAATTATCATCAAATCAAACAGTGCAAGTTTGAACCTTATATCTCTGCAGATAGAGTTGCAAATGTTTTTGAGTTTGTATACTGAACTTATATTTAAGTTGCTCGGTAGAAGCAACTCTGAAACTATTGAGCGTTGCGTGAATTCCTTTTGGGTAATTACTCAGTTACTCAAACATAACAACATATATAAAAATCATTGAAATCGGAGGCGGACAATCCTGGCGGTCTTCTTGTTAGATGAAAAACTGATCTGTGATTTAAATAATAATGACTACACGACGTGCAAATAATTTCTAATACTTATAGGTAGGAAATGTAATCCGTGATTTGATGCAATAATTACTTTAAGAATTAAAATTTAAGGGAATGAAAATAATAATTTCCACATCAACAAGCTGTTTCATTTAATATGGTCACAAGGTGCATTTAATATATTTTTTAATCAGCCCTCAAAACTTTTGAACGCGACTGTACGGACAACAGCTAAGGTATAATACGTCCAATAAAGAAGGTCATCGATATGTATGAATCCGTCGCTTTTTAGTAGTCATTGGAATTTGGTCGGATAACCAGCCGTTGCTTACATATTTTGGTTTTTTGTTTATATTTACTTAATGCGAAACATTCCAAGCTAAATATTTTCACCATATATTTTTGACTAAAGGCACAAGATTTTGGTTTACACGTACACATCTGGGATTGAGCCGGTTCCTTGTATTTTGCCGTCAAAGTTATGACACCATCGTTTTGACTTTTAGCAAGATTATTCAAAAACGCATGCATGAACAGTTTTGAAACTTTGTATGGTTATTATTAGTGTCAAGAAGGACCGAATACAGTTTTCAGCGAACTTGTGCCTTGTCTCATTTAGGCGCTGCGATGTTTCTTCGGAGTTTCATTAAACCGCGATTACTTGAAAACTATAAATATTTTCTTGAATCTAATTGGGGCACTAAGGGGCACACATTAAGAGCTACTCGTGTATGTTTACTCTACAGGGGCACATGCAATGGTTTTAGAGATATACGATTCATCAAAACATTACTCCAGCAGGAAATGCAATATCTCGAAAACCTGAAGGGGCACAGATTTTATTTTTGGGGGCACATTTTGGCACACATATAAGCTCTCTGGCCATGCAAAATTTTTCTCTCTCCGATCATTGGTTTAGAATTTTCCTGCTAGAAAAACGTTACCCCAGCAAGAATCGTTTTTTCCGTTTTTTTCCAAAACGACAGGGGGCACACATTTTTTATTTGGGGGCACATTTACAGCAGATAAGGCACACATTATACGTTCTACTCATATAACTCTAGGAGACACTTTCTTGCTAGGGTAACGTACACGGCTAAATGGGTTTGCTGTGACCGGTTATCCATATTCGATCGGGATTGACCAATCATATCCATATAATTTATAGGAGAAGTGCCACACGCGAAATTAAAGTTTCCTTACGTTTTTTTGCAATATGCAGGCCAGTGTCAGCTCAGGCTGTATGTTGAACAAAATATGATTCGTGACAATAATAGGTACGTTTGTATTTACAGAATTATAATTAATAAGTAAACACATCAATACAAGCTCATCCCCTTTAAGGTCTGCCATACTCGCGAGATTTGTTCGAAATAGATACCGTGGCCCTGGCATATGGACAACTGAAGGAACATGGGTGGGTTTTAGTCAGTAAAAGTCTGACATGCCATTCCGCTACACCCATAGCAGGAGACGTCATTTGATGATTTCCCACCCACAAAAAAGAAATCCTTTATAAGTTCGTATCATCACATCATACATCCTGTTGTATGTTCATTAAAATATTAAATATTGATTACATGTTAATGTTAGGACATTGACCTGTAATTTGCAAAAAACGTACGAAAATTTAAATATGGCGGGCTAACTTACCGTATTCCCCCATTAGTGATATTTGATACCAGTACAATTTGGGCCTTTCAGTAACCGGGATAGAATTACAGATCCACACAATGGATCCACATTTGTATTGAATATGTAATTTATTCTGTAGACAGGTACTTACAATCCATTGCTGTGATGTTTCGGTCTAAACAACAAAAATGGCAAAAGTATCGTTGACGTTAATGTCAAAAACAAATAGTATAGGGACATCTTGAGATGGAATTTTAATTTAATAAGTTCACTTTTAACTACACTTTTAAATCGAAGTAGAATAACGATCACTGTTAAGGATAATAAAATCTTTAACAACATTCTGGCAGTTGTCAAAGACGCTATTGTATGAAATTGAACTTGAATTTTATTTAAATAAATGAAGGAAAACGGAGATTAGGCGTCGGGTTATGTCTTAAACGTGGATAAAATTAATAAGACTGCACCAACTGCAACGCTGGCTGAATACTGTTATGCACAAAGTTATGTTAATCCTTAAATAAGTTTATATACGCGCTGTTCATAAATCGAAAACTGGTTTAGTGCGAGTGTTGCCGCTGAACGCAATTTTTGTATGTGTGTGCGTTCTGCTGCATCACTCGCACTCATCTGATACTTGAAAAAACCGGCCAAGTGCGAGTCGGACTCGCGCACCGAGGCCGCGAGGGTTCCGTACAAACCTGTCGATATTCACGGTTTATGCATAAGGTTTATGTTTATGAAATTAAATGTATTTTTTTTTAATTTTTATATTTGAGTTGATTGAATGAAAGGGGACGATTTATGACGTATTAAAAAACAACTACTTAGGTACTAGATCTCGTTCAAATCAATTTTCGGTGGAAGTTTACATAGTAATGTACAAATCATATATTTTTTAGTTTTATCCTTTCTTATTTTAGAAGTTACGGGGGGGGGGGGGCACATTTTACCACTTTGGAAGTGTCTCTCGCGCAAATTATTCAGTTTAGAAAAAAATGATATTAGAAACCTCAATACCATTTTTGAAGACCTATCCATAGATAACCCACACGTGTGAGTACTGTGGGTTTGATGAAAAAAAATGTTGAGTTCCAGTTCTGAGTATGAGGAACCCCAAAATTTATTGTTTTTTTTTTCTATTTTTGTGTGAAAATCTTAATGTGGTTCATAGAATACTTACCAAGTTTCAACAGCCTAGCTCTTATAGTTTCGGAAAAAAGTGGCTGTGACATACGGACGGACAGACAGACAGACATGACGAATCTGTAAGGGTTCCGTTTTTTGCCAAGTGGCCACGGAACCCTAAAAAGTAGGTAGTTCATAGACACAGATTACAGAAATGAGTGGTACTTATGTCGATACCAAATATATAGGTGCCTGTGATTACCTAGACATAGGTAGTTCAGAAGGTTTGTCGTCACCGTGGTCATCGGTCAAATATGTACCTACATTTGGTGCAAGTGTGTTGTGTCATTGCACTCTGGGCTCCATTACGCAGTCGGTTTTGGCAAACTTTATTATGTAGTGTGCTTTCGGCTCGGTCTGCAACCTCAGCTTAAGTACAATGATATGCTCACGCGCATCAGACGACGTTTTTCTCGTTTTTCAACACACTTGTGAGGGAACTGTAATTAACTTGAACATAATAATATTAATGTAACAAATATAACTTATCAAGGAGAGGCACTGAATCGAAACCGTCAAATAAAAATAAATAAATAGAAAAACAAATTACTTATAGGTAGGTATGTAGAACACTATCTAATAGGTAATGTTAATTTGTTAACAAAAATAAATTATTTGATAAATGGAATGATTTTTTTTTAGACGTAAAACGGCATAAAGTTTGCTGCGCACTTTCTTGCACTAGTGCGGTTACGCATTGTAAAAAGCACTCGTGTTGCATCGAGGACATTATATGGGCGGTGCAATCTATTGATACGCGTGAGCATTTGCCATCGCACACTTGACTGAAAATGTGGGTACGATTAATAAACAAGAATTTTCTTTTCTATAGCTTTTCTTTAATAATATAATCGGTAAGTACCTTAACATCACGACTGTTTCCTCAAACGATTAAGCAGAGGTGTATTGATCAATATTTCGAAATAGTTTATCGTGACAGGTTTCCTAATGTACATAGGTACCGACAATAAGGGGCAGTCCATTAATCATGTGAGGTTCGAAAGGGGGGGGGGGGCGGGGTCCATAAAAAATCACTAAATATCACAAGGGGGAGGGGAGGGGGGGGTGTAGTAATAATATATCACATGTATTTATTTTTTCGGCAAACGCGTGCAAAATTTTTATGTCAGTCAAAAACAACCTGCAACCTTTCTGTCTAGCTCTAAACGTTATTATTGTAGTCTTTAATTTTCTATAAGTAATAAAATTAGATGATACTTTACCTGTATTTTATAAATATTAAAAAAAATAAGATTCTTTGTAGGTACAAAAAAATACACGTAATATAGGCGGGAGGGGGGGGGGTAGTCTTAGACCTCACCATGTATCACCAAGGGGGAGGGGGGGTTAAAAAATGGCAAAAAAACATCACGTGATTAATGGACGGCCCCTAAGGGGCTGTCCATTAATCACGTGAGGCTCGAAGGGGGGGAGGGGTCCATAAAAAATCACGATATATCACAAGGGGGAGGGGCTTACTACACCAGTAATATATCACGAGTATTTATTTTTCGGCAAACGCGTACAAAATCGAAAGCGGCTTTATAAATATAAAAAAAAAAGATTATTTGTAGGCACTAAAAAATACACGTGATATGGGGGGTGGGGGTGGGGGTAGTCTTAAATCTCATCATGTATCACCAAGAGGGTTAAAAAATGCCAAAAAAAACATCACGTGATTAATGGACGGCCCCTAAGTCACAAATAGATAGTAACCCTTGTCAACTGCCGGGGTCGCGTGATTGTTCGAAAGAGATACCGTGACCCTGGCACATGGGCAACTGATGGAACACGGGTGGGTTTTAGTCAGTAAAAGTCTGACACGCCCTCCCGCTCCGCCCAGAGCGGGAGAAGTCATTTGATGATTTCCCATCCTAAAAAAAAAAAAAAAAACCCTTGTCAATAGGAAAGAAAAATTAAATTTAGAAATAACTGACCATTTTTTATCAAACCAGGCAGCAAAACAGTGGGTAACAATTAGGTTTAATGACGCCATAACCGTTTTGTTCACCTTAAGCTTCTTCATAAAAATATAAGTACTATGTGGAAATGAAAAAAACATGCACCTATTGTTTGCGTTTGGGAATTTAAATAATTTCTTACGAAACAATACATGTGTATATCAATACTAACATTATTAAGATTAAAGATAATGAAAGAGGGGAAACACTCAGGGAAATAAATTATCAGGCAAACAAATAAAAACATACCTACATCAGTGAGGTTTCCGGCGACTGGGACCGCAACTAACTGGGACCGCGGTCCCAG
The DNA here is from genome assembly GCA_932294355.1 of Aporophyla lueneburgensis. Taxonomy (NCBI): domain Eukaryota; kingdom Metazoa; phylum Arthropoda; class Insecta; order Lepidoptera; family Noctuidae; genus Aporophyla; species Aporophyla lueneburgensis. Next base: position 13,166,946 of record OW028737.1, read on the forward strand.
TCACCGGATCCAAAAAATTAAATAATTTTCTTCCGGTGACTGGGACCACTCATAGGTAACTTAAAGAAATCTACTATTCAAGCCAAAATCGGTACAGTCAAACAAAAAAATTTCTAAATTATTTATATGAATATCATTGACTCGTTCTAGACATGATTTTATCCTATGCGCTTAGTAATAGATTAAAATAGCCCGTTTTTACATAATTCACACATGCAGGTAAACACACACAAAGGCTATTACTATCCCTTTCTAACTCGAGTCCGTTTTGCCTGTCGATTTCAAGGTCAGGTAGCCCTTTTGTTATAAACGGGAAATTTGCATCGCCCGATGACTGGCTCGGCCTACTAACAAGAAGCTTATCAGTTTAAGAAAGTCAAGTTTTGCATCCGACAGTTTTGTATTAGATCATTGTATGTAAGACACTGCGCTGCATAAGATAAATAATTACTTTCTGATTGTTAATTGTTTGAAAATTGTTATTTTTTATTATTATTGTTAGCATGATTTTCGTGTATGTTTTTACTAAGAAAGTTTTTAATAGCAGAACTGTAGTCAAAGGCTGTTTTTTATATCAATAAATGATGTTTTTAAATCATTAAAAATTTAAAAAACAAAAGTATAAAATAAGAAAAAAAAAAACTCAATCTTAAAGTACCTAAGTATGTATTAACAATTCAAAAAAAAATACGTCGCGTTGGGGGACCGCTCCAAACCTAACAACTTATTTACAAATAGTTTATTACCTAACTCTATTAAGAATGTTGAATACTCTACAATATTGCATTTAGGATACGATCGTCAACGTCTGACCTCGCGGAGCGGTCCCCCAACGCGACGTATTTTTTTAAAATTATTAATACATTCTAAGGTACTTTAAGATTTAGTTCTTTTTATTATTTTTTACTTTTTAAAGGGAAATTAGGTTTTTGTGTCGGGGGTTTTTAAAACTTTTAATTTAATTTTTCATTTTATACTTTTTATAGGTACATACTTATTATAATGTAGAATCAAACGAAGCTAAGAACACTCTCGATTAATACATCAATATTCTCTTTCAGTGCGCTTTCATTTGAGACCCCAGTCGAGTATATTTGCTGCTATTCGATTACTCTTCCCCACTTTCTCCCCCACAACTTTTAAACGGCTCAACCGATTTTCATCAAACATGTCTAAGACACTCGCACATAAGTCACCTTTAATACATTTTTTTTTATTGAAATCGCTTCATCCGTTCGGGAGCTATGATGCCACAGACAGACAGACACACACACAGACAGACAGACACGTCAAACTTATAACACCCCTCTTTTTGCGTCGGGGGTTAAAAAAGGATTTTATTGAATTATTACATCGTCGTTTCACTGTACATTATTTGATTTCAGTTATCATTTATGAGTGGTCCCAGTCGCCGGAAGAAAATTATTTAATTTTTATGGATCCGGTGACTGGGACCGCGGTCCTAGTTTATTGCGGTCCCAGTCGCCGGAACCCTCTATCAGTTGGCCGTGTAATAGAAATTTATACATTTGTTCAATAATGACAGTTATGATTTGAATATACGGGCATTTTAAGTTGGTAAGTAGTCAATTTATTTCCTGGCTCTACCTACCTAACTTATATTAATACGGACGAACGCTTCGCTTCTGGCTTTTGTTTCAATTTGTTTTCGACTATAAAGAATATTCTTGGGGTCACAGCATGAGGTAATCGGACTAAGATGTCAAAATAATAAGTATACATACGAAATCAGTGTAGAAGTAAGATCTTTTTCTTAGGAACGCGTGGAGATGTTAAGTTAAAATTAATAATATGAAATACGTAGGTCTACTATCCGCTGGAGTTCTAAAAAAAATCAAACTTCTATGTCAACGCATTAACAAAATAGGAACGGTCATTTATGCAACATATTTTGATACTCACAAATAAATCAAAATTTAAAAAATCTGTTGACTTAGAATAATGAAAGGCAAAAAACAAGGTGTCCCAGTTACTGGTGAGTAAAGGAAAATGTCCCCGAAAGTCATTAATTTGTAGGTTCATCACATTAATAATTTTTATTTCACTTTATTTTAATTATTATTATTTAGACATTATAGCGGCAATAGAAATACACACTTTGTGAAAATTTGAACCGTCTGATTTATAAGGTATAGCCCGCTAACAGACAGACGGCCGGACGGACGGATGGACAGACGGGCGTACATCGGAGGCTTAGGAGGGTAGCGTAGGGTTCCTGTTTTTGGCACGCTCTGGGTGGTGTATTTCTTACTGTAATAAAAGTAGACGGGGAGACAATACAACACGTCCAAGAATACCTTTACTTAGGTCAAGTAATCTCTTTACAGGCGAGCCAAGATAAAGAAATCATAAGACGAACTGAAAACGCCTGGAAGAGCTACTGGTCCATGAAAGAACTATTGAAGGGAGAGTTGCCTATGACACTGAAACGCAGGCTCATGGACATGTGTATTCTTACCGTCTTAACCTATGGTGCACAGACTTGGTCTTTGACTAACATTCAGAAGTCCAAACTCAAGGTCTGCCAAAGAGCAATGGAGCGCAGTATACTCGGCGTTAAATTAACGGATCGCGTCCGAAACACAATACTGCGCTCCAAAACAAAGATAGCTGACGTGGCTCAAAAGGCTGCCCAACTTAAATGGGACTGGGCAGGACATGTTACCCGCATGCAGCTAAACTGTGGGCCCAGTAGCACAGAACTGGTGTCCTGAGACAGTGAGGCGAGGTCGCGGCAGACCACGTTGGAGATGGCGGGACGATTCTATTCTATTCTATTTTATTCAGACCAGGTTTGTAGGTCTCAGTACTGTTGCCATTATTATTTTAATTAGTTTTGATTTTCGCGGAATATCCTAGAGCAGGCGTGAGAAGAATTTTAGGCGTAATCCTACTATCCTACTAATATTATTAATGTGTAAGTTTGTTTTTTTTTTACTCATATTCACGCAAAAACGGCCGAACGAATTTAAATAAAATTTGGCAGTTACCTAGATAGTTTTATAAGATCAACACATAGGATAATTTTTACCCCGGTAGTACGTTCCCGTGGAGGTTTTGACTACCACGCGAGTGAAGCCGCTGGCAAAAGCTAGTGGGTCACCTATATAATTATGCCGAACGATATCAAGAGAAAAAAATGCATATCCACAGTTAAAATAAAAAAAAGACGTACCTAAGTATTTGGTTTTGGCAAGGCTTAATGCCAAACTACGTCTATATCGCCGTCATTTATGTATAGCTGGATTGGCAGGATCTAACCTACTAGAGAGTTTAACTAGAACCAATTCTCAGCATGCTTTGACGGGCTACCTACGCACGCCACCTAAAATGACATCCCGTTGAACATACAAAGTCGATTGCTCCGAATTATATCGAATACTCAGAATAACGAAGCATCAAACGATTGACAGTTTATCGAATCGAATGCCTGTTCGACTTCGAAGTAAGGTGAGCTTCATCAGATGGAAATGCTACTGGCAGGTGCAAACCTTTCCGTTCCATGCGTCATCGGGACCTGTACTGAGGTATCTAAGTACTTATTTCTATGTAAACTAACAGCCAGACAAAAACACATTACCTATACAATAACTTAAAATAAATTAATTGCCTACCTATTGGTGTACCAGATTACTTAAAACTTGAGTCAAAATAGAACTGGCTGCTTAGTTTTAAAAATGGATTAATCATAAAACTAGCTTCTGCCTGCGACTTCGTTCGCGTAATGTCAGAAAACAATAATGTGTGCCTTTACGAATTGTTTTTCTAAAATAAAAGTAGCCTAGTTATTTTTTATAACATCAACTATCTGACAGTGTTCCTTGTGTTGCCGACCTACAGAAAAGCAGCATCACATTTTTCCCGTGGGTGGCGTAAAAGGCAACAAAGGGATTTACTAGAGAATGGGCAGCAGCTTGTGAGTGAGACAGGGAGACGTTATTTCTCCGAAACTGTTCACCGCTGCACTGGAGGATGTCTTCAAGGTTCTGGACTGCAAAGGGGCTGGCATCAACATCAATGGCAAGTACATCACTCACCTTCGGTTTGCCGATGATATAGTTGTCATGGCTGAGACTATGGAGGGCCTTAGTACAATGCTCGATGACCTCAGTAGAGCTTCCGAAAGAGTGGGTCTTAGGATGAACATGGACAAGACAAAGGTCATGTCAAATTCTCATGTGATACCCACTCTAATGAAGATCGGAGGCGCCACACTCGAAGCTGTGAACGAATATGTGTACCTAGGAAAGACTGGCCAGTTAGGTAGGTCCAACTTCGAGAAAGAGATCAATCGTCGAATCCGAGTCGGCTGGGCAGCGTTCGGGAAGCTACGCAATATCTTCTCGCCCCACAAATCGCAGTACGGTTCTGCTGGAGTGGCGACCACGTACCGGAAGACTTAGAGTTGGAAGGCCTCCCACAAGGTGGACCGATGTCCTTGCGGGAAGCACAAAACCGGTCGAAGTGGCGGAGCTTGGAGGATGCCTATGCCCAGCAGTGGATGTCTTTGGGCTGAAATGATGATGACGATGGGCAGCAGCGTTCTTTATGCATTTTACGACCATACTGCGATCGCCAACCCGCCTGCCAAGCGTGGCGATTATGGCAAACTTCCCTTTTGATAGAGGCCTATGTCCAGCAATGGACGTCTTTCGGCTGAAGTGATGATGATGATCTGCCAGTGAACCAGTTTAAATCAGTCCACGCGGAACAAACAGACAGATAAAAAGAGAAATACTTTCATATACATTCAGTTAAAAGCTGTTATTATGACATTCAAGGAAACGGAGACTTTTCTTTATTTGTATGTATTGTATGCGATGTAATAAATTTGTATTATTGTTTGTACTTACAAAAGGTATAATATTTCATGCTTATCTTTAGACAAATCTGTTAAGTGTCCATGTGAAGTCGAGATTTATCTATGTATTGTGTTATCTCTTTAAAAGTGTTGTTCCAGAATCATCACTTGTCTAGCATTTTCGCAACTATGTTGGGGTTGGCTTCCAGTCTAACCAGATGCAGCTGAGTACCAGTATTTCTCATGGAGCGATTGCTTATCTGACCTCCATAACCCAGTTACTGAGTAACACGGTACCCCTTGGCAAGACTGGCTGTATGTTGTGTTGTTCCAGAATACGGACTTTAATAAAATGTCCTAGCAATACACAAAAGAATGAACAATACTTGCAAGTTATACCCCAAGGGCTACAGGAAAATATCCGGAAATGCCTTTTTGTGGAAATTAAAGGCATTGTTTCTTTTAAAAGGTACGAACTACGAGCTAAGAATATTTAATTATATAAAATACAAGGAAGATGGCTTATAATGAAGCTTGGGATCACTTAGAATACCAGAGGAGTAATAAAATGTTATTAACTGCTGTAACAGGAACAGCTAACTGTTCATAAAGGAATCCGTTAATTAAAATAAAACTATGTTCTAATATTGATGTTCGGGGTAAAAATATGTGTACTTTATTTGCAAAGCTTTGCGCACGAATTGTTAGCTGTAGGTACTCACCGATATTGGATATTACTTTTATCAATTCTTTTTTTTATTTCGGTGTTTGGTAACTGGGCCAAGAATTTATATGGGGGTTGTTAAATTTCATGTAACCTACATTTTTTACGATTTACTACTAATACTTCCAATCACATACGTAGATATCTACAGGTTGGCAGGGACATGGAGGCGGAACTTGTTACTATGGATTCAGTACATGATTCTGATTCTTCATTGAAATTTTTCGTCGGTTATTTAAAACAAAATTGTTCTTACATACATTATCACCACTTATGTAGGTATTGCACTTTTCTATAAGTAAAACTTTGATAGAATCGAAAAATCATTCATTGAATTCTAGACGCGGCGACTGTACTTATACTCAGTGACCTCATCATCATGATTATTTCAGTCGAAAGACCACAAACGTCCACGTCTGAACATAGGCCTTTCACAAAAGGGAGGGTACAGAGATGCAAACGTCGCACCAGTCATTTGTTTAGTGTTTTTAGCAATTAAAAAAAAATATTTTAGTTTTGTAATTTATTTATATTTATGACTTCAGATAATGAAACATTTTACTCTGCCAAGGAATCTAGTGCGTCTTCCAGCGACGAAAGTTTTACTTCTCTTCCAGACACCTTAGGTGTTCTATTACGCCAAACTTTCAGTCAAAATTCGACTATTTAACGTGTGCCACCTGCTCAGAGTATACCCAGTCACTACAACGAAGTATATGACACATTTGCCGACAACAACGTGCACGCCATTCTGATTTCAGAGACTTGGCTTAAACCTGATCTCCTTTCAACCACTTAATCCCTCCCCGGTTTCGTTCTTCTTCGGAATGACCGTATCGGTAGGAGGAGGGGTGGTGTAGCCATCTACCTTCGCGATAATTTCTCATTTAAAATCTTGGCTTCTTCTTCTGTCAACAATTCAGCCGAGTTTCTTTTCCTCGAGGTTTGCGTCAAAGCAGTTAAATCCGTCCTTGGTGTCGTTTATTGCCCCTTCTATTGATTACTTCACTGAATTCGAATCGGTACTTGAATCTTTGGGTTCGGAGTATGTACATCACATTGTTATGGAGGATTTGAATACCAACCTCCTTGCCCACAATTACCTGTTTTACCTCTCCAACCCACTCATCATAACATAGTTGGTGATGACACTTGGCTTGACCTGCTCCTTTCTTTTTTTTTTCCTTTTTTTTTTTCAGGATGGGAAATCATCAAATGACTTCTCCCGCTCTGGGCGGAGCGGGCGGGCGTGTCAGACTTTTACTGACTAAAACCCACCCGTGTTCCATCAGTTGCCCATGTGCCAGGGTCACGGTATCTCTTTCGAACAATCACGCGACCCCGGCAGGCATCGGTCCTAGTAGACCCTGCTGCTGACATCTCTTTGAGGCGCGCGTGGAACACTGCGTGCCGTCGACCCGAGCTTGGTCCTTACCGGGCGGCGAGCTACCCATTGCTCGCCACCCGCAAGCTCGCGCCTACGGTGGCCGGGAGTCCGCTATCGACTCCCGACGCCCGGGGCGTCTCCTATTGCGGCGGCTAGGGACGTGAGGGCACAGAGACTGCCACTCCCTCACCCGCCCCCCCTCCTCCTTCGCGAGCATTACTGCTTCGCAGAAGGAGGTAACGGCTTCCCATTTCCTCTCGCTCCGTACCATGGCTCGCACCAGGGTCGGACGCGAGAGGTCGCCGCCGCCGATCGCCTCCACGAGGACACGGCGGTGCTCCGCCCGGGCAGGGCACACCTCCACCGTATGCTCCACCGTGTCCTCCAGACGATCCTCGCCATGGAAACACCCGGACGTATCTTCCCGCTTTATCCTGAACAGGAACCCACCGAAGCACCCATGCCCGGTGAGAACATGCGTCAGGCGGAAGGTGAGGACGCCGTGACGCCTCTCTATCCACTCCTCAAAGAGGGGACTAACCGCCGCAATTGTGGCGTGCCCATTGACCTGCTCCTCACATCCAATCCGTCCCTAATTTCCTCACATGGGCAATGCGATGCTCCTGGATTTTCCCATCATGACCTTATTTACCTATCCTATGTCCTTAAAACCCCTAAACCTAAACCAACGTTCCAGAACAGGCGTGCCTTTGCGCGTATGAATAGCGAGCGGCTTCGACAAGATGCGTCCAACATTGACTGGTCATCCCTGGACCAGCTACCACAATTGACGATAAAGTTAGGTGCTTCAACGATGTTGTGGTCAAACTATATGACGCCCATGCTCCTGTCAAGAAAGTCAAGTTGAACCGTTCGCCTGCGTTCGCATCCAAGTGAACAGAGGAGTTAGGATGGCAATGCGACGGAGGGACCGCGCGTTTCGGAAGTCTAAAAAAGATCGCACGGAGGACAATTGGGCTTTCTTCAAGGCTGTTAGGTATCGGTGTAATCAGATGATACGCAACGCTACACGCCGCCACATTCTAAATAATATCACTTCTTCGTCTCCTGCCGATATTTGGAAGTTTCTTGGAACTTTGGGTATCGGCAAATCGATACATTCGGACCTTCCCCACACAATTTAGATAACCTAAATCGCCATTTCTCCACCGTTCCTATTCTGGATAATCAAACCAAATGTGAAAAACTCGATTACCTTGCTGGTCTGACGCGTCCAAATATTAACCTCTTTATCTTCACCCCGGTCGACCCGGAAGAGATCAAAAAGATTATCCTTTCCATTAAATCCAAAGCCGTAGGCTGCGATGATATCAGCCACCATATGATTGTAGTGGCTTTGGATGAACTCCTTCCTGCAATCTCCCATATCATAAACTTCTCCCTTTATACCAGTGTTTTCCCTTCCCTGTGGCGTATAGCCCTTGTTCGCGCCCTGCCAAAGATACCCAATCCCACTATTCCTAGTCATTTTCCCCCAATATCCCTTCTTCCCTTTTTGTCTAAAGTGCTCGAGGCCGTTGTGCATAAACAATTCTCGCACTTTATTCACTGCAATTCCCACATCAGTCCATTCCAGTCCGGTTTCAGACCTGGGCACAGTACCACTTCAGCTCTCCTTAAAGTGACTGACGATATTAGGCGGGGGATGGAAGACACTAAAGTCACAGTCTTAGTGTTAATAGACTTTTCCAATACTTTTAATACCGTCAGTCACGAAGTCCTTCATCCATTCTTTCATATCTTATGGTCTCTCCGGAGATATTAAATTGGGTTGCCTCTTATCTTCAGGGGCGTCAGCAGTTTGTTCGTGCTGGAGACTCCTCGCCGAGTTTGTGTAATCTTGCAGCTGGCGTCCCTCAAGGCGGTATTTTATCTCCTCTTTTGTTTTCTATTTTTATTTATCTCATTACCACCGAGCTTCGAGCTGCGTATCATCTATATGGCGACGACTTGCAGCTTTACTGCCAGGCAAGTGTTGACAACATACCCGATACAGTTGAGGAGCTAAACCGCGATTTAGAAGTGGTTAAAAGCTGGTCTGATCGGTTTGGGGTGGGGGTTAACCCTGCAAAGTGTCAATCGATCATTGTAGGGAGCCTCTACAGTATTAGGAAGTTGAATGGCTTAACTGTACCACCTGTAATGTTCGACAACTCCGTAATCCCGTTTAACTCCGATGTTAAGGATCTTGGCCTGCATGTCGACACTTGTCTTGACTGGCGAAAGCAGGTCACGACTGTCAGTAGAAAAGTCACGGGAACGTTGCGGTCGCTCTATCGATTAAAAAACCTTCTTCCATCACACATAAAGGCATTGCTTGTGCAGTCCCTAATCTTTCCCATAATTGACTATGGCGATGTGTGTTACTATGACCTGAATGCAGATCTCCTCAATAAACTTGACCGCCTTCTAAATAACTGCATTCGATTCGTTTTCAATTTTCGTAATATGATCACCGCGCACTGGTTGCTTTTAAAATGGCTTCCCATCCGTCAGCGCAGAGAGTTAAGGGCTCTGTCAGTGCTGTTTTCCATACTTGACAAACCCACTTCTCCTTCTTACCTAACTTCCCAGTTTCAGTACTTGTGCTCTGCGCATAGTAAAAATCTCCGTTCCACTAACAATCGTCTTCTACGATGTCCTTCTCACCGCTCTGGTTTTATTAAATCTTGTTTCTTTGTCCAGGCGGTCTTTCTATGGAATGCGCTTCCTCTGAATATCAGGATGGCAACCAGTCGGTTATCGTTTAAAGTGAAAGTACGTGAGCATATTCGTAAGAAGTTGGCAGATTTATCACACAGCGCTGATTTGCTGGATTCGTTTTCTCCTCCACCTATCGTTATTTCTCCAGACAATTTTTTATTTTCGTTAAATATATGTATGTATGTATATATTTATGTATTTGTATGTATTGTTTTCCGAAATATCTATCCCTATGTTGCACCTGCCATGTTTTGTCTCTGCATCACCCTAAGGTTGACTGGTAGAAAATTCCTCAGGCATTAAGTCCGCCTTTGTACAGTATTTTTTACTTGTACATAAAGTTTTAATAAATAATAAATAAATAATCGTCACGCTTGCTAGGCGGGTTGGCGATCGCAGTATGGTGGTAAAGTGCATAGAGAAAGTTGCTGCCCATTTCCTGGTAAGTCCCTTAGTCGCCTTTTATGACACCCATGGGAAGAAATGGGATGCTGCTATTCTATACGTCCGGCACCATACGGAAAGAGACCTACACATTTTAAAATAGCATTTACGTCTAGAATAATCAATTAGTCAACTAAAAGTAAAGTAGGCCAAAGAAAAGTGGGTAGTGGGTAACTCAAGTGGTTCCACTTGTCAGGACGACGTCACACGAACAACAATCAATTTTGAATGGAAATGAAGAAAATACTGTAGAGACTATAAGTTTCGCTTTAATTGCACAATAAAATATCGGCAATACCATTAAAGCGCCTGGAAAATATATTTTACAAGTTTTTCCAAAAGTTCTCGAACAAAATAAGACTAGAATGAGTTGAAACTGTTCGTAGTAAGTTGTGATTTATTGTATACAAGTACGACACCTAAGTTTGAACTTTCACGGCTGATATCGTCACGCTCCGACACCTTGTGACATTCTACTACAATCATTATTGCGAAAGTTCAGATATATAATAGATTTTTGTAAAAATAAATAATCATTCTACATGTCTATTACATTAACAGATAACCTTAACCACGCTCACGTTTGATGAAAATTAAAATTATGCAAGAAAAATATATTTTGCGTTGACCCTAATTAAATTGGGGTGTAGGTACACATTTATGATGTTTAAAATTAAAACGCCGTATTTTTATAAATCTCAAAACGTAATCCAGAATGTGACTGAATATTCTGTATATGAATCATCATTATTTCACCTGAAAGACATCCACTGTTGGACTAAGGCTCCCCCAATGTTGGGGCTGCTATAATCGCCACGCTTGGCCTTCGGGTTGGTGATCTCAGTCTGGTGGTGAAATGCATAGAGAACTACGTACGTATGTACGTGCATATATTAATATGTGAAACAAAAACTTTGTAAACCTCTTTTTCCAAAAATAACGCGGACGGAGAAGTATGAAATTTAATTTTAGAAAGCTAGTATTTTAATATAATAATGCATTTAATATATTAAATTACTATCATGCGTTTGACATACATACACACACAAACACAAAAATATATACTCTTTTGTTTATATTGTAACTAAACTCATAAGAGAATTTTTTTATGCTATTGAACGATAAAAGGGTAATTTTTATTTACAATATCTTATATTTACATAATTTCAAATCTAAGTTTAAATCAAAAGAAAAAAGATATGTACAGTCGGTGCCCTGCATTACCAGACCCTTCCTTTTTTTTTTTTCAGGATGGGAAATCATCAAATGACTTCTCCCGCTCTGGGCGGAGCGGAAGGGCGTGTCAGACTTTTACTGACTAAAACCCACCCGTGTTCCATCAGTTGCCCATGTGCCAGGGTCACGGTATCTTTTTCGAACAATCACGCGACCCCGGCAGGTCACGCGACCCCGGCAGGACCAGACCCTTCCTATACAGAAGAAACGAGGAAGAGGGGTCAGGTAATGCAGGGCACCGACTGTACGTGTATGTATATATAAAAATAAATAATTATAAAGCATTAAAAAATTCGTCTGCATCGTTGTCAACACGAAACATGCCTAAAAATGCGCGTTGCACCTTGCGTGTGTGCGTTGTATGGCAATGCTGATTCTTTGACCCAAAAATAGGCCAGCCCTCTGGTCACGTGAAGAGTCGACCAGCCGCTTGGCAATGTCTCGGAATACTATGTGGGCACTCGGACCCCATGGCCCTAGAGTTTCAACCCCAAACGGCTCGAACATATAATTTCCAATTAGGTTAGAATATTTGCGCCGTTGAAGTTTTCCGCACCTGCAGCAGCCGCTCGTACACAGCTCGTCGTGCTAAGAAGATGGAATGGCGCAAGGGTGTCGATACATGTTGAAAGGCCAAAGGCCGACCTAATTTCCAAGGCATTATGGTAATTCCGTCTGGTCTCTTAGACAGACAGACAGTTCTGGTCTCTTCTGGTGGTATAGACATGTAGAACCCAATGGCTTGGCACGCAACGATAGGTCGTTGCGTGCCAAGCCATTGGGTTCTAGAACAGCTAGCACCCTGGCGATGACAAGAGCACGACGGATGATGTCATTGATGCTGGCGTGCCGTGCTATTCGCCCTGCGCTTCTACTGCAGGATGGGCTATGGTGTCCGAGGCAGTCGACACCTTCACCGCATTGGCAGCGATGCAGAGCCACGGAAGGAGCGCCCAGACGCAGGCAAGTAGCAAGCCGAAAGGTGTTGTCACTCAACATAGTACCTATGTTGGGTATGTTGGGAATTATTAGTGGCAAGTTCAAGTAGCAGAACTGGCGAGCAGCACCGATTACACGAACCATTTGGAGCCACTTTTGACCCCTCATAACTTTATTTTTTATTTTAGGAAAACTTACAGCTAAACAATACTGTGAGTAGATGTTTTTACAAAATAAGGCCAATTACAAGTTTCCACGTTATAGTGTTCATCCTATACTTACACTTTAATTCATGATTCTTTATCATCCTCTTTGTTTCTATGTTTACACTTCATGCTTTACTTATTTTATTTTATTTATATGTCTACACTCAGCAAATCGATCTAAATACGATTTATTAACTTAAAAATAGCTGAAATAAAATATTAACTCAAATTTTCATGTTGTGACAAGCCAAATTGTCAACTGTCAGTTACTGTTCTGCTTAGTCTATGAATGGCTACTTTTTGATTTATATAATTTTAAATTATTTTTATCAATATGTCTAGCTATTTGATTTTATTAATTATTACGATTGTTTACTAAATAACTTAACTTAAAATTATATTTATAAAATTCTTTACGCACTCATGTGGCCAGCTACACGCACTCATGTGGCCAGCTACACACACTCATGGATATGTCCTGGCCGACTACACTTGTCAGATGAGATGATGGCTAAATTAATATTTTGAAAATGTTTGGAAAGGGAAGGCGGCTTTGGTATAAAAAGGGGCGTCTGAACCGCTGATGACACTCAAGAGACACTCTAGAGGACCACATACTGGAGGCCGTACACTCTGGAAGACTGTGGACTCTCGGTAACTACTCTCAAGCACCCGCACTCTGGGAAACTACTCTGAAGCACCCGCACTCTGGGGAAACTACTCTGAAGCCCTTCTACTCTGAACTCTGAAGCCGGTCTACTCTGAAGCCCTCTTGAAGCGTTCTACTGAAGCCGGTCTACTCTGAAGCCCTCTTGAAGCGTTCTACTGAAGCCGGTCTACTCTGAAGCCCTCTTGAAGCGTTCTACTGAAGCCGGTCTACTCTGAAGCCCTCTTGAAGCGTTCTACTCTGACAGTTTACTCTTTTTCATTTAATAAATTGTATCAGATCTGCCTTATCCATTTCTTTCACTAAGCAGATATGGAACAACGTGTAGTAATAAATCAGATGAAAAAGACAATAGACCATCTTTACACAGTTTATAAAAGCCGCTTTCCGCGTCTGCATGTCCCGATCAATAGGCGGAGCGATTCAAGCGGAAGGCCCACATGCACAATACGCGGGCAAAGCTTAAAAGGTAAAAGCTAGCTTAACACACAAAAAAAAATGTAATAATAATACGCACGAAGAAGCTATTAGATAAAGTTTTTTAAAATTTAGCAACACTTGTATTAAAAATGTCGATATCAGCTTCCCGACAGATTGCGTTGCGACTCGCTGTCACTATGTACGAGTTCCGTCAGTACTTAGTGGCCACCACTGGGTGTGCAATAAATCTGGTCTACGTAAGAACACAGACGGCACTCGCAGCCCAATTTTGTGTAACAACTCGTTAACGCCGGTTGTTCCATTAGCAATTTTGAAGAGATTTGCAATTTGGCTCATATATTGAGACTTGCAAGATACATACATATGTGCTCCAAATTTCATAAACACATTTCAAACGGTTATTTATCTAAATAACCGCTTAAAACCGTTTACCGTTTAATATCTATTAACATCCAAAAATCGACATTTTTATCACTGACTGACCTATATTCAAAACTCTAACCCAATTCCAGATGACCTAGAAAGTTCGGTATGCCGATAGGTAATTAGATGAATACAAAGGAATAAATCAGAAACTGGTAAATTTTTATCATTTTATTATAATTTTTCACTTAATTGATTCTATTAGGAACACTTATATACTTAGTGCCTATAATAACTGTATGTAAAATATAGTAGTTTAACAAAAACCATTTGGTACCTATTATTTTTGTTATAAATACGAGTATATATTAGGTCTTTACCTATGAAATTGCCGTTCTGCAGTACTGGCCATTTCAAATCAAAATATTTTTTGTTTGTCTAAGAATTCTAATTTCAAATTAAATTTATTTTAAAAACATGGAATTCTTTTTCCAAAAGTAGTCATTTGTTTATTGATGAGTGTTACATTTTCATCGCATTTCAATCTTTTTCGTCATCATGGATACGTTAAAAATTCGAGTAATTATGGAATATTAGGTCTTTACCTTTGATTATATACCTGTCTAGATAGAGTAATGCAAACAAACGATGCACAAAAACTGTCCCCAGTTTCACGATTATGTGTGAGTAGCGCACGCGTACTTATTGTAATCAAACTGTCAAAGTGTGCGTGTTTAGAGATGCCAGCCCCAAATTATTAACTTACCTTTCTTCCATCATTTAATAAGATCAATTTTTAAAAATTAGGTTAAATAAAATAATCATTTTTTAGATTAGTGTTTTATTTAAATAATATAATATCCCTCCAGCAATTTGCTTGTATGGAATCCGTAGGAAATCTAAAACCCAAAATATTAGAAAGAACTAACAACAATACTATTTAGTGCATGACGTTATGGATTTCATTTATTTTATGTACGTACTTTATCATTTTCAGATCAAATAAATACCGTCAGTTTTTAAATAGTAATTTATTATTCTCCTGATCGAATTTCGGTCACGGCAGACAATCATAAGTTGTAATGATATTTGTTATATGTCTCCCATATTTTCGCCAAATCTCCCTAGTAATAAACTGGCAACACCGGCTAATCAAAGTAACCTACGAAGTATTGAATTAAAAATTCATGTTTTCTTTAAGAAAATGTGGTAAAATAACAAAACTTAGCGATGAAATCTGATCTTGGTATTATTATTTAGCTTTCCCACATAAATGCGACACAGTTTGACAGCACACACCAGCGTAATTAATAATTTTTCGTGAGCACATTCCCCCTATGTGATTCAAATGACACTGACGTTGGTGAGAAGCGAGTCTACCAAATTTAGTAGACTTTTTTTGAGCCGTTCGGTACGGCCAATGTGTCATCTATACAGGTATACATATAATCAAAGGTCTTTACCTATGAAATTGCCGTTCTGCAGTACTGGCCATTTTAAATCAAAATAATTTTTGTTTGTCTAAGAATTCTAATTTCAAATTAATTTTATTTTAAAAACATGGAATTCTTTTTCCAAAAGTAGTAATTTGTTTATTGATTAGTGTTACATTTTCATCGCATTTCAATCTTTTTCGTCATCATGGATACGCATAGAGCAACACGGACCAGAGGGGAGTAGCCATACGCAGGCGTTCCCCTCTGTCAAAGTACAAGTCCACGCGGTCCTATGCGTACAATAAAACTAGTTGCAGCCGCACTGCTCGGTAGACTAAATCTAGTTGCGCTACAAAATTGACATCCTACAAAAATGCCGAATTGTTCTGTATTTTGCTGCAAAAAGAGATCTGCCACGTCAAATTTACAAAAAGATGGCGTTACCTTTCATATGTAAGTAATTTTTAATCACATTATTCCTATTTACATCTATAAAACTTAAAAATTACAAAATCATCGGTCGTGTTGTTTCGGATTTGTTTACCAACACAGGCCGCTCGCCCTCATACAATATGCGGATCGGTCGAGCGACTGATCCGAGTCTATTTCCGAGAATACGCTGTCACCGAGCGATAGTGTTGTTACTGGTTTGTTAGTAGATAGTTATCGATAAATTTGGCAAAGGAGTCTATATCCATACAGAGACATTTTTGAGATTAAGTTTTCTGATTTATTTAAAATATTATATTGTAAGCTGTATATTAATATACATAGTTGTATAAAAAAAGCGTTAAATTAAAAATATTATAAAACGTACGAGTTAACACATTTTATTAAAATTACTTATTGTGAACTTCAAACATAATATTTTTTAATTTATTTATTGAAGGTTTCCTAAAGATCCAAATTTAAGGGATATATGGAAGAAATTTTGTAATAATAGACTAACCTGGAGTCCCACAAGAAATAGTGTCATTTGCTCAAAACATTTCAAAACCTCTGACTTTCATGTGTTGTCGAACAATAGGAGGAGATTAGTCGAGGGCACCAAACCAACTCTAACACCACACTGTATTTGTCCCGTAAGTTTTTTTTATATCACGGAAAAGGTAAAACAGCCGACCTGATGTAGTTCACATTAGTTATAGTGGTGAAATGAAGTTTAGATTTCTCAACTTGAAAAATTAATAGTTTTAAACCTAATTTTCCAGAGTCATCAAAAATCAAAAATCATTCAGTCTACCAAATGACAGACTATCATCTCATGATGCCATTAGTGCCACTCTCACTATTCCTGATTATATTCAGTAATGAGTATATTCATACTCATTACTGAATATACTGCTTAAATCATTGAAAAAACCTTTTATTTTACCTATCATTCACTTACATTGTCGCAGCACTATGCAAACCATGCCCCTGTACTGCGTTTATGCTACTCACGTACCACTATATTTTTCTATCGTAATGGTATAAAGTTGATTTCGACAATGTACTTCAATAAAACTACATTGGCGCATAACATTTACTTTCATGTGATAAGAAACACCATGGTTTCGCAGATTTGTAGTAGCAGATCGATTTTTACAGCTAGAAACTGCACAATTAACCATTTTTGGAGAGAACTTATTTTCGACACAATACAATATATAATGGCGGCGGCCGCGCATTCAATTAGTTTTATATAACGTGCATGGTATATATAAATGCTGTAAGGTGATAGATACACATCCACTCGTTTTTAAAATGACGTAAACCTTAATTTTATTTGTTAAATGATAATTATTGTAGTACATAATAAATAAAGTCAATCTTTATTATAATATCTATCTTTGTATCACTTTTTAAACCTAATATTCCGATTTAAAAAAATAAAGTCAATCTTTATTATAATATCTATCTTTGTATCACTTTTTAAACCGAGTTCTTGAATTTATCGATAATGCGTATCGACAGTAGTTGCAACCACGGCTGTAAGCAACTTGTCAATGTAGTTGCGTCATCTCATTGTACTGTAACGACACATAATGTATCTATGTGTGTATGAAATTGTTAGTGTATGCTTTAATTTTTATGTGTGAGTTTCGTAGCAACAGACGATTATTTTTGTGTGAGAATTTGAGAAAGTGTGGGTAGAGCAGATTTCCCCCCGCAAAAAATGACAGACAGTTTTGTATCGGGAAAAAACGCTATGGCGTCTCCCCTCCGGTCCGCCGGTGGTCCGTGTTGCTCTATGTGGATACGTTAAAAATTCGAGTAATTATGGAATACTAGCTTTTGCCAGCGGCTTCGCCCGCGTGGAGGTCGGAAATTATCTCGCGGGAACATACTACCGGGATAAAAAGTAGCCTATGTCCTTTCTCAGGCTCTAAACTATCTGTGTACCAAATTTCATTTAAATCGGTTCAGTAGTTTTACCAGAAAAGCGAGACAGACAGACAGACCGACAGACAGACAGAGTTACTTTTGCATTTATAATATTATATATAATATATAAATAATATATAAATATATATAAATATATAATATATATATAATATATATAAGTTTAGAAGTTTAGATAGTTTAGATTTAGATTTAGAAGTTTAGATGAGTACCGTCGTGGCAGCAACGCGGCACAAGCGGCACGCGGCATCAACGACGTTTACGGAGCTAACACTACAAACCAATGCACCACCTGTTATTGGTTTGCTTGCTTCCGTTCTGCAAATTTCGACCTGAAAAATGAACCTCGCGGTCGTTCGAAGACTGGTCGACAATGACGAATTAAAGGCGATTGTGTAAGCTGATGATACACAATCTACGGCTGAATTAGCAGCAGCTTTCGACGTTAGCGTCAAAACAATATTGGTCCATTTGCGTCAAATTGGAAAGGTAAAAAAGCTTGACAAATGGGTGCCCCACGAACTCAATGATCGCCAGCGCAAAGTACGCGTCGAGACGTGCCTTGCGCTGCTCAACAGACACACAAATGAAGGAATTTTGAACCGCATTGTTACCTGCGATGAAAAATGGATTCTGTTTGATAACCGCAAGCGCTCAGCGAGTTGGTTGGATCCTGGTTCAGCACCTAAACAATGCCCTAAACGAAAACTTACCCCTAGAAAAGTGATGGTCACTGTTTGGTGGTCTAGCGCCGGTGTGATTCATCACAGCTTCTTACCAAACGGGGTGAGCATTACTGCAGATGTGTACTGTGAAGAACTGAACTCAATGATGGAGAAGCTGGCACATCTCCAACCAACATTGGTCAATCGCTCGTCTCCGCTGCTCCTGCACGCCAACGCGCGACCTCATACTGCACAGCAGACGGTCTCCAAGTTGCAAGAACTGGGGTTGGACGCTCTCCGTTATCCGCCCTACTCACCAGACCTTGCGCCTACAGACTACTACTTTTTCCAGAATTTGGATAACTTCTTGGCGGGAAAAAAATTCAATACCCGAGAGGCAGTACAAAATGCCTTTGAAGAATTTGTTGCCTCCCATCCAGCTGATTTTTTTAAGAAGGGCATCAATAAACTGCCACTGCGTTGGCAAAGATGCATTGATTGCATGGGTGCTAGTGCTGGTAGCTAGTGCTGGGAGCCAGTGCTGGTAGCTAGTGCTGGGAGCCAGTGCTGGGAGCTAGAGCTGGGAGCTAGTGCTGGGAGCTAGTGCTGGAAGACAGTGCTGGAAGACAGTGCTGGAAGACAGTGCTGGAAGACGACATTGCTGGAAGACAGTGCAGGAAGACAGTGCTGGAAGACGACATTGCTGGAAGACAGTGCTGGAAAACAGTGCTGGAAGATGACAGTGCTGGAAGACCGTACTGGAAGACAGTACTGGAAGGCAGTACTGGAAGACAGTATTGGAAGACAGTACTGCAAGCTAGTACTGGAAGCTAGTTCTGGAAGCTATTACTGGAAGACACTGCTAGAAGACAGTTCTGGAAGACAGTGCTGGAAGACAGTGCTGGAAGCCAGTGGTGGAAGCCAGTGGTGGAAGCCAGTGCTGGAAGCCAGTGGTGGAAGCCAGTGCTGGAAGCCAGTGCTGGAAGCCAGTGCTGGAAGCCAGTGCTGGAAGCCAGTGCTGGAAGCCAGTGCTGGAAGCCAGTGCTGGAAGCCAGTGCTGGAAGATAGTATTGGAAGACAGTGCTGGAAGACAGTGCTGGAAGACAGTACTGGGAGACAGTTCTGCAAGCCAGTACTGGAAGTCAGTGGTGCAAGCTAGTGCTGGAAGTCAGTGCTGGAAGCTAATGCTGGAAGCTAGTGCTCGAAGCTAGTGCTGGAAGCTAGTGCTGGAAGCTAGTGCTGGAAGTTAGTGCTGGAAGCCAGTGCTGGAAGCTAGTGCTGGAAGCTAGTGCTGGAAGACGATGCTGGAAGACAGTACTAGAAGCTATTTCTGGAAGCTAGTACTGGAAGACACTGCTAGAAGACAGTTCTGGAAGACAGCGCTGGAAGACAGTGCTAGAAGACAGTGCTGGAAGACAGTGCTGGAAGACAGTGCTGGAAAACAGTGCTGGAAGACAGTGCTGGAAAACAGTGCTGGAAGACAGTGCTGGAAGACAGTGCTGGAAGTCAGTGCTGGAAGTCAGTGCTGGAAGTCAGTGCTGGCAGCCAGTAGTGGAAGCCAGTACTGGAAGCTAGTACTAGAAGCCTGGGCTGGAAGCTAGTACTGGAATCTAGTGTTGGAAGAAAGTGCTGGAAGACAGTCCTGGAAGACAGTACTGGAAGACATTACTAGAAGCTAGTGCTAGAAGCCAGTGCTAGAAGCGGGAGCTGGGAGATAGCTGTGTAAGCCAGTACTGGAAGCTAGTGCTGGAAGATAGTACTGGAAGCTAGTCCTGGTAGCTAGTGCTGGAAGATAGTACTGGAAGCTAGTCCTGGAAGCTAGTGCTGGAAGCCAGTGGTGGAAGCCAGTACTGGAAGCCAGTGGTGGAAGCCAGTACTGGAAGACAGTACTGGAAGACAGTATTGGAAGACAGTATTGGAAGACTGTACTGGACTACAGTACTGCAAGCTAGTACTGGAAGACAGTGCTAGAAGACAGTGCTGGAAGACAGTGCTAGAAGACAGTGCTGGAAGCCAGTGGTGGAAGCCAGTACTGGAAGCCAGTGGTGGAAGCCAGTACTGGAAGCTAGTGCTAGAAGCCAGTGCTAGAAGGGAGTGCTAGAAGCGGCAGCTGGGAAGATAGCTGTGTAAGCCAGTACTGGAAGCTAGTGCTGGAAAATAGTACTGGAAGCTAGTCCTGGAAGACAGTACTGGAAGACAGTACTGGAAGACAGTACTGGAAGACAGTATTGGAAGACAGTACTGCAAGCTAGTACTGGAAGCTAGTTCTGGAAGCTAGTACTGGAAGACAGTGCTAGAAGACAGTGCTGGAAGACAGTACTGGAAGACATTACTGGAAGCTAGTACTGGAAGCCAGTGCAGGAAGCCAGTGCTGGAAGCCAGTGCTGGAAGCCAGTGCTGGAAGCCAGTGCTGGAAGCCAGTGCTGGAAGCCAGTGCTGGAAGCCAGTACTGGAAGCTAGTGCTAGAAGCCAGTGCTAGAAGCGAGTGCTAGAAGCGGGAGCTGGGAGATAGCTGTGTAAGCCAGTACTGGAAGCTAGTGCTGGAAGATAGTACTGGAAGCTAGTCCTGGAAGATAGTGCTGGGAGACAGTACTGGAGGACAGTACTGGAAGACAGTACTGGAAGACAGTATTGGAAGACAGTACTGGAAGACAGTACCTACTGCAAGCTAGTTCTGGAAGCTAATCCTGGAAGATAGTGCTGGAAGATAGTGCTGGAAGATAGTGCTGGAAGACAGTACTGGAAGACAGTACTGGAAGATAGTGCTGGAAGACAGTACTGGAAGACAGTACTGGAAGACAGTATTGGAAGACAGTACTGGAAGACAGTACTGGAAGACAGTACTGCAAGCTAGTACTGGAAGCTAGTCCTGGAAGACAGTACTGGAAGACAGTCCTGGAAGACAGTACTGGAAGACAGTACTGGAAGACAGTACTGGAAGCTAGTACTGGAAGCTAGTGCTAGAAGCCAGTACTGGAAGCTAGTGCTGGAAGATAGTACTAGAAGCTAATCCTGGAAGTTAGTGCTGGAAGATAGTGCTGGAAGACAGTACTGGAAGACAGTACCGGAAGACAGTACTGGAAGACAGTGTTGGAAGACAGTACTGGAAGACAGTATTGGAAGACAGTACTGGAAGACAGTACTGCAAGCTAGTACTGGAAGCTAGTCCTGGAAGACAGTACTGGAAGACAGTACTGGAAGACAGTACTGGAAGCTAGTACTGGAAGCCAGTACTGGAAGCCAGTACTGGAAGCTAGTGCTAGAAGCCAGTACTGGAAGCTAGTGCTGGAAGATAGTACTAGAAGCTAATCCTGGAAGTTAGTGCTGGAAGATAGTGCTGGAAGACAGTACTGGAAGACAGTACTGGAAGACAGTACTGGAAGACAGTACTGGAAGACAGTACTGGAAGACAGTGTTGAAAGACAGTACTGGTAGACAGTACTGCAAGCTAGTACTGCAAGCTAGTACTGGAAGCTAGTACTGGAAGCTAGTCCTGGAAGACAGTACTGGAAGACAGTACTGGAAGACAGTACTGGAAGACAGTACTGGAAGACAGTACTGGAAGCTAGTACCGGAAGCTAGTACTGGAAGCCAGTGCTGGAAGCCAGTGCAGGAAGCCAGTACTTGAAGCCAGTACTGGAAGCTAGTGCTAAAAGCCAGTACTGGAAGCTAGTGCTGGAAGATAGTGCTGGAAGACAGTACTGGAAAACAGTACTGGAAGACAGTATTGGAAGACAGTACTGGAAGACAGTACTGCAAGACAGTACTGGAAAACAGTACTGCAAGCTAGTACTGGAAGCTAGTTCTGGAAGCTAGTACTGGAAGACAGTGCTAGAAGACAGTGCTGGAAGACAGTGCTGGAAGACAGTGCTGGAAGCCAGTACTGGAAGCTAGTACTGGAAGCCTGGGCTGGAAGCTGGTACTGGAATCTAGTGCCGGAAGAAAGTGCTGGAAGACAGTCCTGGAAGACAGCGCTGGAAGACAGTCCTGGAAGACAGTACTGGAAGACATTACTAGAAGCTAGTACTGGAAGCTAGTGCTGGAAGCCAGTGCTGGAAGCCAGTGCTGGAAGCTAGCACTGGAAGCTAGTGCTAGAAGCCAGTGCTAGAAGCGAGTGGTAGAAGCGGGAGCTGGGAGATAGCTGTGTAAGCCAGTACTGGAAGCTATTGCTGCAAGCTAGTACTGGAAGCTAGTTCTGGAAGCTAGTACTGGAAGACAATGTTAGAAGACAGTGCTGGAAGCCAGTGCTGGAAGCCAGTGCTGGAAGCCAGTGCTGGAAGCCCCAGTACTGGAAGCTAGTGCTGGAAGACAGTACTGGAAGACAGTGCTAGAAGATAGTATTGGAAGACAGTACTGGAAGCCATTACTAGAAGCTAGTACTGGAAGCTAGTACTGGAAGCCATTACTAGAAGCTAGTACTGGAAGCCATTACTAGAAGCTAGTACTGGAAGCTAGTACTGGAAGCCAGTGCTGGAAGCCAGTGCAGGAAGCCAGTACTGGAAGCCAGTACTGGAAGCTAGTGCTAGAAGCCAGTGCTAGAAGACAGTGCTAGAAGACAGTGCTGGAAGACAGTGCTGGAAGACAGTACTGGAAGACAGTACTGGAAGACAGTATTGGAAGACAGTACTGGAAGACAGTACTGGAAGCTAGTACTGGAAGCTAGTACTGGAAGCTAGTGCTGGAAGCAAGCACTGGAAGCGAGAAGCGAGTGCTAGAAGCGAGTGCTAGAAGCGGGAGCTGGGAGATAGCTGTGTAAGCCAGTACTGGCAGCTAGTGCTGCAAGCTAGTATTGGAAGCTAGTTCTGGAAGCTAGTACTGGAATCCAATGTTAGAACACAGTGCTGGAAGCCAGTGCTGGAAGCCCTAGTACTGGGAGCTAGTGCTGGAAAATAGAACTGGAAGCTAGTCCTGGAAGCTAGTGCTGGAAGATAGTGCTGGAAGACAGTACTGGAAGACAGTACTACAAGCTAGTACTGGAAGCTAGTCCTGGAAGACAGTACTAGAAGACAGTACTGGAAGACAGTACTGGAAGACAGTACTGGAAGCTAGTACTGGAAGCTAGTACTGGAAGACAGTACTGGAAGACAGTACTGGAAGACAGTACTGGAAGCTAGTACTGGAAGCTAGTACTGGAAGCTAGTACTGGAAGCTAGTACTGGAAGCCAGTGCTGGAAGCCAGTGCAGGAAGCCAGTACTGGAAGCCAGTACTGGAAGCTAGTGCTGGAAGCTAGCACTGGAAGCTAGTGCTAGAAGCCAGTGCTAGAAGCGAGTGCTAGAAGCGGGAGCTGGGAGATAGCTGTGTAAGCCAGTACTGGCAGCTAGTGCTGCAAGCTAGTACTGGAAGCTAGTTCTGGAAGCTAGTACTGGAAGACAATGTTAGAAGACAGTGCTGGAAGCCAGTGCTGGAAGCCCTAGTACTGGGAGCTAGTGCTGGAAAATAGAGCTGGAAGCTAGTCCTGGAAGCTAGTGCTGGAAGACAGTACTGGAAGACAGTACTGGAAGACAGTACTGGAAGACAGTACTGGAAGACAGTACTGGAAGACAGTACTGGAAGACAGTACTGGAAGCTAATACTGGAAGCCAGTGCTAAAAGCCAGTGCAGGAAGCCAGTACTGGAAGCCTGGGCTGGAAGCTGGTACTGGAATCTAGTGCCGGAAGAAAGTGCTGGAAGACAGCGCTGGAAGACAGTCCTGGAAGACAGTACTGGAAGACATTACTAGAAGCTAGTACTGGAAGCTAGTGCTGGAAGCTAGTTCTGGAAGCTAGTACTGGAAGACAGTGCTAGAAGACAGTGCTGGAAGACAGTGCTGGAAGACAGTGCTGGAAGCCAGTGGTGGAAGCCAGTACTGGAAGCTAGTACTGGAAGCCTGGACTGGAAGCTGGTACTGGAATCTAGTGCCGGAAGAAAGTGCTGGAAGACAGCGCTGGAAGACAGTCCTGGAAGACAGTCCTGGAAGACAGTACTGGAAGACATTACTAGAAGCTAGTACTGGAAGCTAGTGCTGGAAGCCAGTGCTGGAAGCCAGTGCTGGAAGCTAGCACTGGAAGCTAGTGCTACAAGCCGGTGCTAGAAGCGAGTGCTAGAAGCGGGAGCTGGGAGATAGCTGTGTAAGCCAGTACTGGAAGCTAGTGCTGCAAGCCAGTGCTGGAAGCCAGTGCTAGAAGCCAGTGCTGGAAGCCAGTGCTGGAAGCCAGTACTGGAAGACAGTATTGGAAGACAGTACTGCAAGCTAGTGCTGGAAGCTAGTCCTGGAAGACAGTACTGGAAGACAGTACGGGAAGCTAGTGCTGGAAGCTAGTGCTGGAAGATAGTACTAGAAGCTAGTCCTGGACGTTAGTGCTGGAAGATAGTGCTGGAAGACAGTACTGGAAGACAGTACTGGAAGACAGTACTGGAAGACAGTATTGGAAGACAGTACTGGAAGACAGTTCTGGAAGCTAGTACTGGAAGCTAGTACTGGAAGAAAGTGCTGGAAGACAGTGCTGGAAGCCAGTACTGGAAGCTAGTACTGGAAGCCTGGGCTGGAAGCTGGTACTGGAATCTAGTGCCGGAAGAAAGTGCTGGAAGACAGCGCTGGAAGACAGTCCTGGAAGACAGTACTGGAAGACATTACTAGAAGCTAGTACTGGCAGCTAGTGCTGGAAGCCAGTGCTTGAAGCTAGCACTGGAAGCTAGTGCTAGAAGCCAGTGCTAGAAGCGGGAGCTGGGAGATAGCTGTGTAAGCCAGTACTGGAAGCTAGTGCTGCAAGCCAGTGCTGGAAGCCAGTGCTGGAAGCCAGTGCTGGAAGCCAGTACTGGAAGACAGTATTGGAAGACAGTACTGGAAGACAGTACTGGAAGACAGTACTGCAAGCTAGTACTGGAAGCTAGTCCTGGAAGACAGTACTTGAAGACAGTACGGGAAGCTAGTGCTGGAAGCTAGTGCTGGAAGATAGTACTAGAAGCTAGTCCTGGAGGTTAGTGCTGGAAGATAGTGCTGGAAGACAGTACTGGAAGACAGTACTGGAAGCCAGTGCTGGAAGCCAGTGCTGGAAGCCAGTGCTTGAAGCTAGCACTGGAAGCTAGTGCTAGAAGCCAGTGCTAGAAGCGAGTGCTAGAAGCGGGAGCTGGGAGATAGCTGTGTAAGCCAGTACTGGAAGCTAGTGCTGCAAGCCAGTGCTGGAAGCCAGTGCTAGAAGCCAGTGCTGGAAGCCAGTGCTGGAAGCCAGTACTGGAAGACAGTATTGGAAGACAGTATTGGAAGACAGTACTGGAAGACAGTACTGGAAGACAGTACTGCAAGCTAGTACTGGAAGCTAGTCCTGGAAGACAGTACTTGAAGACAGTACGGGAAGCTAGTGCTGGAAGCTAGTGCTGGAAGATATTCATATTGCTCGAGCGTACGCTGCTCCGATCAGACGTTCAAGCGAGACCGCGTCGTACGTCTGCCGCTTGCAATCAGCTGTCGTTCGTGTTATTAATTATAATTGTTGTTAAGTGTTATCTAACTTTGAACTATGGTTATTTGTGGAAGGTGTGGTGACGATGTCGCCGAAGCAATTCAGTGCACGGCATGTTGTAATCATTTCGATTTCCCTTGTTCTGGAATCACGGAGAAGGGCTACCGTAAACTTGGGGAGCGCCAAGCTACATGGAGATGTGCTAATTGCAAGAATGCGGGCCATGCAAGCGCCCAACCGCAATCACTATCAAGCACAGCCTCGCCAGTTGTTTCTGTACCGATTACACTGGAAACCATAATGTGTGAGTTGTCCAGCATTCGTCATGAACTTATTCCCCTCTCCAGTTTGGCTTCTGAAGTGCAACTCTTACGCCAGGAATTAATTAATCTAAAGGAACTTCCTGGCAACGTCTTGGCGTTGGACGAGAGGCTAGCCAAAGTTGAATCAGTGCAGATGGACGTAACAAACAATAAAGCAGCGATTGTCAAACTCGAGGACGGCCATCAGGATATTGATCAGTGGCTCCGCAGTAATAATGTGGAGGTTAAAGGAGTACCGATGAAGGATAGAGAGAACCTATTTGATATAGTTATCAAAATCGGTGATAATATCGCCTACCCTATTATGAAGAACCAAATTAATTTTTTACACAGAGTACCGACTAACGCATCTACCAATAAGAACATTATTGTCTCTTTTATGAACAGATATGTGAAAGAGGATTTCATCGCGGCTGCCCGTTCTCGCAAGGATCCACTGCTTCCTGAGCATATTGGTATCACTGGTTCGGGAAGAATCTTTGTTAATGATCACCTCACTATAAAGAACAAGATGTTACTCTCACAGACTAAATCCCTTGCCAAGGAACACAATTTTCAATTTGTGTGGGTGAAACACATGAAGATCTTTGTGAAACGGGATGCCACTTCCAAGACTTTCATCGTTGCTACGGAACGGGACTTGCAAAAAATACATTAGTCGTTTTTTATCTCACGCCTTATTTCAACGCTGCTTACATACTGAGCTTAAAATTCATTTCATCTTGGCTATGCCCTAAAAATAATACGCTAAAACTAAAACGAATAATGGAAAAAACAGCAATTAGCAGTTTGAGAAACATTGAATGTGCCTACTCGCTTATCTCAGTCCAAAGTTCACTTGGCTGTACTCGCTGTGTTTACGTTCGGATTTCTTTTGTATTAGAATGTGTAATTTTTTACTCTTATAGATATGTACATTGCCTTGCTAAAAAATATGGTCTGATGTATGTAAAGCTGTTTTCCTGTTCATTCGAAGTGCCTTTTTACAAGCGCTGTGTATTGAGTTTGGAGAATAATATAAACTATTTTGATCTTACTGTAGTAAATATGCGATTAAAGCTTGTTTCTAACCTACCCGTAATAATTAATAATTACGCCAGTGTTGTTTTGTGTAGAATGAATCATATTTTAGTATTGATGGACGAGTCTGCATACAAGTTAGATGTTTTTTTTTCTGTGCTGATTAAGGTAAGCCTATATTCCTGTTCGAGATTGCGACACTTTGTTTACACACTCTTTTTAATTAACTATTTATTTGTTGATATCACATTCCATAGTGTGTGAACTAAATATTTATCACCAGAATGTCCGAGGACTGCGGACGAAGTCAATGAACTTTTATAGGAATCTAGCGAAGTGTAATTACGATATAATCACTTTAACCGAGACCTGGCTCGTTGATGGGATTCTAAACAGTGAACTTTTTGACGATCGGTACCTAGTGTGGCGGCGCGACCGTGACTACGCGGTCACAGCGCAATCGCGGGGTGGCGGCGTGTTGGTGGCGGTCCGCCGCTCACTCGCTGTAGTCGAGAATGTTGACTGGCAATCCAGTGCGGAAGACATTTGGATTTCGATCCCATTAAGAACCAGCTGTTATAAACGTACCTACCAACTAAACATATGTACTCTGTATCTGTGTGAACAGAATTCAGGCAATAGCTTCGCTAGTCAGTTACATGTTTATTTGGACAATCTTTCAGACTTAATAAATAACCACCCCTCAGATAAATTCATTATTCTTGGAGACTTTAATATGAGCTCCATAACATGGACGACTACACATGGTGAAATTAGACCTATTGCGCCTCAAACTAGCTTGTTTACTCATTTTGTTGATACCATTAATTTTTGTAGTTTACAGCAATTTAATCTTATTAATAACAAGCATGGCAAAATTCTAGACCTAGTACTCGCAAATGTTCCTGTCACGGTCTCGGCATGTTTAGAACCCTTAACTATCGAGGACTCATATCATCCAGCGTTGTTAATTCAGCTTACTACTGTGCAGCCCCAGGCACTTAATGCCAGTGCACGCATGGTGTATCAATATAATAAAGGTAATTACGAATGTATTCGATCTGACCTGCGAGACATTAAATGGGACGACATAATTCTAAAAGGAACTGTTGACGAAGCTGTCCGGAACTTTTATTCAACGATATTCGAGATCCGAGAAAAACATGTCCCTCTGCGTCGGTGTAATGTCTTCAAATATCCACCTTGGTATAACTCGGCGCTCATAAAGATACTCAAGGAAAAATTCAAATATCATAAGAAATTTAAAGTGTACGGTAATATTTCTGATCGTGTAGCTTATCAATTACTCCGCGATAGAGCCAACGATTTAGAACAGCTTTGTTATACGGCCTACATGGCTAAGATTGAGTCCTCAATAGGTACTAGCCCAAAACTATTCTGGTCGTATGTGAAAAGTAAACGCATGAATAGTAATTTTCCATCAAGTATGTCATATGGTGATAATAGAAGTGACTCAGGTGGAGGTATCTGTGAACTCTTTGCTAATTACTTTCTCACAACCTTTCTAGATGCTTCATCCGCTAGTCCCAGCTGTGGTTCAGCCGACTGTACTTCAAACTGTGATTTAAGTACAGTCGAAATTGACATAGGAGTCGTGTATAAACATTTAAAATCCCTTGACCTAACTAAATCTGCCGGCCCCGATGCCCTGCCTGCTGTGTTCATAGTTAAATGCGCTGATGAACTGGCTTTTCCTGTGTCACTTTTATTCAAAAGGTCAATTTCTGAAGGTGTGGTACCTACTTTATGGAAATCAGCTTTCATATCACCCATCCATAAAAAGGGTGCTAAAGATAATATTGAAAATTATAGGCCAATTTCTAAGCTTTGTCTGCTAGCTAAAGTCTTGGAACGCATAATTTACAATCAGTTATATAGCAGTGTGATGGCTAGCTTGAGTTCCCAACAGCATGGTTTTCTGAAAGGAAGGTCTACAGTTACCAACCTGATTCTGTTCACGGATTATATTTCGGAGCACATGGATAATGGATCCCAGGTCGACGCAATCTATACCGATTACAGCAAGGCATTCGATAGGATCGACCATGCCATTCTACTGAGGAAGCTTTTTGAATTGGGCATTAGGGGAGACCTATATAGATGGTTCTCGTCCTATGTGCAAAATAGGACTCAGGCAGTTGTGCTCAATGGCTATATGTCCTCCTGGTTAACCATCCCTTCAGGCGTGCCGCAAGGCTCTTTACTAGGGCCGTTATTATTTGTACTTTTCATTAATGATATCGGCGAGTGTTTCAAACATTCTAAGCACCTAATGTTTGCAGATGATATGAAAATCTATACATCCGTTAAAAGTTTAAATGACGCTAGACTTTTGCAGGCAGACGTTTCTAGGTTGGAAAGCTACTGTAGAATCAATAAACTAGATATTAACATATCCAAATGCTTAGTCATCACTTTCACCCGGAAGAACCTACCAATCATATTTAACTACTCAGTCGCAAATCAGCCCTTATCTCGAACTCATGTCACTAGAGATCTTGGAATTATACTAGACAGTAAGCTCACATTTGAGTGTCATGTCGACCATATCGCCAAAAAAGCTTCCAAAGCCTTGGGATTCATTATCCGTAATGCTAGTTCTTTCAATAAAATGAAAACCTTAAAAATCCTGTACTGTGCTTACGTCCGCAGTCACCTCGAATATGGTAGTCAAATTTGGAATCCGAATTATGCAGTGCATTCAGACAGACTGGAACGAATACAAAGAAAATTCACGCGTTACTTAGGTTACAAATTTAAAATCCCTTATATGAGCTACTATGATCGATGTACACGATTCCACTTACTCCCACTTCTAACTCGGAGAAATATATCCGACATAAGGTTCTTGGTGAAAATGGCTCAGTCAAGGATTGATTGTCCTGAACTTCTTTCCAAGCTGTCCCTGAATGTTCCACCTCGACATTCTCGTTTGAGAAATCTTCTCCATGCTCCATATGCTCGCACAATTTACCGCAGTAATTCCTATATCATTCGCGCAGTCAAGGCATTTAACGAAATTTTAAAAAATGAATATCCGTGTATCGATTTGTTTGCAAGCAGCTTGGTGTCCATTAGTACCATTTTATCCAAAAACTATAGCATTTAGTGAATCCCTGTAGTGGTGTGCATGCACTTCTACCAGTGTAGCTACATTCTTTTGTTAATGTAATTAGTATAATTTATATTTAGTTAATTTTAAGCTTAATTAATTAGTTATTCACTTACACAGTTATATTTATATGTCATTGAATACTTTATAACCTTTACAACGATACTCTGTTGCTATCTGTGGAGACTTGTAAATGGCTTATCGTGTATTACCTCGCTACTAATTCTGTATTGTTAGCTGTAAGCCACCCTAACATAATAAAATAAAATAAAATAAAATAAATAAGATAGTACTAGAAGCTAGTCCTGGAGGTTAGTGCTGGAAGATAGTGCTGGAAGACAGTACTGGAAGACAGTACTGGAAGACAGTACTGGAAGACAGTACTGGAAGACAGTGCTGGAAGACAGTGCTGGAAGCCAGTGGTGGAAGCCAGTACTGGAAGCTAGTACTGGAAGCCTGGGCTGGAAGCTGGTACTGGAATCTAGTGCCGGAAGAAAGTGCTGGAAGACAGCGCTGGAAGACAGTCCTGGAAGACAGTCCTGGAAGACAGTACTGGAAGACATTACTAGAAGCTAGTACTGGAAGCTAGTGCTGGAAGCCAGTGCTGGAAGCCAGTGCTGGAAGCTAGCACTGGAAGCTAGTGCTAGAAGCCAGTGCTAGAAGCGAGTGCTAGAAGCGGGAGCTGGAAGCTAGTTCTGGAAGCTAGTACTGGAAGACAGTGCTAGAAGACAGTGCTGGAAGACAGTGCTGGAAGACAGTGCTGGAAGACAGTGTTGGAAGCCAGTGGTGGAAGCCAGTACTGGAAGCTAGTACTGGAAGCCTGGGCTGGAAGCTGGTACTGGAATCTAGTGCCGGAAGAAAGTGCTGGAAGACAGCGCTGGAAGACAGTCCTGGAAGACAGTACTGGAAGACATTACTAGAAGCTAGTACTGAAAGCTAGTGCTCGAAGCCAGTGCTGGAAGCCAGTGCTGGAAGCTAGCACTGGAAGCTAGTGCTAGAAGCCAGTGCTAGAAGCGAGTGCTAGAAGCGGGAGCTGGGAGATAGCTGTGTAAGCCAGTACTGGAAGCTAGTGCTGGAAGATAGTGCTGGAAGAAAGTGCTGGAAGACAGCGCTGGAAGACAGTCCTGGAAGACAGTACTGGAAGACATTACTAGAAGCTAGTACTGAAAGCTAGTGCTCGAAGCCAGTGCTGGAAGCCAGTGCTGGAAGCTAGCACTGGAAGCTAGTGCTAGAAGCCAGTGCTAGAAGCGAGTGCTAGAAGCGGGAGCTGGGAGATAGCTGTGTAAGCCAGTACTGGAAGCTAGTGCTGCAAGCCATTACTAGACGCTAGTATTGGAAGCTAGTACTGGAAGCCATTACTAGAAGCTAGTACTGGAAGCCAGTGCTGGAAGCCAGTGCTGGAAGCCAGTGCTGGAAGCCAGTGCTGGAAGCCAGTTCTGGAAGCCAGTGCTGGAAGCCAGTGCTGGAAGATAGTACTAGAAGCTAGTGCTGGAAGATAGTGCTGGAAGACAGTACTGGAAGACAGTACTGGAAGACAGTATTGGAAGACAGTACTGGAAGACAGTACTGGAAGCCAGTGCTGGAAGCCAGTGCTGGAAGCCAGTTCTGGAAGCCAGTGCTGGAAGCCAGTGCTGGAAGATAGTACTAGAAGCTAGTCCTGGAAGTTAGTGCTGGAAGATAGTGCTGGAAGAAAGTGCTGGAAGACAGCGCTGGAAGACAGTCCTGGAAGACAGTACTGGAAGACATTACTAGAAGCTAGTACTGAAAGCTAGTGCTCGAAGCCAGTGCTGGAAGCCAGTGCTGGAAGCTAGCACTGGAAGCTAGTGCTAGAAGCCAGTGCTAGAAGCGAGTGCTAGAAGCGGGAGCTGGGAGATAGCTGTGTAAGCCAGTACTGGAAGCTAGTGCTGCAAGCTAGTACTGGAAGCTAGTTCTGGAAGCTAGTACTGGAAGACAATGTTAGAAGACAGTGCTGGAAGCCAGTGCTGGAAGCCCCAGTACTGGAAGCTAGTGCTGGAAAATAGAACTGGAAGCTAGTCCTGGAAGCTAGTGCTGGAAGCCATTACTAGACGCTAGTATTGGAAGCTAGTACTGGAAGCCATTACTAGAAGCTAGTACTGGAAGCCAGTGCTGGAAGCCAGTGCTGGAAGCCAGTGCTGGAAGCCAGTGCTGGAAGCCAGTTCTGGAAGCCAGTGCTGGAAGCCAGTGCTGGAAGATAGTACTAGAAGCTAGTGCTGGAAGATAGTGCTGGAAGACAGTACTGGAAGACAGTACTGGAAGACAGTATTGGAAGACAGTACTGGAAGACAGTACTGGAAGCCAGTGCTGGAAGCCAGTGCTGGAAGCCAGTTCTGGAAGCCAGTGCTGGAAGCCAGTGCTGGAAGATAGTACTAGAAGCTAGTCCTGGAAGTTAGTGCTGGAAGATAGTGCTGGAAGAAAGTGCTGGAAGACAGCGCTGGAAGACAGTCCTGGAAGACAGTACTGGAAGACATTACTAGAAGCTAGTACTGAAAGCTAGTGCTCGAAGCCAGTGCTGGAAGCCAGTGCTGGAAGCTAGCACTGGAAGCTAGTGCTAGAAGCCAGTGCTAGAAGCGAGTGCTAGAAGCGGGAGCTGGGAGATAGCTGTGTAAGCCAGTACTGGAAGCTAGTGCTGCAAGCTAGTACTGGAAGCTAGTTCTGGAAGCTAGTACTGGAAGACAATGTTAGAAGACAGTGCTGGAAGCCAGTGCTGGAAGCCCCAGTACTGGAAGCTAGTGCTGGAAAATAGAACTGGAAGCTAGTCCTGGAAGCTAGTGCTGGAAGACAGTGCTGGAAGACAGTACTGGAAGACAGTACTGGAAGACAGTACTGGAAGACAGTGCTAGAAGATAGTATTGGAAGACAGTACTGGAAGCCATTACTAGAAGCTAGTGTTGGAAGCTAGTACTGGAAGCCATTACTAGAAGCTAGTACTGGAAGCTAGTACTGAAAGCCAGTGCTGGAAGCCAGTGCTGGAAGCCAGTGCTGGAAGCCAGTTCTGGAAGCCAGTGCTGGAAGCCAGTGCTGGAAGCCAGTGCTGGAAGCCAGTGCTGGAAGCCAGTGCTGGAAGCCAGTGCTGGAAGCCAGTGCTGGAAGCCAGTGCTGGAAGCCAGTGCTAGAAGCCAGTGCTGGAAGCCAGTGCCGGCAGCCAGTGCTAGAAGCCAGTGCTAGAAGCGAGTGCTGGAAGCGGGATCTGGGAGATAGCTGTGTAAGCCAGTACTGGAAGCTAGTGCTGGAAGATAGTACTGGAAGCTAGTGCTTGGAGATAGTACTGGAAGCTAGTCCTGGAAGATAGTGCTGGGGGACAGTGCTGGGAGACAGTACTGGAAGACAGTACTGGAAGACAGTACTGGAAGACAGTATTGGAAGACAGTACTGGAAGACAGTACCTACTGCAAGCTAGTACTGGAAGACAATGCTAGAAGCCAGTGCTAGAAGCGAGTGCTAGAAGCGGGAGCTGGGAGATAGCTGTGTAAGCCAGTACTGGAAGCTAGTGCTGGAAGATAGTACTGGAGTACTGGAAGCTAGTGCTGGAAAATAGTACTGGAAGCTAGTCCTGGAAGATAGTGCTGGGAGACAGTGCTGGGAGACAGTGCTGGGAGACAGTGCTGGGAGACAGTGCTGGGAGACAGTATTGGAAGACAGTACTGGAAGACAGTATTGGAAGACAGTACTGGAAGACAGTACCTACTGCAAGCTAGTACTGGAAGCTAGTTCTGGAAGCTAGTACTGGAAGACAGTGCTAGAAGACAGTGCTGGAAGACAGTCCTGGAAGACAGTGCTGGAAGTCAGTGCTGGAAGTCAGTGCTGGAAGCCAGTGGTGGAAGCCAGTACTGGAAGCTAGTAATAGAAGCCTGGGCTGGAAGCTAGTACTGGAATCTAGTGCTGGAAGAAAGTGCTGGAAGAAAGAGCAGGAAGATGATTTTAAATAAATACTAGAAGACAGTACTGGAAGACAGTGCTGCAAGCCAGAGCTAGAAACCAGTACTGGAAGCTAGTACTGGAAGCCAGTCCTGGAAGCCAGTCCTGGAAGCCAGTACTGGAAGCCAGTGCTAGAAGCGAGTGCTAAAAGCTTGTGCTGGAAGCTAGTGTTGGGAGCTAGTGCTGGGAGATAGTTGTGTAAGCCAGTGGCTGGGAGATAGTTGTGTAAGCCAGTGCTGGGAGATAGTTGTGTAAGCCAGTGCTGGGAGATAGTACTGGAAGCTAGTACTGGAAGCTAGTACTGGAAGCTAGTTCTGGTAGCTAGTGCTGGAAGACACTGCTTTTTTCTATTTGCTGATGATACCTCACTTATCTTTAAAATAGACAGGTATTATTCCTGTCTACTTTAAAGATAAGATCGTCGTAAATAGTACAGTCTCAATGGCTACGGATTGGTTTACCACAAATAACCTAGACGAAATGTTTGTTGGTAGTGTTTATGTGTATGTTTCCTAGGCGATCTTTATAGTTCGCCTGGGCATAACAGTAGACGCCAAACTTCAGTGGGGATCACATATATCAAGCCTAGCGGGAAGGCTCCGTTCGGCCGCCTACACCGTCACGAAAGTTAGCCAGTACACGGATATTGATACAGTTCGATTAGTCTAATTTAGTTATTCTGCTTGCCGCGCCGCGGACATTAAAAATATTTTTGTTCTTCTAATACTAACTGTTCAATTTGTTTAAAGATTGTTGTGGTTTGTCGTTGTTGTTGTTGTTGATTGTTTTGTGATTTGTTTGTTTATTTTAAGGTGGCATCACAATTCATCTTCGAAAACATCTTATATATTTTAGGTAAAATATACACTTGTACACTAAAAACAGTGATATTCATAATATTTATACTAAATTAATACGGCTTCATAAGGTTCATAATTCATTTTTGTTAGTCTTGGTATTACCTTTTATAGCCTTTTATTAGCTTCCCTTTGCTTTGCTAGATTTGCAGTTTCATGAGTTTAAAGCTAAAGTAAAATCTAACCTTTGTTCAAAGGCATACTATTCTATCAACGACTCCTTAAACGATATGAATAGTTGGTCGCTGTGATTAACTCAAGACAATGTTTATGTTCTTTCAATCCAGAATTAGGTTTCCTACTGACAGTTTATATGGGTGGTTCATATAATTGCTTTTTTATTATTTTTATTAAAGCTTTTGTAATTTATTTTCTTTTAATTTCATTTATTGTGGACATAATCTACTCATTACAATTATTTTAAATAAGTTGTATTGCAACATGGTTAGCTAGAGACGTCGTCAGCTGTTCATAATATTTTTGCCTGAGCAACCGGCAGCAAGTTCGTCATGCTCCCTTAGATGCCACTGCTTGCGGTAGCGTCGGGGGTCGGGTTACCACCTTCCCTCAAATATGGCGAGGGGGGTAATAGCTGACCTTTGCGTTATGCTCGTGAACGGGTGCTGTTTGTGGTGACTGGTCGTCTTGCTGACCATGGTTTTTGTTATTGTTATTTGTTTTAACTGTTAATTTATTTTACTCCGGAGGTCGTAGTTTAACAATTGTTACTTCAACTTAGCTATATGCATCAATGTTTGTATCGTCGTGTTTGTGTCGTGTGTGTGTTTGTCGTTGTCTATATAGCGGGCACGCCCTTTATGCCTGGAGACATTATTTACGTTTTAAGTTCTGTTTAAGATTTTTTTTTAAATATTTATTTCAGTTTGAGTTTAGTTTTCAATGTTTTGTTGGTATATTGGCGTGTGCTAGCTGACATATGGCGAATAATTTAATGTATGGTTTTGTTTTCATTATATTCATTACTTACATACTGAAACTACCACCACACTTACCACCACCACCACAACCACTACTACTACACTACTTACTTACCATATTATTACTTACTTTTTGTATAGAATCAAGTTCTTCTAACTTAACAGACAGCTGTGCTGCTGGGGTGTCTGTTGCGTCACTTTTTCTTCCCAGCTAAAGCACTAGGAAGTGGTGAAGGGCGGGCGTTTTGGGGGACTGTCTTATGTAACTTTGACGTTCAAAAAGTGCTGACTCTCAGCCTAGTTTGAATAAATGACTTGATTTTGATTTTTTGATTAGAACAATTTCTGTTCCTAATGTTTACATCTTGAGTTCATAAAAAGAATGTTACTTTTGCTGTTTCTCTTTAACTCGTGCGTGGTTATATTGACCCCAGGAAATTTTGTTAGGTAACTGAAAATACAAGAAGGTGTAGTGACAAAAATTTAAAAGAGTAGGGGAAGTACGTCCAAAATGACATACGGTTTTGTTTTTTAATCTAATATTTTTAATTAACATAGTTACAATAACTGTTTAGGTTGAATAATCATCTTCGGTTCATATGTTTGAACCTACGTAAATTCATAATTGAATAGGACCCATATAAAAAATATAATTTAAATTAATCGAAGCCTCTAAGAAAATTCATTTTGTCCATATAGTGCGGACAAAATGACATATGTACATAATGAATACGAAAATTATGAAGTACATATTTCACAAAATATTAAATATGAGCCCAAAGAGAACAATCGTTGCACAGTAGCCAGCACTCATTGGGCTTGGAGAGGGAAAAGAGGTTGTTTCAGTAAATGCATGCGCAATCATCATCATCACCGTTCGACGCAGCTGGAAATCTTGTGCATTTGAGTCCTCAGTGTATTGAGTCTTCTGTACGAGTGTTCACCTTTTTTCTGACTGCTTTTTAGGATAATTATCGTAGTTTGATTCAACATTGAAAAACTCATAATTGAATGAAGGTATGTCGTTTTGCCCCGAATGTAAGTATGTCATATTGCCCCACAGGTTATCTAAACACTAACTAAGTCATAAT
The DNA here is from genome assembly GCA_932294355.1 of Aporophyla lueneburgensis. NCBI lineage: Eukaryota > Metazoa > Arthropoda > Insecta > Lepidoptera > Noctuidae > Aporophyla > Aporophyla lueneburgensis. Next base: position 13,204,123 of record OW028737.1, read on the forward strand.
TACCATAAACACGAGATTAATAAATAAATACTCTTAAATAATGCAGTGTAATGCTACACTTTTTGAGTTTACTTCAAAAGAGGTAATAGAAACCACGAGAAACTGATCAAAAACAGGACGAAGTGAATAACAATAAAAAACTTTTATGCGCACAAAACGCGTTCCTGCAAGTTACTTCGGCGTAACCAAGTCAATTGCGGTATAAACTTAACAGGTATGCCACCACGGCCAGCGTCACGTAATGATATGACAACTGCAGGATTATAGCCCGCCAATTTCGAAAAAAGCCCGGTGTGTAATTTTGTCCGTATATGTCATTTTGGACATACTTCCCCTATTGCTTTGGTCATGTTGAGAGGATGAATGATACACGACTTACAAAATATATTTACAAGGCAAATGTAAGTCGAAAAGCCAGGAGGTGACTCCCTAGATGGACATATAGTGACCTCATTGGTCAGAACATGATCTTCAGAAAGGTCATGTGCGTAGTACTCGCGACCAGCGTGCGTGTATGACTAGATGAATTAACGAAAATGATGCAGGAGTATGTAAGGGTCATGCTATCTAAGGTGGGGTTCTATAGTTTCTGCTTACCCCCATAGGAAGAAGGCTAACGGCCTTCTTCAAATGAAACTTATGCAGTTAATGACTGATTAAGTTTCATTTGTATATGTAAAAAATACAAGTTATAATGATGTGATCCAGGTTTCTGTTGCCTTTAACAGTTAGTATTTTTAGTTCCATTAAAATGTTAGAAAAGTTTTCGCACGGTAAAAATACGAATAATTAAAAATGGCTTGTCGAATTCAGTTCGTCAATCAAAAGTTCTGAACCAGTCCTCTGACATCATAGCAATTTTTTCTCCACCAGGTATATTCATTTCAGAAGCTCACAATATGTCAACTGCATATCATATTCCTCATCATTTCAGCTAAGTCCACTGCTGGACATGATCCTCCCCCGAACACCAACACTTCGAACGGTTCTGTGCTTCTCGCATCCAGCGGATTCCTGTGGCCTTCATCAGGACAGCGGTCCACCTTGCGTGAGGCTTTCCAACCTTGCGTCACCCCGTACGCGGTTGCCACTCCAAAACCTTTCGGCTACATCAGCCCTCTGTCCTATGAGCAATATTATGTGCATTGTCATCTGCCTTTATCATATCGTCGAATCACATCATTTCAGCCAAAAGACGTCCACAGCTGGACATAGGCCTCCCCCAAGTACCGCCACTTTGACCGGATGACTTTTGGGGCGTTTTGCCATTATCACCACGCTTGGCAGACGGGTTGGCGATCGCAGTATAGCGTTAAACTAACTAGAGAATGCTCTAGTTAGTTTCTAAGTCGTCTCTTACGACACCCACTGGAAGAAATGGGATGGCGCTATTCTTTACATCCGGTACCAAACGGACGGTACCTATATCTATCATATATCTATGTAAAAAAGTAAGTATATTAGAAGGTTTTAGATTCTGAAACCTAAAGCTTGCTCGGGTTATTCATCATTGGTATTTTGCTTTATTTTCAAATGGGTGTAGAAAAAATATGGTTTAATTGCTGATACGAAACATTAATAAATACACATCGTTTTTGTTTTATAGTAGCTTAGTAAAACCAGCCGCCGCTGGTAAAAAGTTAAGTAAAGGTAAAGGTCTGATAAAGTTATCCTTTAGACCATAATATAAATTAATGTTAGAACAAAATTATTTAACGCTGGTAGTAAAATTGTTCAAAGTTCTTGTCTTGTTTAGTTGAAAATACTACTTAATCTCCTAAAATATTAGCGGCGCACAGTGGAACTAGCAGAGTTTGCAAAACACTCTATAAAGTCTTCTATTTTCAGTGAAGTGTAGGTGGATTATATATTCATATGAAATACAAATATTATTCACTAGCTTTTGCCCGCGACTTCGTCCGCGTTAAATTTCTTGTTCCCAAGACCCTTCCCGTCGCGTCGAATCACCTACCCGTGCGATTTTCCCCGTTTTTGCAACATTTTTATTACTGCTCCGCTCCTCTTGGTTGTAGCGTGATGTTATATAGCCTATAGCCTTTCTCGATAAATAGGCTACCCAATACAAAAATAATTTTTCAATTCGGACCAGTAGTTCCTGAGATTAGCGCGTTCAATCAATCAATCAAACAAACAAACTCTTCAGCTTTATAATATTACTAGCTTCTGCCCGCGACTTCGTCCGCGTCAAAGTTTTGCTCCCCTGACCCTTCCCGTCGCATCGATTTGCCTGCTAGTTTTCGTCCATTTTTCGTTGCTGCTCGCTCCTTTTGAGTTATAGTGAGTCAACCTTAAAAGATAGACATATGCTCTCGCGGACTTTTTTTTAGAACTTTTTAAGAGGAACAATTCCGTTATACATTATTTTTGCGTTACTTTAACCGTTTACGCAGCGCACGCAACGGAAACTCTTAAAAGGAATAAATTTTCCCCGTTTTTGCAACATTTTTCATTACTGCTCCGCTCCTCTTAGTTGTAGCGTGATGTTATATAGCCTATAGCCTCCCACGATAAATAGGCTACCCAACACAAAAAGAATTTTTCAATTCGGACCCGTAGTTCCTGAGATTAGCGCGTTCAATCAAACAAACAAACAAACAAACAAACAAACAAACAAACTCTTCAGCTTTATAATATTAGTATAGATATATAGTAATATAGTATAGATAAGTATAGATTTGGAAGTTTCTACGTTATTGTTATTTAATCACGCAAAAACGACCAAACGGATTTGGATGAAATTTGGCACACAGATATTTACTTTCATCCCGATAGTAGGTTCCCGTGGGATGATTTCCGACCTCCACGCGGGGGAAGACACTGGTAACAGCTAGTGTTGAATAACAATAGAAATACGCTAAGAACATGTTATTCCTTCTAAAAAGGTATAAACTCACTCCTTCTTCCCTGGGAGTAGGCAAAACTACAGAACGCCAGCTACTACGATCTTTATTAGGTAGTCCTAATCGGAACTCCTATAGAGAGGATTTATCATATTTAATTACCTAAGTTAACAAGAACAGAGAAAAGACTACAATGGTACCGATTCCCTTGTTCACAAACTAAACTAAATTTAAGTTCAGTGCATCTCTTTCTTTGTATTTCATTAAGAAGAGGACAAAAGATAAATTTTAGTTTAGTCCTGTCAAATTAATCAGCGCTTGACGTAAATTGACGTAATTTTAGTAGGCAAGTTTTTAATCTCGTCTAAACTTGTATGGAGTAGTGACAGGCGCTGATTAATTTGACAGGAGTAAACTAAAATTTATCTTCTGTCCTTTCCTTAATGAAATAGAAAGAAAAAGATGCACTGAACTTAAATTTAGTTTAGTTTGTGAACAAGGGAATCGGTACCATTTACTCTTTTTGTGCTATATTCTAAATAGAACCTAAAATGAGTGTAAATAAATAAAAAAACAGTATAAAAAGAGTGTATATTATATTATTCTTGCTTATTGTCTACCAAAACACTTACATTGTAATACTAACTTCGTTTTTATCTGCCTAGTCTTTTCCCAACTATGTTAGGGTCAGCTTCCAGTCTAACCGGATGCAGCTTAATACCAGTATTTTACATGGAGTGACTGCCTATCCGACCTCCACAACCCAATTACTGGGTAAGTTATGATTATTCTTATACTAATAATAAACAGTCGTGGGTTCTATCCTAATAGAGTGAAGGGGTAGTCAGCCGGCAAGGCGTTGATGACCTCCTTGGATAATTCCTTATAAGCTACAGTCATTTGTTGGTGGACCTTATTGATCAGCTCCGGCACATCTTCCATAGTGAGACCTGTCGTTGGCACCGGCTCCATGCACTGTATGACAATATGACCTGGAAGATAGGAAACAGTGGTCAAGCATAATCTATACTTATAATAAAACTGTACAGAGGTCAATTCTGTACATTGAAAATATATTCAAAATTAATATTGGAGGATGAATGGTGATCGATACTGATGCCAAAAATGCAATCAGTAAAGTTTTTGTCTGTCTGTCTGTCTGTCTGTCTGTCTGTCTGTCTGTCTGTCTGTCTGTCTGTATGTGCACGCATGAGTCAAAAACTACTGAAGGGATTTTAACCAAACTTGGTACGATTGTAGTCCATACTTCTGGGCAGGTTATAGGCTATATAAAATAACGCTAAGACACATAGGAGCCGAGCAGTGACGATAAATTTGAAGCAAGTCGAATGAAAATGCGCTTTCGAGCTAAAAAAAATAACCTTGATTAACACATAGGCTACTTTTTATCCCGATAGTACGTTCACGCGGGATATTTTCCGACCTCCACGCGGGCGAAGCCGCTGGCAAAAGCTAGTCATGTACTAAGTATCTTGGTTGATTCTCCAATTTTTTTTCCATTTTCGAATCGTAAATGTTCTAAATTGATACTAATTGCAGTAAGAATTTAGTAAGCGTCACCTGTATTGCGATAATTTTTTATCTTTGGAAAAAAACTTGTATTGTTTAGAGGTAATTTCGTGATGATTTTTATGGACAACATTTTAATATTGTTTGGTTCTGTTCCTCAGAAAGCTAAAGGAAATAGCACGTAGTTACTAATTTATTTTGATTTTAATGTCTAAGTCTTATTCATTTAATTCAAAAACCAAATTAAAAATAAGCAATTTTAGTTACTAGGTACCCAGTCTTAACGGTATAACGTGAATGAGGCTCCCAATAAAACCGAAGGGAACCCAATGCAACCCTTAATCGTCATATGGATGACGTAAAAGAAAGAAATGACGATGATATTGTAGCACATAGTACAACGACTGAAAACGTTTTTGTGTTTTAGGTTTCAGCTCCAAATTGTATAAACATAAAAAGAAATTAGAACGGGGTAACCATTAATGTAGCAGTCCGTATAGAGATAAGGAAATGTGGTTAGCTTGTGTGGTCTAACGTTCTTCTAACAAAAGAATCCTTTTTGAGAGAATTCAAAAAATATTTCCGTAGATTCGTTTCTCTGAATATTTTCAGTTACAGGGGAAGTTTTGTGTCGATTGTGATGAAGCTTCCATTGGTAAGAAGATTAAAGTCCAAATTAGAATATAGATAGGCTTATTTTTGTCCGAAGACGAAGGGTCACGGAAATTGTAACCTTTCAGATTGAAGTTGCAAAGCAAGATAGCCTGTAAAATCCTTTTTATTAGTAGGCCTTTAGAATGAAATGTACGTGGAATAAATGTTCAATAGGATTTGTAAAGTAAGTGACGATAATAAGGACGACTCTTTCAGAATTTTGAGCGACTTTTCTCACACATTGCTCCGAGAAAAAAATAAGGACATATTTCTTGCGTAATTCGCGTAGTTTGTAAAGTAAGCGTCAATAAAATAAATAAACCGTAGGAAATATTAATACATAAATGTCAATATAAATATTTCCAGATCAGAAGGAAATAAATAGTGGGCGTAGGGGCTTACCTTTATTGAAAACGTATTTCTCCTTATTTATGAAATAGTAGGGCGAGAACACAACGGGAATGATGGGCACCTGCGCCGCCACCGCTATGTTGAACGCGCCCTTCTTGAAAGGTTGTAGCTTTGTATAATCTTTGTTTCTTGTTCCTTCAGGGAACAACCAAATCTTCGTCTGAAAAAATACATTATTCACTTTACAAACAATTTTTCGTAAACGTTGCTTTCACTTTTTTTTGCGTATTTTACAGCGAAATAGTCTGTTTGAATTCTCTTAGGATATTTTTTGACAGTTGTGATCTTTGTGTTCATCTTGATCAAAGCTAAACTGAATATTCATAATGTTTTTAGAATACTCTTTGAACTTTTTGAGATAAATTGTAAATCTATGGAAAAATACTTTTATTTTCGAGGTTTTTTTTTTCTGGATAAATCATCAAATGACTTCTCCCGCTCTGGGTCGAGCGGGAGGGTGTGTCGGAGTTTCACTGACTAAAACTCACCCATGTTCCTTCGGTTACCCATATGCCGGTATCTCGCTTGAACAATCTCGTGACCCCGGCAGGCATCGGTCCTAGTAGACCCCTTCACTGCTGCTGACATCTCTTTGAGGCGCGCGTGGAACACTACGCGCCGTCGACACAAGCTTGGTCCTTACCGGGCGGCGAGCTACCCAATGCTCGCCACCCGCCAGCTCGCGCCTTCGGTGGCCGGAAGTCCGCTATCGACTCCCGACGCCCAGGGCATCTCCTCCTGCGGCGGCTAGGGACGTGAGAGCGCAGTGACTGCCACCCTCACGCGCCCCGCCTCCTCCTTGGCGAGCATTACTGCTTTGCAGAAGGATGTGACGGCTTCCCATGCCCTCTCGCTCCGTACCATGGCTCGCACCAGGGCCGGACGCGAGAGGTCGCCGCCGCCAATCGCCTTCACGAGGACACGGCGGTGCTCCGCCTAGGCAGGGCACACTTCCACCGTATGCTCCACCGTGTCCTCTAGACGATCCTCACCATGGAAACACCCGGGCGTATCCTCCCGCTTTATCCTGAACAGGAACCCACCGAAGCACCCATGCCCGGTGAGAACCTGCGTCAGACGGAAGGTGCGGCCACCGTGGTGCCTCTCTATCCATTCCTCAAAGAGGGGACTTACCGCCGCAATTGTGGCGTGCCCAGCACTGGGTTGCGACAATCGTACCCGCCATGTCGCCATGAGATCACACCGGAGCTCTGTCCGCCGTGCCGCGATTTGTCGCGGCAGCGGAGTTTCGCCCCGGCGTTTCGCCTCCTCGCACCACTCCCACATGTACGCGAGGACCTTTGCCTCCAGATCCTGCCATGGGATCAACCCAGCGCTGGGCACGCCACAATTGCGGCGGTAAGTCCCCTCTTTGAGGAGTGGATAGAGAGGCGCCACGGTGTCCTCACCTTACGCCTGACGCAGGTTCTCACCGGGCATGGGTGCTTCGGTGGGTTCCTGTTCAGGATAAAGCGGGAGGATACGCCCGGGTGTTTCCATTGTGAGGATCGTCTAGAAGACACGGTGGAGCATACGGCGGAAGTGTGCCCTGCCTGGGCGGAGCACCGCCGTGACCTCGTGAAGGCGATCGGCGGCGGCGACCTCTCGCGTCCGGCCCTGGTTCGAGCCATGGTACGGAGCGAGAGGGCATGGGAAGCCGTCACCTCCTTCTGCGAAGCAGTAATGCTCGCGAAGGAGGAGGCGGGGCGCGTGAGGGAGTGGCAGTCTCTGCGCCCTCACGTCCCTAGCCGCCGAAGGAGGAGTCACCCCGGGCGTCGGGAGTCCATAGTGGACTCCCGGCCACCGTAGGCGCAAGATTGCGGGCGGCGAGCAATGGGTAGCTCGCCGCCCGCCAACCAAGCTCGGGTCAACGGCGCGTAGTGTTCCACGCGCGCCTCAAAGAGATGTCAGCAGCGCTGAAGGGGTCTGCTAGGACCGATGCCTGCCGGGGTCGCGTGATTGTTCGAAAGAGATATCGTGACCCTGGCACATGGGCAACTGATGGAACGCGGGTGGGTTTTAGTCAGTAAAAGTCTGACACGCCCTCCCGCTCCACCCAGAGCGGGAGAAGTCATTTGATGATTTCCCATCCAGAAAAAAAAAACCTAGGTCACTTCTGGAGCACCGTCGTCGTCGTCAGTGATGTGGTCCGCATCGGGCACCGCAGGAGGCGGAGCCATGGGTGGGGGACTATGTTCCCCTCGCGAAGGGATTTTCGAGGTCTTGTTTTCTAAATATGATGTGCTTTGAAGTATTAGATCCTAACCTACCTACCCTGTAGAGCGCCAAGGGGTACTGTAGTACCCAGAACGAACATAACTAACATCTACCCTCAAAATAAATTTAAAAAAAAATCTCATTTATTTCAGCTTTTTAACTGTATATTTTATTTTGGTATACAATTGTGATTTTAATTTACGAACTACGGATGTGTATGTGGTCGGATTCGGATGTGATCGAATAATATTTACGGTCGGCCGGAAAATTGCGGAAAATGAGGCTATCAAGTCGTTAAATTTCTTTTTTATTCCATGCTTTTGTGTTAAAACAAATTATATATCTCCCTTCTAACGCTAGCCTACGGTATACGGCAGCTGAAATATACAGAAAAATTTTCTTGGCAGTGGAAGACATAAGTAGCTGATATATAAATAAACATGGAGCAAAAGTTCCAAGTATTGAAAACCAACATTATATTTTTTTACATAGAATATTCAAACACTGCGTTCAAATAAAACGATGTTCAGAAAACAAGCAATGAAAACATAGCACTGTTTCTTGCAACAAGCCAATTTTATATCTACGTTACATCCTAGTTCGTTACTGGCGCATTAAGCGGAATTTATAAGTTTAATATTATCCAAGCCTGGGAGCTTCCTCTATTTAATAAATGAGAGCAGTAAGTACGATGTACGAGGTTATAATGTTCACGTTACTATGCCGGGATAAAGGGAGGGAGATAATGGTGCCGATTCTGTTGTACATGAACTAAACTAACTAAACTATCTCTAAAATTCCTTACTTTTGGCTATGAGAATTGTAACGCTATTCTGCAAGGAAAAATCTCTAAATTTAAAAACTATTTTGACACGACTAAAATCGAATTTGACAATCGCGACTCAGCGTGGTATTTTTTTTTCTTTTGTTTTCGCAACGTTTACTTGTGTGTGCATTGCGTAGAATGAATTTTTTGAGAGACGAAGGCGCGTGCTAGGGTGCAGCCTGGACGTGTTTTATATGGAATTTTTCACTTTTGTTTGAAAAATATAAAAAAAATGTTACCCACGTGTTGATATTTAAATGTTCCGGGGTATACTAAGGGGGTCGAAAATTTCATTATTTTTGCGATAGGACACGCCATTTTCAAGATATAAGCAAAAAATAAAATAAAAAATACAGAACTGTTTTTGCACGTGAAGGCAAGGCGTTGTTGAGAATTTTAGTTCATGACCACTAGTTTTATTCCACACCTTTTTAATCGCGCTTAAAAATAGTCAGATTTAGTTAAAATAAATTATTATAGTCAAAATTTTTGGTGAAAACCGGCAAACTCAGAATAGCAAAATTGCCATTTTCACTAAACTAATAACTCAGTGCAATCTTAGTGCTGTCAAACTAAAATATAGTTAAGTTGTGTCACTTTAGTCTATTTCAGAATAGGAAATCGTCGTTTGACAGGAATAAACCAAATTTTAGTGATTTTTAGTTTAGTTTAGAGAATTTTGTGACAACAGAATCGGCACCATTGTATACTATTAATCCTCCCTTTTTTCCGTGTGGAATTCAAATTGAAAAGCGCTGGTACTTATAACATGAGTTAAATCTTTCATTAGGTATCAGTCGGTCTATTCTGTAAAATCTCAACGTTAAAACTTCGATGAAGTGATCTGTCAATCCCTAACCTAAGGTGAAATGACAGCACACTTCAAACTCACATTCACCTAACCTAAGTTCTGTTAGTGAGTTTTTACCAGAAGAGAATGGCTGATGTCAACTAAACTATTCTTGTTTAAAAGCTTGATTAGATGAGCATCTTATTTTTGAGTACTTATTGTACCGACCTATGGATATAATTACCTACTGTTATTTAATTATTTGTGAAATCGTGAGTAATTCGAGTGTCTGTCATGGCGTATGTGTTGTGGTATCATTGGTATTAATAGATCTAGGTAAAGACATCACACATTATGTCGGTTTTTGTTCTTGTGTCAAATTATTTTGCAGATTTTCTTATTGCATAAATAATGTTATATTTTGTTTTAATGTAGCTTTATTTTCGCTAATTTAGAACAATCAAACAAATTGCAATAAAAAATCTTTCTTGCGCCAAAGTATATTGCAGGTTTTCTTTTTAATTTTTAATTGTTATATTTTGTTTTAACACAGCTTTATTTTTAACGGTGAAGGAAAACATCGCGAAGAAACCGGCGTGTCTTAGAACCAAAAATTCGAAGACATGGGACATCTACCAACCCCGCACTGGGCCCGCGTGGTGGATTATGGCTCACTCCCTCTCAACGAAAGGAGGTTTAAGTCCAAGCAAAAAAAAAAAAAATGTAAAAAAGAGTATGTAGTAGGTATGTCTATAGGTTTTTTAAGGAAAACTAAACTGAAAATCTTTATAAACAGTTATCTGATAGAAACGGTATCACAGTTTAATGTCAATTTTATCGTTTTCCTGTTACATGCTGGATACAGGAAAATGATAAAATAGATAAGTAAGTAGGTAAAAACCTAATCACTTACTATAAATAATAAAATTCTTTCGTTTTTTTTAATGCGTGTGAAAGAACAGATTTTAATGGGCTTTTCGATGTTGTTTTCTTTGGAGACCGAAAAAGCTGTATATTATCGTGTTATGCTTAAGGGAGACCAAACGATAAATTTTATTGCCCAATCCCCGAGTCTGCGTTATCGTAGCCACAGGGAAGTACCCACAGATAATGTTTTATGATACCAACCTTATTTTTTACCATGACCTCGGAGGTCAGCTGGAGTTGTTTGTAGGCTCCCTTCGCGTTACTTCGGTCTATGAACACGACACCAGCCAGATAGGCCGACAGACCAAACGGCCATATGTAGAACAATTCTTTCTTGGCTATCGCCGCCATTTTGTCAACTACATCCCATATATTGAACATTCCTGGAAAAACGATCGAGTATGAATAAACACTTACGGTAAATAACAGTTGCAGATGATATCAATACTTAAACGTACTGGCAATCAATAACGTCGAAGGTGAACGAACCCGATCTACCTTCGAGTAAATATTTGTACAAATTAAATTGAATGTTAATTGCTTTTCGGAATTGATTTGCACTGGGATTAAAATAAGTTATATTTATTCCGTTAATTGTGTTGATATGAAATACTTAATCTTAATCATTTTCGTTTAAATTACTCTAGTACTTATTTACTAAAGTTAATATACAGAATAGCAGCGACATTGAAGTGCGAACTGAAATGAATGAATCTAGATCGATATGCTGAAATTTATCGTCGCTTAAAAAAATGTTTAATGGAAAAGTGAATTTTCGAAATCGGATCAGTAAATATTTCCAGAGAATACATTCTACATCCAAACTCACCAAATTGACCTCATTATAATATAAGTGAAGAAGTGTAGATGTCACTGCCTTATTGGTCTAGTAGTCGTAAGCGCTCTTACTGTGCAAGAAGCTGTGAGTTCGATGCCGAGCTCGGGCTACTCAGAAATCTGGAATTTCTCAGTAGCAGCTCAGACTCTGGATTTGTGCCCGACGGCAATAGGCTTGCCCCGTATTACATGGGACGCAAACACAACTGGCGAAATGTGGGTGTATTATAGGAACATCTCTGCCCAATCCTTAGGGGAAACAAGGCGTGATGTTATGTTTAGAGTAGATGTATTCGTAGGTTAAGAATTAAACAACAGAAAAGTAACTCTCACACATCCCATTTGTGAAGTTTCATAAACCTATTTACTGTAATGTTGTTTTTATTATGCCTATACATATTTACCTAAAATATCGAGCGAGTTCTGATGATTCGAGATGATGACGGCTCCTCGATCCTCGGATAGGATCTTCCCGTCTCGCAGATGCCATTCCAAGTCATATAGCTTTGTTACATGTTTCAGTATTCGAGCTGCTATTCTGAAAACGATATTAGATTTTTTATTAATTAACAAAGTAATTAGTTAGGTAGGTACACATTAATTATAATTATTCATGTTGAATTTCTTCTCCTACCAAAGTCTTGTTTTATTGCATCAATTATACAGCTTTATTGTAACCCATTTTGAATATAATTAAACAAATTGTTGTTGGTTCCGGGTTGGGTACGGTACTGGTGTCGGGTAAAGTGTTATTGGCTTTTTCTATTCTGGGTAATGTGGATGGTACTGGGGATGGTAAAGTATTATTGGGTTTTTCTATTCTGGGTTGGGTGGGTGATACTGGGTATGGGTTAAGTGTTATTGGGTTTTTCTATTCTGGATTGGGTGGTGATACTGGGTATGGGTAAAGTGTTATTGGGTTTTTCTATTCTGGGTTGGGTGGGTGATACTGGGTATGAGTAAAGTGTTATTGGGTTTTTCTATTCTGGGTTCGATGGGTGGTACTGGGGTCGGGTAAAGTGTTATTGGTTTTTCTTTTCTGGGTTGGATGGGTGGTACTAGGGTCGGGTAAAGTGTTATTGGGTTTTTCTATTCAGGGTTCGGTGGGTGGTATTGGGGTCGGGTAAAGTGTTATTAGGTTTTGCTGTTCCGGGTTTTTGTTGTGGGTCAAATCATCAAAAACGTCTCCCGCTCCGCCCAGAGCGGGATGGCGTGTCATACTTTTACTGACAAAAACCCAGCCTTTTTTTTTGTAGGACATCTTGTAATTAACCTAAATAAAGTTATTACTACTTAAGCTGACTTTTTCCCGGCGATTCTTTAAAAAATAATTTAAGGCCTCCAGCCGGGACTTAAATATACTTAAAAAACTAAAGCGACTAAGACCTAAGCGCAACCCCAGGAGGTGTACGGACCTCGGCTTAGGCAGTCACTGGTAGAGGGGGCAGCAAGGGCAAGGCTGGATCTGGGTTGAACCCAACCGTGTTCCTTCAGTTGCCTATATACACAACAGTAGGTATGTCGGTTATAGTTATTGATGGAATCATTGCTACTGAGGTAATTACAGTAGAATCCGTTTAGTACGACTTCGCATGTAACTACCAACCGTTTTTAGCGACGTAAGTATAGGCGCATGTTTGGTTTTAATACGAGCCACTGTGAAAGTACATCCGTTTATTACGACTCCGCTTACAGCGACCGACCGCTTTTAACGACAGAATTTCACACAAAATTGTCCGGCTACAACGACGACGAGTATTGACGTGTTTACAAATAAATCGTAGGTAAGAAACTATCTCCGCCCCGCGCTTCCCCCTTGCCTGCACGTCGCTGATTCGAATGCGACTGTTTAGTTTACGGCGTTAATTTGCGGGTGATGTGTGATTTCGCGTACAAGAATGGCTTCTATAAAACGAAAAAGTTTCTCTGTTGAAGAAAAAAGTGTCATTATTATAATACATTATATGTACATTATGTGAAATAAATAAATATTTTGATTCAAATGTTTTTTTTTCTCTTGGTCACGTAAATATCATTAAATATATTATGTTTGTATGTATATAAATTAATGTGATTTGAATGAAAATCAAAAATTGTCATTTCCTTTAGTACGACTTCCGGTTAGTACGACGTAATATCACCGGTCCCTTCACCGTCGTTATAACACGACGCCGTCACTTCGTGTACAATAGTTTTACATTGTTTTTATTTGTATGTATGTTAGTCTGTAAGGTATTTATGTTATGGGTCTTTGTAGCCCGAAATAAATAAATTGATTGATTGATTGATTGATAACCGGTTTCTACTGTAATACGCATTTACCTAACGGATACATAAATTATCTGATTATAACAAAAAGATATCAATTCATTCATAGTCATTGAGATTATAAAACTGTGGAATAATTGATTAAAAAAACTAGGAAATAGGGTAAAAGCGATAGTAGACCGAATTGATAAAATTGAATACCTACATGTAAATTATTTAATTTAGCTCAACTGGATTTTTTAATTTTAAATTCTCTTGCTCAGTCATTATTTTCTACCTTTATGGATATTTGCTTAAGTTCTTATAATACCTACTTTTTTAGAGTTAAAGTTGATTCGTTTTTTATTTTAGTTACTATTTTTATTACAAAGGTGTGTATTTTTTATATGTATGTGAATGTCGTGTACTCCTGTAATTGGTATAATTATGTACCTATAAGAACCTTTATAACATTTAATGTGCAATGTAAGTGTATGCTGTTTGGGCACGGCACAATTGCGGCGGTAAGTCCCCTCTTTGAGGAATGGATAGAGAGGCGCCACGTCGTCCTCACCTTCCGCCTGACGCAGGTTCTCACCGGGCATGGGTGCTTCGGTGGGTTCCTGTTCAGGATAAAGCGGGAGGATACGTCCGGGTGTTTCCATTGCGAGGATCGTCTGGAGGACACGGTGGAGCATACGGTGGAGGTGTGTCCTGCCTGGGCGGAGCACCGCCGTGTCCTCGTGGAGGTGATCGGCGGCGGCGACCTCTCGCGTCCGGCCCTGGTGCGAGCCATGGTACGGAGCGAGAGGGAATGGGAAACCGTCACCTCCTTCTAGGAAGCAGTAATGCTCGCGAAGGAGGAGGCGGGGCGCGTGAGGGAGTGGCAGTCTCTGCGCCCTCACGTCCCTAGCCGCCGCAGGAGGAGACGCCCCGGGCGTCGGGAGTCGATTGCGGACTCCCGGCCACCGTAGGTGCGAGCTTGCGGACGGCGAGCAATGGGTAGCTCGCCGCCCGATAAGGACCAAGCTCGGGTCGACGGCGCGTAGTGTTCCACGCGAGCTTCAAAGAGATGTCAGCAGCAGTGAAGGGGTCTACTAGGACCGATGCCTGCCGGGGTCGCGTGATTGTTCGAAAGAGATACCGTGGCCCTGGCACATGGGCAACTGATGGAACACGGGTGGGTTTTAGTCAGTAAAAGTCTGACACGCCCTCCCGCTCCGCCCAGAGCGGGAGAAGTCATTTGATGATTTCCCATCCTGAAAAAAAAAAAAAAAAAAGTGTATGCTGTTGTCGCGGATTTGTTCGAACCCTGGCACAGGCTAATGATGGAACAGGAGTGGGTTTTAGTCAGTAAAAGTCTGACACACCCTCCCGCTCCGCCCAGAGCGGGAGACGTCATTTGATGATGTCCCACCTACGAAAAAAAAGGGGTGTGCTATTTGAAAAATAAATAAAGAAGTGTTGACGATAACAAATCATAATACGTTCAAAGATAAATTATTAAGCATAAAATTCAATTTCATTTTGTCATCCTTCAAAAAATCTTTAATATCGAGTGACGTTGTTTTTATTGACCCTTTTTGTGCGTGAGCGACGCGACGACCGTATTCTATCCGGTAGTCCGATGAAGGCAGCTCCGTGTGACAGTGAGACGGGTATGATCAACAGCTGTCGTTTCACACCGTGCCGGGGACGTGCGAGATGTCTCACTACACCAAATTAAGGCTTTGAATAAAGACATTTTCTCAGAAGGGCCAGAAGGGCCTAAAAAATGTCTTAAAAAAAACTAGCGGCTATCGAAACGTACACGGAATCGCCAGGGAAGTTATTATTTTTAAGATCTAATAAATCAGGTCGTCTTCCCAATGTCTAGACAATTTATTATTTGGACTGGACACATTTTCGACCGTTCTGTTGTGCAGGGCTGTACAGTTAGTAAAAAAAATCTAACTCTCTCTCTCTTTCAAATTCTTAGTTATTGAGCCAAAGATTTAACTAAAATATAGTACAGAAAAAAAACTTAAAGATTTTTTTTTTAATGTTCAATTATTAGAGTTAATTGACTTGTTGCTGACCAAACCTACTAGGTAGGAACGTACTACCTCTGTGGAAACATTTTTAAAACTTCACATTTTCATCTCCCATAATTCAAAACTGAATTTTCCTACACGAGCTGCATAATTATCCAGCGCTAAGTTCTACATGACCACGAGCAGAAACTACCCATATACCTATGTACGTGCACCCGTATGTATTTTCAATTTACTAATGGCTCCGCAGTTAAAGAGAAGATCAACAAAGTGTACACAATGTTTTTACCGTTACCCTATCAAGCTATCCAATTACGTTTCATTTTATCTTTATGTTTGTTGTACTTTCAATGTTTTGTTACATAAACGTAAAGCTTTCTCTGTCTATTTACTTCGCTCTGTGAACTAAAACAACTACAACTAAATGTTGTTTTTGTTGTGATTGTTATTAACTGACAGGTCATCTGAAGTTATTGATAATATTGGTAGAACACGTGCCTCGAACTATTTGTGTTTATTTTCCCCGATAACATCAAGCGTCGGTCGATGGTTTGCCTTCCCTATTTTCTACGCAGTGACCTAAAGCATTGATTGGTTCGGACTGATGAGGGAACTCACTAAACTACCCTCGCTTTCCCTAAGTGGCTTTTACTCTAAAACTTTAGCTTCGTTTATGTGGGGACACATTTAACTTGGGTTTATTTATGGAACTAAAGTTCTTTACAAAAGTTCATTTGTGTGTTTAAAGCAACTTTGAGTCCACTTCCCAGCGGAATGAGGGACTTTAATTCGGGATATTTTTGTTAGATAGGAACTTTTAGGTAGTTAGTAATTGTAACCTTCTTCTGTCTATCTCTAGTCATCCTGTTTGTTCTGCAAAAGTATTTTAGGAAGACGTCTAAATGGTCAAAAACAAATAATACCTAGTAACGAGGGCCCATGAGGAGAATAAGTAATTTTGTTTGCTATTTGGAGTGTGTTCAACTTTTTGGCGATGAAAATAAATTAACTATTTAATTTATATCCTACGCTATCTAGAGCAGTGGTGGCCAAGTGGTATCGCCTCCGACTTTATTATCATCACCATTGCTCCTAAAACGGTGAAGGAAAATCATGATGAAACCGGCATATCCTAACCAAAAATTCGAAGAATTGTGACACCTGCTAATCCGCACTGGGCGGGGCCGCGTGGTAGATTACGGCCCACTCCCTCTCACCGAGATGAGATCAGTGACCCAGCAGCAGGAACGGTATAGGCTGATTATGCTTATGCTGTCCTACATTGATGAATTTTACTCATACAATGACATGAATATTTATTTTTAAAGTATTATATTGTTTTAATTATTGTAAATGTGAAGATTTAAGTGCGTGTTTTTTTTTCTGGGTTCCTTTTCTTCTCATTTATTTTTTATCACAGTCTGGCAGTTTGAGTAATTTATGCGACCTACACAAATGTCCTTTCTTTGGTATTGTTCGTCGAATCATTGACCTCCTTAAGTTCTGAGTTGAGCTGCATGATTACTGACAAAAGCGTGCACTGATTGGACAGGTCCACTCAATCTGTGTGGTTCTTTCCTTAAAAGACCACTTCAGACACCAATCCATATGGTCTTCACATGATCTAACCAAGTTATGTCTGGACTTTAAAAGAGACTGTGACCTCTGAGTTTGTTTCGGCCTTTCTTCTCAGAGTAGTCAGATAGTAAACGCCACCCTCATCTAGTTAAAAAAAAATATGATTGACGTGTAAAAGTGTTTGTACAAAACTACTTGCAAAAATAAAGTCATTTATCATTTATCATTATCATTATCACTTAAGTTCACTAAATAACCTTTTTTTATCCGTTGTAGCCTACTGTCGCTTGCAAACATTGATCCATAAAAAGTAACTTTGGTGTGGATTCACCTTTAACCAACGCTGGCTGTCCAGTTTGAGTAACATGAGTTCAAATACTCAAAGTTTGATTAAAGATGAAGAAAAACAAAAATATGACATATTTTTGTTTCTCATTTAAGTTATGATAATATTTAGGTAGAGTTTTTCTACTGTACCTCTTGTGGCTAAGTAATAATAGCCGCACGGGTTGATCGTTCAGGTTAAGCTACGCTTGCCGCGGTTTTTCCGTGGATGGGTGACCATCTTTACATACGACCCTTCCGTGCCTCGGAAAGCACGTTAAGCCGTTGGTCCCGGCTGTCTTTCGTAGATCTTAGACAATCGTTACGGGTTAGAAGCCCGAAAGTCCGACAACCAGTCTTATCAAGGGGTATCGTATTACCTAGTACCTGGGTTGTGGAGGTCAGATAGGCATTCGCTAAATGTAAAATACTGGTACTCATCTGCATCCGGTTAGACTGGAAGCCGACCCCAACATAGTTGGGAAAAGGCTAGGCAGATAATGAGTTTGTCAAGTCAATCAAGCTGACAAGCCTTTTCGAACTCTGTTGAGGTCGACTTCCGGTCTAACCGGATGCTGATGAATATCATTTCTGAATATTTTACATAGAGCGACTGGCGACAGCTTATCAGACCTTCAAAACCCAGTTACTGGGTAACTCGATACCCCTTGGTAAGACGGTTAGCAGACAGACGGTTGTACTTGTCAGACTCGATTCTCAATAATAATAAGTATAATTTATTCAGAAACTGGCTGTTAGTTTTCGCAAATTAAAAGTTAAGAAGCAAATGAAATAATTTATTTAATTAATCCCACAATTCACAACTTGTGGGAAACTCCAATTCAGTAATTATTTTACCTTTTTGTTACACCATATTATGTAAACTTAGTATATGTGTACCTAGTTATCTATAGAGGATAACATATGTACCTACAATGCGAGCTAAGTATTCAGTAGAACTCAGTTACTCCATTATAGAGAAACCCTTTCAATGTTTGTAAATATAAAGTTAATCATCTTTCTTTCTATTTGGTTTCATCTTTCTATATGAATCTAAATCTATTTTGGCCCTCGACCCGCTGCGTCGCATCGCAACGCCGGTCCGAGCGGTAACTTCGTTTTCACTTAGCGTTCTTTCTGACTTTGTTTTTTTCGGTCGGTTCCTCCTTTTAAACGCGATGTTAATCTATACTAATATTATAAAGAGGAAACCTTTGTATTTTTGTATGTTTGTATTGAATAGGCTCAAAAACTACTGGACCGATTTCAAAATTTCTTTTACCATTACTTAGAGGGATTCTTTTGAATCCGTATAGGCTATATTTTATCCCGGAAAATAGATAGGATTTTTCGTGGTAGTGAAAATTGTGGAGTAAGGCGTCGAAAAAACTGCCGTACGTTAACGATTCTCGCGAACGCTGCCTAAATGGTTAGAGATGTATGGTTGACTTCTATAGAAAAGTTGTAGAACTCAATAATGCCTACAAAAAAGTCCGCGATAGTACAAACCAAACATTTATATTTTAGCCGTTATAACCACTTTTCCATAGAATAAAAGTAATTAAAATTATTAGCCTATGTTTATTGATCATATTATCGTCAAATACTAATCCTTATCCAAATAAACTATTTATTGAGCAAGATTGTTTCAATAGCTATAAATTACTTTTTATTTTATTCCAATCGGACAATCCATTCAAAAGATATTACGAATTTAAAATTGTAATTGGTATTAAAATGAATGATGGTGTCGCACAACATACATACAAAACAATTTTTTTTTTCAGAGAGCTTAAAAAATAAATGTCCACCCGTGCGAAGCCGGGGCGGGTCGCTAGTAGCTTATAATCATCCTCAAGAATTCGGATACCAGATGCAATAAAAAAATGAAGGGTGAATCCAGAGATTACCCCCTACATATAAACTAATACAATAATAATACTTATCGATTTATAAGGAAGTAGATTCTCACTGAATAAAGGTTACGTATTATGCTGATACACGATTTAAGAGATTCAATGTCAACAGACCGACCCCGAACCAGTCAGCTGTTAGAATTTATTTGTGTTGAATTAATGCAAAATGTGTAATGTCAAATTATTATTTATGTCGACATATTATGTTTAAAAGAAGGTCATTATATTAATAGTATAAATTATCATCATTATGGGCCAGCATCGCCAATATTTAATCGTGTTATAAAGATTATAAAAAATATACGCATGATTATAATATTTTTGATTGTTACATCGTTAATAATTGTGTTACCTGATATTTTTACTGTTCAAAAAACTACCTACTTATATTCAGGGGGTCTATTCTCAAAGTCCGTAAACGAAGATACGGGCTCGCCCGGATTCATTAAAACAATTGTCAAATCCCTTTTTTAGGAAGGGTAAAAACACTCCGAATGTAGAACAACTGTCAAGACATGTTCTCACTCATTCTTAGTTCCGAAACCGAACGAATGTTATGTCCGGAAGGGAAACGAAATAGAAATCGCCAATTTTTTTCAAATCGAAATTGCGCCGAAATTACGGACTTCGGGCTTAGGGTGACTGACAGACTGGTGTGACTTGAATTTGATTTCGAGTAGTATAATTTTTTACATCTACGACTTTCATTTCGCACCTGCTTCAGCAGTATATACCTTTGCTAAAATTGGTACGATACAGAAAAGATTAGCATGGCCCTGCGCAAGAATGACACGCAAAATCGTGAAGCGTTCCACATTTTTGTGTACGCACACATGCTATCCTAATTTACTATATTACATTTGTAGAATGGTCGACATCGGCTTCATTTGCCCAAATAAAAAATATAATAGACTAGACTTATGAAATAGTGGAATAATGATATCCCCGTGCGTCGAATAGTCCGAGCCAGGTCCGATAAGGCGTTGTTCCTGCGTTTCGATCAACAATACCATACAACATATGTTGATATAATAACAATACGTTGGTATTGTTGATCGAAGGCCCTGAGCCTGGTCTTTTTCTCGTCTTGTCGGATTCCAGTTCCATCGGACTATGATAGTTAGGGAGAGAGTGCACTTGTGTCTACACACATATGTGTGCACTGTAATATCAGCCACACCGAAAGTTGGTCTCCGCTGAGATTGGTCACCATGGCTAAGATTCGGTCCGGAGCACTATTTTATTATTATTTTTCTCTATTCTTTTACAGTTTGCCTTTGGCCTTTGCTTTTGATCATTATAGGAAACGTTATCGGTTGGAATAATAGAAAATCAAAAAGCCACAAGTTTTCACTGAAAGCGAGGCCATTAGGGTACCCTTTCATGTTTTTCCCTTATTTCTTATCGTTGCAGTTTTACCCTCAACCCTATTTCCAGTTGTTACCTACCCTTCAAAATACATTTTTTTTTTGTTCGGCAATTCATTTAAGAAATGGTATAGGTTACAATGGTTCAATTGTTTACAATATGTAAAAAGAAAAATGCATATAAAATATACGATTAGATAAACTGTGTATAAAAAATAAAATCTAATAAAAACAATGAATATGAATTGCACTTACTTTGCATTTCTCACATTTCTGGGACTCAGAAGAAAGAATGGCCAAATCACAGCTGATAACACAGAAGTTGCAAAATAGAATATACAGAAATTAAAATAAAACTTGACTTTATTAGGTCCCGTTTCGTGTAGCTTCTTGAGAATATACGTCAACACAGACACTACTGTAAATATAAATATTTTGTACCACATCGTGATCGTCCCTGTCGGCACCAAACGCACAATCGCACCGCTGTATGTTTATGTCTATACTGAATTAATTACTTTATCTATTTGTGGTTTATATCTCTAGGATTCTGCGGAAGGAAGAAAAAAACGCGGTACATTGTTCAAATTTAAACTTTGTATACAACGTGTAACAGAATAAACGGCTTCTGAATTTTTTTTTTGTCTGGCATCACGTAGTTAATCCTGAAAAGATTGTTACTACTTAAACGAATTGTAGTTCTAAAAAGTTACCTTTTTAGGCCTCCAGCCGGGCGGCTTCTGAATCGATTTCCATCATTATTTATATGTGTTAATTTTCTCCGGAAAAATCCTTTATTTAACCTAAATTAGGATCACTGCGTAAAACAAACGTAATAAAATATTTTATTTAGGGAAATTTAAGCCTTATCTCAAAGCAATAAAAGCCCATATGAATGTATGGCTGAATTTGTAGATAGTTCAATAGCATCCATACACACGTAAATAATATGAATACATTTTAGATTAAAGTAAGTGTGGGAAAAATAAAATATTTAATTTAAGGAAGATTAATCCTTAATTCCAAGCAATACGTCTTACTTACAACACACACAACCGAATTTGTACTTTGTAGTTCGGTCCCACATAATAATAATCATGTCTATCCTTACTCACATACACAACCCCTATTGTACGTAATTTAAGGAAATTTCAACCTTATTTCAAAGTCATCATCATCATCATTGCAGCCGTAAGACGTCCACTGCTGGACTTAGGCCTCCCCCTATTTGGGGGGCTTTGCCATAATCGCCACGCTTGGCAGGCGGGTTGGCGATCGCAGTATGGTGGTAAAATGCATAGAAAACGCTGCTGCTCATTCTCTAGTAAGTGCCTTAGTCGCCTTTTACGACACCCACGGGAAGAAATGGGGTGGTGTTATTCTTTACGTCCGGCACCACACAGTACTCAATTTCAGAGTAGTAAAGCTTTTTTAAATGCATGACTGAACTTGTAATTCCGCATTTCACATTCTTTTCTTGAGAAATGACTAAATATTAGAAAATCTAAGGTACGTGTTTTGATGAATGTTGTTGAACGGTCAAAATGAAAGTGATTCCTATTGATACTAAGTTGCGCAATGATCCCTCTGGATGACATCTAGACACGCGGCTGTATATGAGAACTAGGCAAGTCAGGACTGACCATTGAACTTGGCACCCATTTACATCTCACTTCTTTTGTCGTTGAAGTCAACAACCGAGGCATATATCATAATATTGAACTTGGCTCTCATTTCACATTTATGTTTTTGATGGTCATCTTTTCTATGATGCGTTCTATTGTACAGCCGCTAGCACATTAAGGTACCCGAAACTGTCAAATTTTCCCAATCAATCTTGAACTTAATACTTTAGCGTTAAAGTTGTAAACCTACGAAAGAAATTTGACAGATTGTAGTAGCTTCAAGTGCTGGTCTCTGTACCTCCACACACAGTAACCATTAACAACTTTTGGCCCTTTGACTTACACGTTGTTTTGGCGTGAAAAAGTACGGTTTATTCGCCGCGTGTAGGCACGGTCTTTAGTGTTGTATGGATTGCAATGGAAGCTTGTGTCGTGTTTTTTCTACGGCGCCGTTTATACGCCGTACCGTAAAGTAACCGTGCCGTGTACAAAGGGCTTTAGTCATGGAGATTTTATAAAACGTGGAAAATCCAACCCTCAGTTATTCGGACTACCAACCGCGTTTAAATAAGTTTATACCTTCAAGTTGACCCAACCGCGCCCCGCACTATCTCTGCCCCACGCGTGTTGTTATTGTTTTAGTTCGTTTCCAATTGTTATTGTACTCCGCTGTGATATATTTTCTTTAGTCATTTAAGAAAACATGTTCTCTCTTAATAAACAATGATTTTTGTTAATCAAGTTTTTTATTTATTTTGATCCACCTAGCTTTTAAACTATGCAGCATTATATATCATTCAATAATATGTACGAAAACCGTTTTTCTCCATACATTCGAGTACCCGAATACCTAACGACAACAATTCAAAATAAGTCTCGAACTGCAAATCTATTCTGTAATAATCTCACCACGAAAACTTAGGTAAAGAAGCTGTCAATAATATCAATCTCTAGCATTAGGTGGAATAACAGCTTACTTCACGGGGTGAGATTTTTATCGATGGTGCAGCTGGTCAACCCAAAATGATCCTTATTTTTACGTAATTACGGATAAACTGAGGTTAAGTATCAAGATATGTAATCATTCCTACACCAATATTAGGACAGAGTTAAGTGGTGAAGAAGGATAAAGAATGTCTGTGACTGAGCTGTCGCTCAGTCACAGACATTTAGTCGCAAAGAGAGAGCCATGCGTGCATACGCATGGCTCTCTATATGGACATTTATGTATGGATACTTCTACAATAAAAAGGAAACAGATTTTACAAGGACTGTTATTCTTCTGCGGTAATAGAACTTCTCTCGATCTACAACTCGAATTATTTGATCTGACACAGAACTTCATAGTTCAGTTAAATGAGTTATAAGACATTGAATGAGACAGGCATGGATTTTACTGACTAAAACCCACCCTTGTACCTTCAGTTGCCTTTGCCAGGGCCACGGTAACTTTTTCGAACAAATCCGCCAAAGCCTGGCAGGGTCATTGTTGTCATCTAGGGCGTTTAGAGTAGACATGAGATATACCTGCCAATCTCCATACCCGGCCTTCAAGGTATGGGTATGGCCAAATACCTGGACCAAAAACCGGGTTTCAAAATACCTGTAAGTATTTGGGTGTGTCATGATTTCGATAAGTAAACGTATGCGATAGGTATGGCATACCTCAAATATTATATAGGTACGACGTTTCAAGTAAGAGATATGAAGATGGTTATTAGTATTAGTGAGTACCTACTAAATATTATATGCAAAATAACATTAATTTTATTTAAACTGACTAACTAGAGTAGCTGTGTAGTTAAAAATCACTTTATTACACACAATATATTTTTAAGGAACTCTTTGATATGATAAAAATGTAATTCGTAATATTTTTTATGCAATAACATTATTACGCAATTATATTCCTTAAGAACGTAGACATATGTATTTTTTCCACGTGAATTAGATCGTCCGAACGTTCCTAAAGCACGAATGACGCTTCGGGTCCTGCCATAAGTGGTCGGGTAGTTTCGGCGGACCGATGCCGCACGAACTGGCTGATACCTTGTGGTAGCGGTTCGTTTCGTACTAGCCTATACGTATGACGTCATACCTTCAAGGTATTTACCCAGTATTCCGGTCTGTACCCGGGCTGCGTACTGGGAAGCACATACTTGGTATATATACCTGTACCAGTATATACGCCTCATCTCTAGTTTAGAGTCCCGCAAAGTGATAAATAATTCCGAAAGACTGCACCTATTCTAAACTATGGATATCTGCACCAAGGTTATAAATGTTGTAGACGGTCGGAGAAACGCCCCAATAATTCATTTTATCCTCTTTTTACTTGCCGTTTGATTTTCTTTTATGGCGTCAATTATGAGAAGAGATCTTAATTAAAAATAGAACATAAATCTAAACGTAAGGATATTTAGAATGTTATCGCTTGTGGTTCAGACGATAGAATACGAAAGGGAGGTATATTTTATAAGCCCATGAATACATAACAGGGATATTTTTTCTTTAAATCGAACTGTCAGTTTAGCTTCCGTTTTCCACAAAAAGTGCCGAAAACGTTCGCTACGGAAATGTACGGAACTGTTGAAAGATTGATGCGAATCGCGCCCCCGGGCCCGGCTCGATATATACCGGCCCTGACGTCATATAAGGGCTGTTGTACACCGCGCCATTGCTTTAGTACAGCACTTTGAACCTTTATCTATCTATACCTTGAATAATACCACTAAAACACACAAATGCGTACCAACGTCTAAAACGTTAAATAATGCATAACCCGACTCTTCCCCTCTTCTTTTTTGTCAAAAAGGTCAGGTAAAGCAGGTGAAGTACCTACTGACCGTTCCAGCACTATCATATCAATATTTTTTTTGTTTATCTATACTATAATATACTATAATAATATTATAAAGCTGAAGAATTTGTTTGTTTGATTGAACGCGCTAAACTCAGGAACTACTGGTCGGAATTAAAAAATTATTTTTGTGTTGGGTAAACTGGCAAGCAATTAGATGCGACGGGAAAGGTAGCGAAAATTTTACGCGGACGTAGTCGCGGGCAGAAGCTAGTCAACAATATGCATCAAATCCAAGTGCTTAGAATTGCGAGCATCTTTTGCACTCATCATCATCATCATCATCATAATTTCTGCCGAAAGACATCCACTGCTGGACTAAGGCCTCCCACAAGAACCGCCGCTTTGACTGCTTCATTTTATTGGTGGGTTGCCATAATCGCCACGCTTGGCAGGCGGGTTGGCGACCGCAGTGAGGTGATAAAATGAACAGAAAACGCTGTGCAGAAAATTCTCTAGTAAGTCCCTTAGACGCCTTTATAGACAGCCACGGGAAAAATGGGATGATGCTATTCTTTACGTCAGGCACTACACGGTATGGAATTTTGCACTGTCTAAATTATAATACTACTAGCTTTTTCCCGTGACTTCGTCCGCGTGGAGTTCGGTATTATTTTTTTGTTCAGGTGTAATTTTGTGCAATTTTTTGTATAAATGTTCTTGTCTATTTTGTTTTATGTTTTTGTGCAATTTTTGTGAAATAGTGGAAATAGTTATTGTTTTCGTAATCGCCGACCCGATAAACCATAAAAACGATACCCATGTTAATTTTCAGAATTTGTCACCCCTTTTCCACCTTTTAGGGGTTGAATTCTGAAAGAGCCTGAAACACTTGTTTACTCATTTATTGATAGGAGTACTCCTGTGAAGTTTCGAATAAAATAGTTTAACTAATCTTGTTACCCCATACAAAATTTCTAGGCCTTTTTCACCCCCTTAGTGAATTTTCAAAAACCCTAGGATATGTAATTATTTATTTCTAATTGTTAACCTAAAAACAAAGTTTCAGGCTTCTAGCTCTAAAAATGACGGACTTCGATACAAAATTTTAACCCCTTTTTCACCCCATTAGGGGGCGAATTTTCAAAAATCGTTTCTTAGCGGAAGCTTACGTCATTACAACTATCTGTATGCCAAATTTCAGCGAAATCCGTTCTGTAGTATCGGCTGTGCGTTGATAGATGAGTCAGTCAGGTTTGCCTTTTATATATTTAGATTTTTCATATTTTGTTTGAATTCTCAAAAAAAAAAAAAAAAATATTACCCACGTGTTGATAAATATATATATCAAATACTTTATTACAATGCAACGTTAGTACAGACGCCACCAGGTCAAGCTACCCGAAACTGTCAATTTTTCCCAATGAACCTTGAACCTAATGCTCTAGAAATAAAGTCGAAAATCTATTAAAGAAATCTGACAGTACAGTAATATTGAAAGGAAATTGAAAAGAAAGACAGGAAAATGTTTTTCGTATGACGAAATACAGATCTAGTGACCACGTGCCGCGGCCGTAAGTATCTGCAGTAGCTACATTACTTTCTGGTTATCTTAATGACGTACGTTCATTAATTCATCTATCTATAATACAAACATTAAATGACGACTAGCTTTTCTTGAGGCTTATAAACAGTCGCGGTAATCCCATGAAAAAAGAGAGCAAAAGATGATCGCTGTATGGAACCGCCCTTATACCAAATCAAGTTTACGTTATATCCTCATCGCTAGATAACGTTATCTACGTTATCGTGTCGCTCACCTACGCGGTTATACAAAGCTGATTAGAGATAGGATCCACATTTACTGACGAGAATTTAACTACATGTTTTTTGATTAACATTTTTTGAATGGTTTAACTCTATTGTTAATCTGTTTTGAAAAACACATAGTTTTTGTTTACCCATTACCAGTCATCATTTGCCTAGCTTTTACCCAACTATTGTATGTTTGGGTGGGTCTGCATGCAGCATGCCTGGGATGGAGGTAAACACTAGTATTTCATACTAGCTTCTGCCCGCGACTTCGTCCGCGTCATATTTTTGCTCCCCTGATGCTTCCCGTCGCATCGATTTGCCTGCTAGTTTTCGTCCATTTCTCGTTGCTGCTCGCTCCTTTTGAGTTATAGTGAGTCAACCTTAAAAGATAGACATATGCTCTTGCGGACTTTTTTTTAGAACTTTTTAAAAGGAACAATTCCGTCATACATAATTTTTGCGTTACTTTAACCGTTTACGCAGCGCACGCAACGGAAACTCTCAAAAGGAATAAATTTTCCCCGTTTTTGCAACATTTTTCATTACTGCTTCGCTCCTCTTAGTTGTAGCGTGATGTTATATGGCTTAGCCTCCTTCAATAAATAGGCTACTCAACACAAAAAGAATTTTTCAATTCGGACCAGTAGTTCCTGAGATTAGCGCGTTCAATCAAACAAACAAACATACAAACAAACAAACTCTTCAGCTTTATAATATTGTATTAAGTATAGATGAAGCGACTGCACCTTGGTAAGACTGGTTGTAAGACTTTCGGGCAAGAAAACCTGTAACGACTGTGAAAGATTCACAAATGACAGGCAGGACCAACGGCTTTACATGTTTTCCGAGGCACGGTAGGGTCTTGGTATTTAAAAATTATACGGACCAACCACAGCAACCAGTAAAGCAGTAATTTTACTTAACATTATGAAAAACATTTACAATGAGACCAACCCTTTTTTATTGTGGGTGGGAAATTTATAAAAAGACCTCTCCCGCTCTGGGTGGAGCGGGAGGAACGTTGGCTAAAACCCACCAATGTTCCTTCAGTTGCCTATATGCTAAGGCCACGGTAACTCTTTCGAACTAATCTCGCGAATAAAACTAGTGTTTGTAAACGTGAGTTTGGTAATTAACATTTATTTATTTTATTTATTTATATATGCTTTATTGTACACCAGAAAATTAATTACAACAAAAAACATTTCACAATAAAAACATACAATGGGCGGCCTTATCGCTTTCTGCGATCTCTTCCAGGCAACCTTGGAATGGACAGTGATTGCGTGGACATAAAAATGGGGTTGTCACTGGTGCAAATACAATTTACTTTAATAAATACATATAATAATCATATATATCCTATATAATAGATACTTATATACATACATAAGTACTATATATATATATATCAGAAGATGAAAGACAAGTACAGATAATCTCAGCTACGTGAACAAGATCACAACAACAAGTAATGCTCCTTAATGAGTTTCTTGAATATAGATAAAGATTGCGCGCGTTTTATTTGAACTGGCAATGCATTCCACAAACGAGCAGCCTGAACAGAAAAGGATTTGTCAAAGAATGTTGTAGAATGCATTGGCATTTTGAGCTTTAAGTTATCTGATGACCTTAAGAACTTTGTGTGGGAGTCACAAAGATACTGAAAACGATTCTTAAGATAGAGAGGGGTGTAAGGGGAAAAGAGCACATTATATAAAAGGGAAAGAATATGGGCATTCCGGCGAAGGCGAATTGGTAACCACTTGAGTTTCACACGAAATTCGGAGACATGGTCATATTTGCGCAAACCGAATATAAACCTTATACAGACATTTTGAAGCCGCTCAAGTTTATCGAGTTGGTCCTGGGTAAGGTCAAGATAGCTGGCATCAGCATAATCAAGGATGGGTAAAAGAAGTGATTGTGCAAGCGCAATCTTGGTGGCAGTCGGCAGAAAATTACGCAGTCTCTTCAAAGATGCAGCGGATGCAAATAGCTTGCGACTAACTTCCTGTAGCTGGGCAGTCCAAGTGAAGTTCTTATCGATGAAAATCCCCAAGTTTTAACAACATTTTAACTCTTATCACACGTTGTGCCACTAGTTAATTAACCATTATTGTTCTTTGAGTAGAGAACATTGCAGTTCAATCCACGAAACGTAAAACAGAATTGCAACGTCTATGTTTTGATATGTAATCAGATCAAAAATGAATGAACGAACAATGAACGGAACTGGATACCCATCTCTTTTACTATATTACGAAATTTAATACTTTCTCGACTGAAATTTGTAGCATGACATTTCATTTTCAACCGACGAAAAAAAACGGAGGAGGTTATCAATTCGACGCGTATATTTTTTTTTTTTTTTTTATGTATGACCACGCATAACTTTTTACATAGTGATCCGATTGTGACAATTCTTCTTCTATTGGAAAGGGTATACTTCCAAGGTGGTCCCATATAAATTTGGAAAACAAAATCGAACCCTAAGGGTCGGAAAACAGGGGATGATTGATTGTTCACTCACTGATTGTAATGTATAAACACGCATAACTTTATACAGAGTAGTCCGATTTTGATAATTCTTTTTGTGTTGGATAGGGTATACTTTGCCAAGTATTATTAGTACATTAAAGCCACAAAAAAATATAAAATAAAAACTTTTTAACAAAAAATTAAACCGCCGAAAAACTGAAAAGCATAAAATAATACTTAAACCTTAAAATTTTGAGTCGGCGCTGAAAAATCAATGAACAAGGATCACTCAAAGCGCCGACTCATAATTTTAAGGTTTAAGTATTATTTTATGCTTTTCAGTTTTTCGGCGGTTTAATTTTTTGTTAAAAAGTTTTATTCGTATTGTACGGAGATTTAGTTTATTGATTGACGAAAACGTCAGACAAGGAAAAATATGTTTTAAGTTTTTTAACCTGTATTTATTTTTATGAGTGCCCATGAGTATATTGCCTACTAATATATTACCAAATTTACACGTACTGCAACGTCAAACAATTTAAAATGTTTAACAGCGATACTTCATAACGTCAATTTCCTTTGACATTAACCCAGAGTTCTGCTCTCAAAACGGTGAAGGAAAACATTGTGTGGAAACCAGCATGTCTTAGAAACAAATATTCGAAGACAACAATATAAAATATTTAACAGCGCTACTTCATAACGTCAATTTACTTTGACATAACCCAGAGTTCTGCTCTCAAAACGGTGAAGGAAAACATCGTGCGGAAACCGGCATGTATTAGAAACAAAAATTCGAAGACAACAATAGCGGTACTTCATAACGCCAATTTTCTTTGACATTAACCCAGAGTTCTGCTCTCAAAACGGTGAAGGAAAACATCGTGAGGAAACCGGCATGTCTAGCCAGATTCGTTGACCCTACGTTCTTTCGAATATCAGACCAATTGACTAGTGAATTTAAATATTGAAGACTTCAAGTTATGATAATTCCGTACCTAAATAATAGTATCACAGATTGACAGAGAGGAAATTTAAATAAGATCTTTACCATACGGAATTAGGCAGGAAGTAAGGAAATATCTAGAACATGCGAAATGTGACTATTCAATGTTATTGCTTTGGTTATGTAACTTGCAAAATGTCTACAATATAAGCATAAATGATTACATAATTTGATGTCGTATTTAAAACCGAAGGTTAGCGTGACCTACAATTTGATAGTAAATAACACAAAGTTTAGTTCTAAGCGTGGCTAATGTCACAAAGTGTGGGCATAAAAGTTTTATGTATCGCGTCGCCTAGTCGTAAACCAGACGCTACGGTAAAGTAACCTACTTTCGAGGCGCGAAAAGCACACATTTGGAGGTTCACAATAAGTACCTATTTCGCTATTTTTATGACCGTGAGTCTTTTTATCAAGAATATCAATCGTATAAAATACCAAAAAAAAAAAAAACATCAAATTTTCTGATGAATTACCCAGTTCTTGGATTAAGAAGCGAATTAATTGGGTAATTAGCAGTTTAATGGGAAAAAACTTAAAGTACCTAAATTCAATTAAGCCATTTAAGATTCGCATTTTACTTATTTCTGTAGCACACGCTATGAACTATGTTGGGCAAAGACATGTTGGGTAACAAATGGATGGTGTTATTCTGTGTGATAGCGGTACCCGGGTGTCTGTGTGGTGCATCGTCACTCTCGCTTCGAAGTGCACCAGCTTACAAGCCGTTGGATCCTGATTATCAATATCCTACATTGTACAGAGATCATGTCTTCACCTCTTTGAGTGAAAACGGCCAGAAATTATTTTTCGCCATAGATTCACGTATGTGCCTTTTAAATAACGTAAATATTGAAGTTCTGTTCCATTATTATTATTGTGTAATTTTACTACCTATATTTCAATGTAATTTAGTATTATCATAATTCTAAGAAAGCAGATATTTAAGAGTCACTCACTATTACTAGATCACAGTCAGTTTTGGAGAGCTGATAGTTTTTCATTATGAATGAAGGCGTCAGACAAAAACGTTTTCTTTCATAAAATCTTACTATACCTTCTTATATTTTTAGATCCGTCGTGTGTCGCAAAAAGAGGTCAATGTATCAAAAGAGGGAAATGCATAGAAAAGAAAATGTTGTACATATCGCGTGTGTGTTATATGCGCGATTTGGTTTGCTGTTACGCCGACTTCGAGATGTACCCCTTTGTCGAACGCAGCACAAGTTACCCTCAAGTTGCTCCAAATCTTGATTAAAGCATACAGATCTTTCTGATATGATTCTAGAACTCTTTGATTTAATTTATTTGTATCCCAATTATTATTTTTATTGTATTTAGAAACATTGTATCTGTTAATAAAACGGGAGTCAGGTGTTGTAGGCGGGGGTGATGGTGTTCCCTTGACGAAAGAGTGAAATTAAACCAGTCAGAATGTCGTAATAATTGAGTATATTTGGCACACATAAAATTACACAGAAATCACTACAAATGGTTGTAAAAGAGTACACAGCACACAATATAATATACAGTCAGAATAAGCAGTACACATGATTAAATCCTAGCTATATTACACTTGAAGACTGGCTAACTAGATATAGGGTACATCGCGACTAAGCAGTGGACAGCGGAGCCACTTACTTCACAAACACTACGTGGTAACTTGATGATTCATGTGAACTTGTAACAATACTAAATCCAAAAATAGACGCTCGGCCCTTTTATAACTTTTGTTGCCTACCGCAAGTAGCGTATACATTTCTTTACTTTGATTAGCCGCTCCGCCAATTGAGAGCGAGAAAAATGGACTTTCCCTAAGGGGACAGGTTTCGACTTGTCGAGAATTTCAAAACACGTGTAAGCGAGTTCAAGGTTTCTGCTTTCTTATTGGATTAACAATGTGGCTCGTCCTATTGGACATACGCTACTTTCAAAATCGTGTACGAACTACATAAGGTATTTTAGGTATATTCATACCTACTCACAGCTAATTAGTGCTTTACAATAAATGAGTTAGGTAACTATAAGCTAATTAGTTTTATACAAACATGACACAGGCATTACAGACTAATTAGATTCCAACAGGTTATTGTTACAGGTAATTACAGGTTAATTAGAATTCAAAAGGTCAAGACAATGGTAACACAGGTGATTATAAACATACATCGGTATTTACTTAAGTATCTTCATGGAAATCTACTACTTTTATTAAAGAACAGTATAGGTATTTGTTTAGGTATTTTACAGAGGCTATACCGGAGTTACCGAATACAATAGCGAGGAGATATTAATGTTAAAAGTTAGCTAGTCTCATAGGGCGTCGCCCACAACAATAAAGAAACATAAATACTAACTATAGCTTGTTTTATTGAGCTTCGCCTACATTCCACCCCCTGTAACAGGGTTCAACCGACTTACAATTCTTGGTCTGTGGGAAGCACAATAATCTTCGCTACGGGTCGACGTAGGACCCCATTTACAGTCTTAACATCTACTACACGGATAATACCATCGTGTCCATGATACACAGCTTTGATGAGACCTTTGGTCCACGCACTTCGCGGTCTATTATTGTCCACAATCACTACTACGTCACTGATACGTACGTTCGGCACATTGTTTGACCACTTTTCCCGACGTTGGAGCGTAGGCAGGTACTCTCGCAGCCAGCGCCGCCAGAACATGTCGGCGAGCGCGTTCACGCGCCGCCACTGCCGGCGAGAGTCGATGTCTTCGGCGTCGCTCGATGCAAACGGAGTACTCCCGGACGCAGTGCCCAGGAGTAGATGGTTCGGCGTCAGGACCACGGGCTGGTCGTAGTCGTCGTTCACGTAGCTCAGTGGCCGGCTGTTTACGATCAGCTCGGCTTCGGTGAGGAGGGTGTAGAGGACCTCCTCACGAGGGGCACGCTCCTTGAGCGTACTGCGAAGTGCGTTCTTCACGGATCTCACCAGGCGCTCCCAGCAGCCACCCATGTGTGGGGCCGCCGGGGGATTGAAGTGCCATTCGATGCCACGGTGAATGGCCTCGGCCCTTATCTGACCTTGGTTGAGGTCTTTCAGGGCTGCTCGAAGCTCGGTATTGGCCCCGATGAAGTTGGTACCCTGGTCAGAGTACACATGTGCTGGTTGCCCGCGGCGCGCTATGAGGCGCCGCAAGGCTAGTATGGCGGAGTCGGCGCTTAGGGAAGCGGCCAACTCAAGGTGGACGGCGCGTGTAGTGAGGCAGGTGAATAGGGCACCCCACCTCTTCTCGCGCCGTCGCCCGATTGCGACCTCCATCGGGCCGAAGTAGTCCACCCCCACTCGCACAAAGGCTCGTCTGGATGGTTCCAGCCTTGCGAGCGGCAGGTCACCCATCTTCGGTGGCGCGGGCTTGGCTCGGCAGACGCGACAGAGTTGGCAGTTGGCAACCACTGTCTTTACTGAGGTTCTGATTTTAGTGACCCAGTATTTTTCCCGTAGATTGTTGACGACGGTCTCGTGGTTGGCATGCAGAGCCATCGCATGGTAATGAGCGATTAGCTTTCTTGTCAGAGGATGGCGGCCCTCCAGGATAATAGGGTGCCGCTCGCCGAACGTGAGCACCTCACAGGCACTGAGGCGCCCTCTCACTCGTAGCAACCCGTCGTTGGCTATCATGGGGTCGAGAGCCTTGATGCTGCTGCTGCTGGGAACGGGCAGGCCTTTTAGGATGGTGGCCCGCTCGCTTTGGAAGCTTTCTTCTTGACACAGCCTCAACAGGCTGTTGTGGGCATCTTCTAGGTCTCGCTGACACAGCTCCGTAGTCGACCGACGTTTGCGACATCGGCCGCTGAAGATGAGCACGCGCGCAATGACGCGCTGAATGCGCGTCCACGATGAGTAGCGCTCGTACTCTAGGAGTGGTGTCGCCGGTGCTGCCGCGGCGTGGACCCGCTGGATGCGCTCAAGGTTCGCTTCCGACGCCTCCGCCTCGGGACACGCAGGCCACAGCTCCTGTGGGTCACATAGAAACGAGGGGCCCGAGAGCCACTCTGCGTGGTCATCGGGCCAACACAACCTGGTGGCCTTATCAGCTGGGTTATCCTGTGAAGGTACCCAGCGCCAGTTGCCTCTGTCTGACAGCCTATCTATTTCGGCTAGTCGGTGCGAGACGAATCGTTGAAATTCCTGTGCATCGGAGTTTATCCACTTTAATACAGTCTTGCTGTCGGTCCAAAGGAATTTCTTTTCGATTCGTATACCTAACTCTTTGTGGGCAGTGTCTGCTATACGACAGGCTAACACGGCTGCTTGTAACTCTAGCCTGGGAATGGATACTACTTTTTGTGGAGCTACTCGCGCTTTCCCTAGTAACATAACCGATTCCCTCCTACCTTCAGAGTTAGAGCCCACTAGGTATACTACTGCGGCGTAAGCAAGCTCGCTGGCGTCCCCGAACGCGTGTATTTCTAAATTATCGAGTTTTAACCCGTACCACCGCGGTATTTTTAATTCGTTTAAGCGGTATAAATTATGGAGCCAATTAAACCATACTTTGGCGTCCTTTTCTTTTAAGGGTTCGTCCCATTGTATTCCCGACTTCGAAATTCGTTGCATTAATATGCGTGATTGAATTACACACGGGTATAGGAAACCTAGCGGGTCGTAAATCGACATTATCATACTAAGAAATTGTCTTTTAGTGGGCACTAAGCTACCATTTATAATTTCCGGTGGTAGTCTCTTAAATGACAGATCAAAACCTAAGTCGTCGTCTTTAGGTGACCATATTAAACCTAGGGTCCTCTCTACTGAGCCTGTTCCCTTCTCAAGGGCTACCTTATCAGGCATTTCTATTTTCAGCCTTTCCCTTAGCTCCGATGAGTTAGTGACCCACCCCCGGATAATGAATCCACCGGATGCATGTATTCGTGTCACTTCCTCTATTAACGTGTTAGCCTTCTCCTCGGTCCAAGCACTATCTAGATAGTCGTCCATATAGTGCCTAGATTTAATGGCTTCCACAGCTTCGGGATAAACATCAATGAAATCATCGGCATTTTTGTTGAGTATATATATTGCCGTAGTAGGGGACGAGGCTGCACCAAATATCATGGAATTCATCGCGTATGTATCTGGTTCTTTATGGTGATCCGCGCCTCTCCATAAAAATAATTGCGCGCCTTGATCTTCTGCCCTTATTTTTACGCGTAAGAACATATCAGCGATATCCCCTGAAAACGCGACGGGGCCTATCCTGAACTTAATTAAAATGCCTAGCAAAGAATTCAGTAAGTCAGGTCCGGTTAGCAGATTATCATTTAAACACGTCCCATGAGACGTAGCGGCTGCGTCGAACACTAAACGTAGCTTGCCCGGTTTGTTCGGGTTAACGACTCCGAAATGCGGTAAATACCAAACCGGCGAGCTGTCTATGTTACCGTATACTTTACGCGCGTAACCTTCGTCTACTAACCTACCTATCTGAGCTGAATATTGCTCAGCGAAACTAGTGTCTTTACGCATACGTTTCTCTATGCCGTACAGCCTTTGCCTGGCCTGATTATAATTATCAGGTAACTGAATATTGTCATGTTTCCATAACAAACCGACCTTCCATTGTGACTGGTCAGGGATACGATGGCTAGTGCTGTCTAATACGGCTAATGCCCTCTCGACATCTTTATGTTTACGTAAATTCTCTGAAATACCTATCGCTTCTAGCTCAAACTGTGATTTAACTAGATTATGTAAATCAGGAAGGGAAACGGTCATGCAACTAACACATTCTTTACTATTATTATTGTTATTAATATTAAATGGTCCATGTATGACCCAACCTAACTTAGTGAGTGAGGCAACTGGCTTACCGGATTTTCCTTGGCGGATGTCCTGACTGACGAGCAGCTCCCAGTTGTCCTGTCCGAGAAGCAGCAGCGGTTTGGCTCCCCTCATCTCTACGCAACCCAAGTCGCGTAGGTGCGCGTTGTCGTCGATCACTGTGGCGGTCACTGTTTGCGTTGGTAGGTTAATGTCTACTATTGTCCGACACGTAATGTTATGGCACTGACCGTTAGGTCCTTTTACGCGCACTTGTACCACTCGCGACGTTGAGTCTGTTACTCCGTAGCCACCCGTGGTTTTTAAGGAGAGAGGAACACATGGGCCCACTAAGTCTGTGGCGAGCGAGCTGTCGATGAGTGACACGGTCGCACCATCGTCCAGTAGAGCGTAACACTGATTATCGTCACTGTTTCCATCGCTGACCGTTACTGGCATTATTTTTAGTAGTGTCGTAGCTCGCCACTTGCCTATATTTGTGACGCTTTCCGTCTTACTTTCTGGCGGCGTAGCCACCTTTTCTTTCGGCTGCTTATCCGCGTGTAACAGCAGGTGATGTCTGAACCCGCACTTCTTGCATCTACTCGCACGGCAAAACCTCTTGGGATGTTTACTCACGAGACATTTGAAGCATGTGTTCTTCTCCTTTATCGTGTCCCAACGCTGTTGAACGGTAAGCTTCTTAAACTGGTCACACTCGTCTATGTTGTGCTTTCGTTGACATATAACGCATTCTTCAGGAGCGGCAGACTCGTCGCTCTGCGTGTTCACTCGTTGCGTCAACGGAGGCCTGCTGGCGGCCGAGCGCGCGGCGTTGGCTGGCCGGGACTGACCGGCGCCGCCATACTTCTGCTGTTGCTTGGCAGGGGGCTTCGATGGACCGGGCTCAAACATACTCGCCTGAGTGTAGTACGACGTTGAGCGTGTCAAGTGTATCAGAAAATGTGATAATATTTCTAGATTTGGAGACACTCTTAAGTCCACCCCCTGTGTGTTGTCCAGGCCCATTGCGAAGTCACCGTATTGCGCGCGCTGTACAGGGGTCAGCTTGCTCAGCAGGTCACTCACCAGCTGCGGATTATTTATATATCCATCCGCACGAATATTTTTGAGTAACGAAACACAATTTCTAACCGTTGACGAGAATTTCCTTAGTTCGCGTCCACTTTCCGTTACTCTAGGTAATTCTTTGACCTTTTGTATGGCGTACTGTAGCACTAGGGTCGGGTGACCGTACTCATCCTCTAGCGCGCGCATTATCTCGGACGGATCAGTTGACGATCGTAGTAAGTCCTCTACTGATACCTTTGCGTCGCCTTGTAATGAGGTTTTTAATCGTGCTAAGTTTTCGTGCGCCTTGAAATTGTATAACTGTGATGTTTCCCAGTACATGTTCCGATATGATATCCAGTCGGCTGGGTCACCTTTAAAGTATGGCAATTCATAGGCCTGTCTTGGTACCGGTCGTGGTGGTTGTGCCATGTTCGTGATAGCCTCTGCCAGTCTGTCTATCTTACGGTCTCTGTCCCCTGACGATTCTCTCCGCCTTTCTCTTTCATCCGCTCCGTACTGCATCTGCCGCCGTGTATCCGACTCGAGTGTGGCTACTCGAGGTACACTTGCGACCGGAGTGGTAAAGGCGGTATAACGGCTGGGTAACTGGAACCTTATTCCATCTGACGTTACTGGCGTGTACCTGGACGTAATTGGTGCCGTTATGTTAGGTAACGGTACAGACGCGGATGTCCTAGGTACTTGGGACTGGTCTAGATCACACGGCACTGACGACCCACGGTGGTTATTCACAAGATTCACCCTACTTACGGTTTGTTCACGGGGGTCAGATGTTTCACGGGGCGCAGTCATTTCAATAGGTGCGCCTGACACAGCCGGCGTCCCCAATACTTCTATCAATTGGGGGACTTGGGGCGTGGTTTTCACCCACTCTTCGACGCGCTGTGTCGTACTCACATCTGACTGTGAATCATCGCTTTCAGCGGCCGCCTCTATCTCAGCTATTTCCGCTTCCATCCTTTTCTTGACGAGGTTTTCCTTGTCTTTGACCAGGTTCTCTTTCAACTGCACTAATTCGCGCTCCGCTTCGTACTCGATCCGTTTTTTAAGGTAATCGACGCTCCTGTGGCTATTTCTTGACG
This sequence comes from Aporophyla lueneburgensis, assembly GCA_932294355.1. Classification (NCBI taxonomy): domain Eukaryota; kingdom Metazoa; phylum Arthropoda; class Insecta; order Lepidoptera; family Noctuidae; genus Aporophyla; species Aporophyla lueneburgensis. The sequence continues at coordinate 13,242,328 of OW028737.1, forward strand.
ATATTTTGCTGCGCGGCGAGGTGTGGCGACCCTTGGGCGCTGCCTGCCCCCCGTGCGCTCTCTCTGACGTCAATTTACTGTGGTCAATTAATCGGCCACCGGTGAGCGGAATATTGCGAGCGGACGTCGATGCCAATGTCGGTGCTACGGACGGAGAACCTGGAGCCCTTTCGGATGGTAAGCCTGAGTCAGAGACGATGTCCTCTGCTTGTCGCGTACCCATTTCTTCCGCCAGTCTTCGTAACTTGCTGCGTGTGGTGATTTCACTTCTGTGACTCATGATTCTGACTGGTTCACTCTATTCTAATTGAACCTGATCCGGCTCGCAAGGACCAAAATGTTAATAAAACGGGAGTCAGGTGTTGTAGGCGGGGGTGACGGTGTTCCCTTGACGAAAGAGTGAAATTAAACCAGTCAGAATGTCGTAATAATTGAGTATATTTGGCACACATAAAATTACACAGAAATCACTACAAATGGTTGTAAAAGAGTACACAGCACACAATATAAAATACAGTCAGAATAAGCAGTACACATAATTAAATCCTAGCTATATTACACTTGAAGACTGGCTAACTAGATATAGGGTACATCGCGACTAAGCAGTGGACAGCGGAGCCACTTAGGCTTCACAAACACTACGTGGTAACTTGATGATTCATGTAAACTTGTAAAAATACTAAATCCAAAAATAGACGCTCGGCCCTTTTATAACTTTTGTTGCCTACCGCAAGTAGCGTATACATTTCTTTACTTTGATTAGCCGCTCCGCCAATTGAGAGCGAGAAAAATGGACTTTCCCTAAGGGGACAGGTTTCGACTTGTCGAGAATTTCAAAACACGTGTAAGCGAGTTCAAGGTTTCTGCTTTCTTATTGGATTAACAATGTGGCTCGTCCTATTGGACATACGCTACTTTCAAAATCGTGTACGAACTACATAAGGTATTTTAGGTATATTCATACCTACTCACAGCTAATTAGTGCTTTACAATAAATGAGTTAGGTAACTATAAGCTAATTAGTTTTATACAAACATGACACAGGCATTACAGACTAATTAGATTCCAACAGGTTATTGTTACAGGTAATTACAGGTTAATTAGAATTCAAAAGGTCAAGACAATGGTAACACAGGTGATTATAAACATACATCGGTATTTACTTAAGTATCTTCATGGAAATCTACTACTTTTATTAAAGAACAGTATAGGTATTTGTTTAGGTATTTTACAGAGGCTATACCGGAGTTACCGAATACAATAGCGAGGAGATATTAATGTTAAAAGTTAGCTAGTCTCATAGGGCGTCGCCCACAACAATAAAGAAACATAAATACTAACTATAGCTTGTTTTATTGAGCTTCGCCTACAGTATCAAATAGAAATGCTGTACTAGCCTCCAGCTTATTAAAAAAAAAAACTTATCGCCGCGTGTTTTTATAAGCTGTAACTAAAAAAGTTTACGTTTTACTCTATATTTGTAACACTAATTATGTGTGTACACACATACATTATACCAAGGTTCCGCCACGGGTACTCCCCATCCATTTTCCATAGTCAGTAACAGGCAAACAAACGATGCCATCGAAATATAAATGTTTATATTATATTTACTTCTGGGGATACAAAATATGATAACTCTATCTGTGTGATGAAAGGAAGTAGACAGTTTTAGTACTGAATTCCATCGTGTTGGTTTAGTGACAAAACTAGACAGTGGGGCAAAATAAAGTTGAGAAAAAACAACATTCAGTCCCGTAAAGCACGACAACAGAACTGTGAAACAATCGCAACTGATGTAAACAACCAATGGATGATATTTATGGTATTGTTGCGATGAGCGCGTCGCTGCGATATTTTTCCCTCGCGCCTAAATTTTGGTCACGCGCGGGTCCCTCACTCGAACCTTAACAAATGCTGTAATAGGAAACTGTTATCCAACAAAAGGCCAAGTGAAATTAAGTTATCGGCACAAATTACGTTTTAGAAGAAGATAAATAGAAGACATTTTATTGGCCTACTCTCCTATCCAAGAGAAAGACCCTACAACATTTTCCAGTCGACGTGGGTTAGTACTAGACAGGAATTACTAATGTTTCGACCTTTACAATGTAAAGAGACGGTAATTAATGTTGACAGGCCCGTAGCTGGGAATTTGTCTATACATTGCAAAAGTTTATAGGTGGGCGGAACCAGGACACCCCAAACAAATGCTAATTTCACGCTTTAAGGGCAACGCGCGGCCGCTGAAGTTATGAAATAAATTATGTGTGACGAGACGGCGACGAAGTATATTTGCGTGTATTCTTACTTAGTAATGAATTACTTGAATACAAAGAAGTGAAAGTGCTTGCTCGCGGTCTAGACTATCTACGTATTGGTTCGGGGTCAATAAGAGGTGCTAAATATAACTTGGAGAGCAGATATTCCGTCTGTTTCCTCGTTCATGACACTTATCTGGACCATTTTATACTGTGACGTATTTTAGCGATAGTGGGCGAGGGCGTGGTGTGTTTGTTTGTTTAATTTATGTTTGAAGATAGTGTATTCGCGTCTAGCGTGTATAAATGAGATATTGATTCACGTTAACACCACTAGGTAATATTGATAGGGATATTCTTATTTAATCATCCGAACATAGCTACACAAACAATCACCTGTGTTCCTTCTCTTGAATTTTTTATAACTGTTAGAGAAACTTCACCATATGTCTCTCCTCTACAGAGGTGTATAGTAAGCCCACTTTTTCCAGATACATCCCATGCTAAAGGGACAATAAAAAAGAAAAAGACAGAAATAAACAAAAATAGCCGCTTGTCGCACCGAACAAGAGCGAGCGGTCTCCAAGTATTAGCATAAAAGAGGCTCGATGTTTATTTTCGCTGTAACTTCACAGTGTACGCCTTTTTTTTTTTTTTTTTTTTTCAGGATGGGAAATCATCAAATGACTTCTCCCGCTCTGGGCGGAGCGGGAGGGCGTGTCAGACTTTTACTGACTAAAACCCACCCGTGTTCCATCAGTTGCCTATGTGCCAGGGTCACGGTATCTCTTTCGAACAATCACGCGACCCCGGCAGGCATCGGTCCTAGAAGACCCCTACACTGCTGCTGACATCTCTTTGAGGCGCGCGTGGAACACTGCGCGCCGTCGACCCGAGCCTGGTCCTTACCGGGCGGCGAGCTACCCATTGCTCGCCACCCGCAAGCTCGCGCCTACGGTGGCCGGGAGTCCGCAATCGACTCCCGACGCCCGGGGCGTCTCCTCCTGCGGCGGCTAGGGGCGTGAGGGCGCAGAGACTGCCACTCCCTCACGCGCCCCGCCTCCTCCTTCACGAGCATTACTGCTTCGCAGAAGGACAGTGTACGCCTACGTATTGTTTTGATGACCTGTGCAGCACCTCTCCAATTTATTACCGGATCGGAAACGGGCGGAGCTGTGGACCTGTACTTGTTTTTTCATATCGTATCAATACTTAATCCTTCTAAACAACTTTCCAATCACCGCATTGGGCACCGTTTTCGATTAAAGGTCCAGCACGCGTAGCATGACCACCGTAGAAACGGGTTTTGTCGACGGAAGAATAGACAAAATCACAGATTGTAGAAAGATTTCTACCGTCCAAAGCATGGCGATATTAAAACTGAAGAGAAGAAATGTTTCTCTTCTTCAGTCGACAAAATTCTACGATGTCGAGCATGGCGACAAATTTTTCTCTACTTTTGAGTTGGAGTTTCAATTGGGGATACATTTTTTTACAGGATTATGTTAATTACTAGCTTCTGCCCACAACTTCATCCACGTTAAATTTCTTGTTCCTCCGACCCTTCCCGTCGCGTCGAATCGCCTACCCGTGTGATTTCCCCGTTTTTGCAACATTTTTCATTACTGCTCCGCTTTTCATGGTTGTAGCGTGATGTTATATAACCTTTCTCGATAAATAGGCTACCTAACATAAAAATATTTTTCAATTCGGATCTGTAGTTCCTGAGATTAGCGCGATCAATCAAACAAACAAACTCTTCAGCTTTATAATATTAGTATAGAAATCATCAATAGAATACTCTAAGATCGTTTAATCCCACTGTATGACTATTCAATGAAAAAGGCCTTAGCGGATCCACCTTAATTACATTAGTTACCACTCTCTTGCTATGGAAAGAATAACTGTCTTTGTCTTCATAGAAACCCGAGTCTACCGGGTCGCCCTGTGCTCGGACCGAAGAGATGTCGAATTGAATAGAAAGAACTTTGTCTATTCTTGTTAGAACAAATATACAATTGGTCATGCTACGCCTGCAGGTGGCTTTACTTTTTCTACATTTATAATAATTATACATCGTCATATTTCAACCAATTTACACAAAATCAATAAATAAGAATTTGTAAAAAATATCGTTTTAAACCTTCCTCCTGAATCACTTTGTCTATTGCTGAAAACTACATAATCATTCTGTTCAATATTTTTTGAGTTTATCGTGAACATAAAAAAAACCGGTCAAGTGCGAGTCGGCCTCGCGCACCGAGGGTTCCGTACAAACCTGTAGGTATCCTCGGTTTATGTATAAGGTTTATGTTTATGAAATTAAATGTTTTTTTTTTAATTTTTATATTTGAGTTGATTGAATGAAAGGTAAATTGCGGTTTACGGTTTGTGACGTATTAAAAAAAAAACTACTTACTGGATCTCGTTCAAACCAATTTTCGGTGGAAGTTTATATAGTTATGTACATCATATATTTTTTTTGAGTTTTATCATTCGCTTATTTTAGAAGTTACGGGGGGGGGGGGGGGGGACACTCATTTTACCACTTTGGAAGCGTCTCTCGCGCAAATTGTTCAGTTTAGAAAAAAATGATAATAGAAACCTCAATACCATTTTTGAAGACCTATTCATAGATACCCCACACGTATGGGTTTGATAAAAATAAAATTTTTGAGTTTCAGTTCTAAGTATGGGGAACCCCAAAATTTATTATTATTTTTCTATTTTAATGTAAAAATCTTGATGCGGTTCACATAATACATCTACTTACCAAGTTTCAACAGCGTACCTCTTATAGTTTCGGATAAAAGTGGCTGTGACATACGGACGGACAGACAGACAGACAGACAGACGGACAGACAGACAGACATGACGAATCTATAAGGGTTCCGTTTTTTGCCATTTGGCAACGGAACCCTAAAAATGCAATCGAGTGCATGAGTCGCCGGTGCCAAATGTGCCAACGCGAAAGCCTAGTTTAAGATAAACGTAAATTAACCCCACGTCTATTTGGCTCAGTAACATTAATTCCGACCTAACGTCAAGCTGTAAAGCAATAAAGCGAACGACTGCAAAGCCGTTTGATACAACAATATTGTAACCTGAATACCTACCTGTTACCCGTGTAACTAAGTCGGTTCCCGAATATATTATACAAGTTAATGCTCTCGAATCATTGAGCACAGATGGCTAACATCTGTAATCTCAAGAAGAAGGAGATTGATAAACATTGCTGTACTAAGATATAAAGATATACATGCAACCTACTACATTGTTTATCTTATACCTTTAAACGAGCAATTCTTGTATATATATATATAATCTGAATCTCGGAAACGGCTCCAACGATTTTCATGAAATTTTGTATACAGGGGGTTTCGGGGGCAATAAATCGATCTAGCTAGGATTCATTTTTAGAAAATGTCATTTTATTCGCGTTTTCATTAATCAACTTTTAAACATAAACTGAAAAATATAACTGTTCCTGACATCTATTGGCGACTAATAATACTATTTTTTTAATTGGGAGCAACTAACTGCTTTAACGACACAACAACACTAAAGCTACTTCAACAGATGGCGTTGTTAAGCAACACTAAGTCATTGGCTTGACGTGTTTGGTTTGACGTTATGGTCCAGGAGGTAGCGTTGCAAATGAAAAAGTCATAGTAAGCCGGCTGAACTTATTATTTTAAACACAATTTACCAAAAAATACCGAGCAAAGCTCGGTCATCCAGATATTGTAAATAAAACACAATTTATAGCGTGTGTGACTAGGTAAAATGAAAATAAAGAACTCGATTGTGGCTAGGCTGTATCATAGTGTTTCGTTCAATAATTTGACGATAACAATTCCACCCATTAAATAACCATAAAAAGAGCATGGATCCTCAGTTGAAGCTATACATAGCATAAGCATAATCAGCTTATAACGTTATCATTGCTGGGACACAGGCCTCCTGTCTGTGAGAGTGAGTGGGCCATTTGGAAGCTATACATATTCTCGTATATGTACAATTTGCATTTCTTTTGATATGTTTCTTTGTTATGGTTCTGTCAAGAAGGATATTTATGAAACGAAGTTCTGTAACGCAGCTTGTGGTAGGAGTAAAGTTGTAGAAAACGTTACGTAACAAAAACGTGTTATGCCCTCTCTATACAACTTTTCATTTCCGAGAGAGAGTGAGATAATTTTCATAGTTTTCGGGGGTGCTAAAGCCAATAATGAGGTCAAAATAAAGTTTGAGAATACAACAGATAGAATAAACAACGTTATATTCGGAGTTGAAGAAAAAGCGTAAGGAACTTCATCCCTGACCGGGTTGTCTCGACACTACACTTTTTTGTGTTGTATATTACCTACTAGTTCTCATATGGTGCAAATGATATGGTGTTCTAATCCAGAAGCTCGCTTTCCCAGTGTTGACTATTGACTCTACGTTGTATTGTTTCAAGGGCTCTCACTGCTGAATAGTGTATGCCGATTAAAAAACCATTGAAATGTCAAAGTTTAACGTGAAAAAAACGTAAGCACTTCCCACAAACCAGTATATTTATACTGTATGTAAATACGGCTCGAGTTTTCAGCTGAAATCTGTAGAGCGCATAACCCTTACCTCACATCTCGTTTAATTCAAAAATATCTAGATGACCGAGCTTTGCTCGGTACTTTTTGGTAAATTGTGTTTAAAGTAATAAGTTTATGTTCAACTTGATTATCGATAAAGTTGATCATTGAAAACACGAATAAAAACGACATTTTATAAAAATGAATCCTAGCTAGATCGATTTATCGCCCCCGAAACCCCCTGTCTACTAAATTTCATGAAAATCGTTGGAGCCGTTTCCGAGATTCAGATTATATATATATATACATATATACAAGAATTGCTCGTTTAAAGGTATAAGATATGATTTTGTTTTCCTGCCATTATTGCCAATTTAAAACGTTTATGTATACCCATATGACTACAGTCACGAGCACTAATATGCATCGTATAGCACTAATATGTATGCACTTAGCAACTTTCAAAAGTGATTTTCTCCTATTTTACAGGTTGTATTTTTATGTTATTACGAACGTAGTATTTTGGATCCCATACTATGATGAAATAGGCTCTTTATCTCAAAGTTGCAGTCGATATTTCAAGAGAAAATCGCTAAAGAATTTGGCTATGTCTATACATATTAATGCCTGTGACTTTACCTAAGTATACAAAAGACGTCATTTGCTTTGTAGTCACGGAAAATGTGAATTATTTTGAATTTGTCACGTAAAATTAAGAGCTACCTACTGATCATAACTGGTGTTAGCAAGGACATTCAGAGAAAAGGCATAAATCAATGTTAACTTCAGGGCTGAGTGCTTGGTTACTCTTTCGGAAGGGCCTCTTTTAACCTACACGGGTAAAAATGATGATATCAGTTAATACTGTGGATCATGGCTTCATCGCCCGTCTAAGGACCGTCTATGGGCGTTCACCTACCTAACATTGTTAAATTCGGGGTAACACGGTTCCCCTTTCCTGATTTAGAACACAGAAGAGAACTTGGAAAATAATGTTATTTTAATACGCTACTGTAGACGATATTATATGTCTTTCCATCTGGGGATAGAATGTAAAGATTCTGGGCATTGGACATACGCGAACATGCTACATACAGTTGTCCATGGGAAAAGCACGGCTTTTCTAAGTTCACCCAAGCCACCTAAAAAAGAAAAAAGTAGCCTATGTCACTCTCCATCTCTTCAACTATCTCCACTTAAAAAACTACGTCAATTCGTCGCTCCGTTTTGCCATGAAAGACGGACAAGCAGACACACACATTTTCCCATTTATAATATTAGTATGGATATGTCTCTCTAGGATTACCAAATGAGACTAATCATAGATTCAAGGAAAATTGGAATTAAAAATACCCTGTAATCAGTTTTGCTAAGGCTGCATAGAGGCCAAATCAGTTGTGAAATTAATTTCTTGCTTTATTGTACTTTTACATTGCCCTGGGTTACCTAGGTGGATACTTAAAGGACTTAATTCTAAATATTCAATTTTCCAAGACGAAGTTCTATAATTATAAATTCTGTTACTTTCAAAGAACAATTAATTCTGAAAGCGATACAATAAAATATAAGCACCTTCTGTAAACGTCAATCTTACACTATAAGGTTAATTTAAACTCTTTGTATACTCATTACACTCAATTTAAACGTATGTAAAATAGGTTCTCATTACGTCTATGTACATTCGTCGGCTATTGTATTAACCCGGTGACCTTAGAGTCAGCTTAATTACGAAGAATTTACGTGTATTGAAGCTCCCCAGCCTAGCCAAATGGAAATTCGACCATTGCCATAGTAAACTACGCACATAGGCTCATTTATGTACGATGTGACGGCAGTACCTACTACATACATACACACATACATAAACTCACACCTTTTTCCCATAGGGGTAGACAGAAATAACGGAACGTTACGATCCTTACATATTACTTTTGCCTCGTTTAGGTTCATACAATTGGTCATACACACACGACGGTTGCCAGTACTACGTACCTAACCTTTCTGAAGAACATCACCAACAAGGTCGTCACCTATATGTCCTCCTAGGGCGTCCCCTCCAGGTGTTTCCACTCACATCTGCCTTGTAAAATCTTTTGTAAGCCGTCCTTCATTTATCCTTTCAACATGACCAAACCATCTAAGCATACCGCATACCTACTATATAAATATTTTGAAACCTAATATTATGATGAATACCTTCAGACCTATTATTTGGTCAACAATAGTAACAGCAATAATTATTTACAGTGATAAACTGAATGCGTATTTCCAATCTACCTACACTATAGTGGTTTCCAGAGCATTCATTGTTTTCACAAATTATTCCAATATAATTATTTGTATGGAATACAGTTCTAGAAAATGAATTTAATATTTGTTTAAAACTGACAATTTTGTCTAAAACCAGTTTAGTTTTCGGAACCGGAATGCGTTTTAGTTCCGACCATGTTAAGTTATGCAAAATATAGTGGCTAATAAAATACAAGTTTAAGTCGATCGCCTTGACCTATTGATATACGAAATTAAATAAATACATACATAACTAGCGTAACTTATTAAGTATGGACTCGATGGTTGTCAAAATTCAATATCTACAATACAACTTGTAAAATGACAACACAATATAGACAAGTTTTGGGCAGTAAAATTCGGCCTTATTATAAATGGGAATCGCATTTAAAAACCACTTACGTGCGTACATTTTCTCTAGTCAAATCCATTTCGAAATGACATGCCAAGAAGAATGAATTACACATCTACAGATTCTCAAAGAGTTCCCAATTCGTAATTTTAATTATTGTTTTCTGCTTCTTTTTTTAGTGGCCTTTTCTAAAAACTTTTAGTGTGATCCCCGTATTGCAGTTACTTTATTAAAAACTAGCTTTTGCCCGCGGCTTCGCCCGCGTGGATGTCGGAAATTATCGCTAGAGGACGGTAAGAATGTATTAATCATTGTTATACATACATAAAAGTACGCCTTTTTCCCATGGGGGTAGGCAGAAACTACGGAACGCCACCTGCTACGATCCATACATATAATGTGTGTTTGATGTACTTAAAATAAAACGAATAGTATTCAGAGTAAGAAGACTGCGACATAGGGCTGGATTGAATTGAATATAAGTCTTCCTGGTTTTTCTTAACGCTCCTATTCTACCTATACAGACACTCAATTATTTACCAGACACCAAATTAAACATAGTTATAAGAATAGTACTTTGGCCAGTGGCTTCGCCCGTATAGCTGTCGGAAAATATCACCCGGGAAACTACTACCGGGATAAAGTATCCTATATTGTAAGTATCCAGGATAACCAAAAATCCAAAACCATCCAAAAATCTAAACATCTAAGCCATATTTCGCAGTCTCTTACTTGGAATAATACAATTAGGTTTATTTTGAGTACTTCGAACACACATAATATTCGCATTTACTATGAAGCCAAAGTAATGTAAATTACAATCCTACTAATTCTGCACTACGCGACCGCTACCAACCGGGACGCAAATTTACAAAGGCTATACTATTTTAGTCACGAGTCAGACTCTAATCAGTGAGCTTTTGTTTCTGAATATTACTCGACAATACCTAGTCTATCTCAGTAAAAAAATTGACTCAAATAGACTAGCTTTTTGTTTTGATATTTTCAAAGAAAATGCACGGACAAAATCTAGTACCATTTCAGTCACGCGTGGACGAAATCCCATCCATGGTTAATACCCCGACTCAGAGTACCCCGACTCGGATAGGTTAGGTTAGAAGGCTAAGGCGGGAGCGAAGCGGAGCGGAGCTCCCGCCTTAGCCTTCGTGGTTATTTTTTTTTAAACCACCCAGAAATAGGAGCCCCGCGAAGCGGGGCTCCGTCAACCTATCTTAGCGCAGGTGGCAATCAGTTACATACATATTAATTTTGAATACATATTAATCAAATAGATAAGCTTCAATTATAGGTTGATAGTTACATGGCAACTGTTATCATTTTAATTGCTCGTTTCTATTATGTATTTGAAAAACAAAAATAAAACGAATTAACAAACGAGAAGTACTTTTATTAGGTAAAGAACACTACCCACTTGTTGCGAGTATAAATTTAAATATATCTCGCCAAAAGCTTAGCTATTCGAGTGATATGTATTATATAGAACTAGATTTTGTCCGTGCATTTTCTTTGAAAATATTAAAACAAAAAGCTAGTCTATTTGAGTCAACTTTCTTACTGAGATAGACTAGGTATTGTTGAGTAATATGCATAACCAAAAGCTCATTGATTAGAGTTTGGCTCGTGACTAAAATAGTATAGCCTTTGTAAATACGCAACCGGGACGGCCGGACGCGGGACGGCCCGCTAGCCGTTCTGCGGCTATTTTAAAATAATCTCTGATATCTTCTTAAATATTCATTTTAATGATATGCTGTAAAGGGCAATTTTGATCTACATGAAATGCACAACGTATATAATGTATTTAATTGGATAAGAATGAATGCTGGATTGCTTAAAATCGCTTCGTAAATAAGCCCTAATTTCTCGTAAAAAGTAAAGGATAAAAAATGGTTATTGTGGGTTATCCCTAAGAGATAGACATATACTATTGCGGACTTTTTTGTAAACCTTTTTAAGGTGTACAATAATGTAGTACATTATTTTGATCTATTTCGTGGGGTTCAGCCAGCGTTCGCAATGTAAGCGCAAAAAATGACTTTGTTTATGACATACATTAGAAACCTCTAAAATTATCAGCGTTTCTTTACAATATAATGCATGTTATATGCATATAAACCTTTCTGTTGAATCACTCTATCTATTAAAAAAACCAGCATCAAAATCCGTTGCGTAGTTTTAAAGATATAAGCATACATAGGGAGAGACAGACAGTGAAGTGACTTTATTTTATAATATGTAAAGAAGAAGTATTTAAATTGTTAAAATCACATTATCGAATCTTCCGTCCATAAGCATTTCTAAGTAAACATCACAGCGAATCAAAAATGATTTGAAAAAGTATTTGTTCCTAAATTATATGCAAAGGGATCCCAAGGGGCGCGGTCAGTACGTGAGGGTTTTTCATTGTCTCTATCTAATTAAAACTTGGAATGAAAAATGAACACTGTGTGTACTGATTACAGAATCAAAAATTAAAAATCTTCTGCCCGTCTTAAGTAAACACATGAATAAGTAGATTCGCGTCACTTACGTTAAAAGCGCTCTTGGCTCCAGATGGTATTCGCCACATCTGCTTTTTAAACGAGAATGCTTTCAAGGGAATTCTGGTTGAAAGTGGGCATCTATTAATATTATTACAATTTATTAGCACCTAGAGACATTCTGTCGTTTCATCTTCGAATAAGAAAGGATCGGAAGATAAGAAAATCAGATGGTTCATTTTAAAATAATTAGTCAACAATAAGTAGGTTGGAATTTACGAATTTCAAAAATAATAACGTGTTGGAAAGGAAAAACAAATGGAGCGCCATTTGGCCAATTGCTCAAGAGTGCAGTTAAAAAGTTTTTTTTGTTTAAAATTATAATATATTTTTCATATTTTAGTACTTTAACTGAAACGCCAACGCCACTTTCTAATCTTCACATATCGATAAAGAATCAAAAACCCCATCCAACTGTACGGAAAACTGATTCTCGACAAAAGTGGCGATTTATTTATTTTTCCTTTCCACCGTCAATTTATTTATTAAATTTTTGAACTAAAAGAACATACAACACCGTAACCGTACCGCGGCTAATAATACCGTAGTACGCAACCCGTTCGTTGAATGTGGCGATTACGACAAATTTCCCGGAAAAGCCTCCCCGGCTTAGGCAATAGTGGCTAAAATGAAAAAAAAAACAAGGCTAAATTCAGTTAGATACATTTATATACAAAAGTACATAATTAACTACCATGTAGGTAGGAGCCATTGTATTTTTTTTGCGAACTCATTCCAATTTCCTAAATATTTCCACTTGTGTAGATGAAGAGAAATAAAAAATACTAGTTAGTTATAACTAACTATAGATATTATTGTTATGTATATCATTAAATACACAATAACATCTATAGGTAATTAGTTTTTATTGTCCCAGTTTATAATATTATGTGAGAACGTAGGTATAAGTTAAGAATAGAAAATCTTTACCTATAGGATTTAGCAAAAAGTATGTGAATTCTTTTTTTCTACTGTTCTTAATTTGAAATTAAAATAAAAACCCTTGTTAATTTGAACAATGTGTTAGAAACACATTGTTCAAATGGCCTTAAAAAGAGCATTTTTTTCCTGTTGTAATGCAACAGGAAAAAAATGCTCTTTTTAAGGCCTACTGTGAGAGGTTTTACACAAGCAATCTGGGGGTTAACTACACCAAGAGATTGTTGGACGCTCTGTGGACGGTGGTGGCGGTGGTGGCGCTCGGTGGTGGTTGGTGCTCTGTATATAAACGAGGCAGTCGCAACAACTTGCAACTGCCCCATTTCTGCAGCGTCTCAGAAATGTGTGCTGAGACCCACACAGATGGCTTTGAAGCCATAATACGCAAATCAACCGCGTAGCTGCCGAGCAGAGTGCGAGGTAGTCGCAAGTACTCGTATTTCCTGAAAGTTGTGGCGGGAGGATATATTCCAAATATTGGACATTTTGTGTAGAGGTTGATCAGGTAGGAAACATGTTTTCTTGTTTCAGGTCCTCTGCAAGGAGTGTGCATTATTTTATTTACATAAGTTACCTATTTTATATCAGTACTACTAACCCGATTTCCCGATTTCTTCCTGTGGGTGTTGTAAAAGGCGAATAAGAGACTTACTAGAGAATGGGCAGCAGCGTTCTCTATAGATTTTACCACCTTGCTGTGATTGCCAATCTGTCTGCCGAGCGTGGCGATTATGGTAACCCCCCCCCTATTGGGGGATGCCTCTGTCCGGCTATGTACGTCTTGATGATGATGACATAGAGCCTAGGGACGAATGAAATACGCAAAGGTTTCATTCTAATCTTTCAGCTGAAATGATGATGAATCTATAATTCTATATATATTATATATTTATATATAATATTATAAAGCTGAAGAGTTTGTTTGTTTGATTGAACGCGCTAATCTCAGGAACTACTGATCTGAATTAAAAAAAATATTTTTGTGTTGAGTAGCCTATTTATCGAGAAAGGCTATAGGCTATATAACATCACGCTACAACCAAGAGGAGCGGAGCAGTAATGAAAAATGTTGCAAAAACGGGGAAAATCGCACGGGTAGGTGATTCGATGCGACGCGGGCACGGTCGGGGGAACAAGGAATTTAACGCGGACGAAGTCGCAGGCAGAACCTAGTGACTACTATTAGTTCTTTTGAAAAACGAACACAATATGAATCACTGTTATCCGGAATAAATGAATTTTAATTTAATTCAAAAACTAATTAAATGACTTAATACTATAAGTTAAAAACTTCTCATGCTTTTAAACACAAAAACATACCAATTGTGTTATTTAAAACTTCTATAAAAACTACTGGAGATGAATAAAAGTGTAATAAAAATGTAACGTTGATTTAAATGTTAATCTGAAACCCACAGTAAAGAGAGCGACAAATCTGTTTGTTAAAAGATACCTTTATCAAACGTTGGTGCAGATAAATAAGTTGGCACCGAGTTATCTTGGCCGGGACAACTTCGCGCTGCCATTACTAAGTTTGTTTCACTGCATTTGCATCACGGATTTGATAAGTAAAAACACATTTTGCAAATGGCTTCGACTTAAACCACAAAGAGATTTCGAAACTTTCACTGCGAAAGTTTTGACAAAAAAATTGATTTGCTAAGTGAGCATTTGGCTCATTTGAGTCACATGTTTATACTAACTGGGTACAAATAGTTATACAATATTAATTATCTGGCAATTGTTGCGATTCTATGCCAAAAGCTTTTTAGTGTACCAGTTTGGGAATTCAGCTCAGGATTCCGTATTCCTTTTTCTATAATGATTTAAATCAAGCCACGCATCAACTTGATGGAGTTACCGACATAGTTCGTTACCCTTTCTTGCTATATGCTGAGCCTACAGACAAGTATTTCCTGACATGACTCTGTAGGCTACCTAGTTATACTGATACCTCACAGCCACATGCATCATAATTCAGAATCTTCTTAACCAACAACTTGTGCAAACTTTACTACGAGTGTTCAACAATAAGCAGTAAACTTTATGACGCGGAATAAACACGGAAGGGAAAATGAAAAGGCGGATCGGGGAAACAGGACTCAGTCACAGCCCACAGGGTTTAGCGGAGGACCCTTACCAATAACCCTCATTATCCAGGCTAAAGTAAAATGAGAAACAGTGGATAACTAATTGAATCGGTACTAATTGCAATCGGAGCGCGCGGCCGGGGTGGCCGGGCCCGCCCCGGTAACACGGTTAAAGCGGGAAACACGGGAGAATATTATTTCATTTTCGGCGATATATTTGCAGTAAATTTGCCTCTAACTCCCCAAGACTAACTGAGAAGTTAAGAAAATTAAGGTGCATAGAAATGGTTTAAATTAGTTTAAATTGATGATATCTGCAGTCATATCGTATAATATTCGTTCCTAGTTAGGATAAGAAGATAAAAGTGTGATTCTCATGATATTTATCATTATCAAGATATCAGCTGAAAGACGTCCACTGGTGGACATAGGCCTCCCCCAATTTCGGGGGATTTGCCATTATAACCGTGGGTTTGTGATCGCAGTATGGTGGTAAAATTCATAGAGAACGCTGCTGTCCATTCTCTAGTAAGTCCGTTAGTCGCCTTTTTCGGCACCCACGGGAAGAAATGGGATGGTGCTATTCTTCCGTTTGGCACCACACGGAATATGATATTAGAATACATAAAAGAGAAAACCCATTATTAAGCATTTAGTACTTACAAGAAAAGTTTTGTTCAGGGCAGCAGTAGCGGCTGTACCAAGAGTCGACATCAGAATTATTTATTCGACAGCAAAATTTGTTGTGAGAAATTCATCAAAAAGATGGATATTCACAAAGGAAATTTGGACTGTAATCAATCTAACTCCTACAAATTGTTAATGATTAACATCTAGAATCTCAAAAAGAGGCCGTAGACATAACCAAACCCAAGGACTTATATTTACGTAATTCCATAATCGCCGATGTGATTCGACGAATAAGTAAAAATAAAGTCCATTTCAACTAGTTAGTAGGTGGAAGGTAGCTTTGGTCTGTGGTTAAATGTCGCGGTCAGCGCGGCTATGACGTCAGACGGGCCAAAAATAAAGCCTCGCTGACTCGCTGTCCGAGCTGTTAACTACCCTCTATAGATCTTATTTTGCATGAGAAGGTATATTTAGAATTCTAGTTCCGTCACGGTTGGATTCCTGAAAGGCTAGGTAAATTTGTAATAACGACATCGTTTGCTGAAAAAGGTATTAGGGATATTACCTGTGCCTTTATGGAAGGCGTGAGTGACGTTACGCATTAGAAACACACATAACTTTTATTAGACACTAGATTGCACTCCACGTGTCATGTGTGATTTCGCTTCTTTTTTTACTATTTCTATTCTATTGTGGTTTAATAACTTCGTTTTTAAGTGATTACTAACACAAATATGCATAACTGAATAATCTGAAATAACGTTATTACATATATCGGCTTTTACTCAAGTTAGCTGCGCACCGCGATGCCACCCCCATAAGTCTAAATTCCATAAGAATATCAGGATAAAAAGTATTCTATGTCCTAATCCAGTTTATGGTCTACTTATGTGCCAAATTTCATACAAATCCACTCAGCAGTTTTATCGTGAAAGCGTAACAAACATACGTAAAATCAAATCTTTTCTCTTTATAATATTATTTTAGATAACAAATTTTGCTTTAGATATTCTTCATTGGCAAATACACAGGGGTATAAAAGAATAAAATATACAATATTTGCTCGTATTTTGCGATTAGCTGTAACAAAGTGAAAAAACGTTAATATTCGTATATTCCCAGCGATAAACATAAAGTGGATATGTCAAACGTAATCGAATGTCAGTTACCATGTGGCATGGCTGGTGTATCTTCGTATTATATTACTTACCTATGTTGCGTCGGGAAGGCATGTTCTTGACAGGTGGTATCCAACTATCCTTCCGCGCTCTTTAACTATTTTGTATTTGAATTTAGAATTTTGGAACATTTAAACCTACCTTTTAAAATGTTCTCTCGTGACTTCTGGATGTGGGTGGTTGTGGGTCACCCACAACCAACCACATCCAGAAGAGAGAAAATCTATTAATAAATGAGATTTGAGTGATCCTTTATTACAATAATAATAGCCCCCACCTACGAATTTATTTCGGGAGAAGATGGGTGAATACATTTTGTCAAGTAAACTTGACATACATAGTAACCTTTTACGAAGTATTTTTTATTCGACAAGAATGTGATTAGTACTGCTTGTGTAGAAGGTCTCTAATTGTTGATCAATATCGTAGTCTAACCGGATACAGCTGAAAACCAGTATTTTACATGAAACTACTACAATACTAGTCCTACTAATAAATTGTCCGACGTTTGAGCTTCAAATCAACTATCCGAAACGACTATGAAAGAACTATAAATGACAGCCGGTACCAACGGTTTAACGTGTTATCCACGGACCAAAGCTCGGTTAGCATTAACGCTTTACCTTGAAGATTGACCCGTGCGGCTGTGCATCAATCGTAAATAATGCAATAAATTGGACATTCTGTATTAGCTAAAATAAGTGGCCGCCATGGACAACGTTATGTTACGTACTCTTGTAACATCATGCCGCAGGGTATTACAAATATCCGGGCAATAAATATCAACAAAGAGTGCGTGGAAGGCTGCAATTCTGCGAACAAAATCAATTTGGGCGTTGTTTATGTTTATAATGATATAAGGAGCAAATAAAGGACTCGCACGTAACGTGTATGATTCAATTTTGTGTGAACGGTACCGCGTTATAACACCCTTGTATATAATAACTTTTATATAATAACTTTTAAGAGCGGTGTTCTATTTTCAGGTGCTGTCGTATTTCGAGGGGTTTATTTCGACTTTATCCTGTTTTCGTGACGAGGTGAGCAGTACGCGTTGGAGGCTTCGCAATTTAACCTTACGTTCATCAATTTATCCGTGCATGAAACCTTATGTAGCAGTAATTTGGTAGGTCGTAATATAAAATTTATTTAGTAGCTATTGTATTTTCCGTTGTTTTATTGACAGACTAATAGTATCTAAATATAAATGATTTTATTTCTGTAAGTAGGTTTGGACAAATACTTTTACATGGCAATCATACTTTAAAACTACATGAAGTCGGCGTTTCCTATCTGAATGCTCTGAGAAGAAATGCCGAAACGAACTTAGAGGTTTTTTTTAAAGTCCAATCATAATCTTGGTCAGATCATATGAAAACCATGTAGGTTACTGAAATTGTCATTAAAAGAAATAACCACGCATTTGTCAGTAGTCATGCAGCTCAAGTCATCTATCTTTCTGACAATGCGTTTATTTACTATTACACCATCTCAGTATAACCGTAAAAGTGCCGTAAAAATGTATTTTTTAAAGTGTTACAACTGCATAAACTTTAGATTTGGATTTTCCAGTCATGAAATGTATAAATAAAAAAAAAAAGCTTTAAAAAATCTGCATTCAGTTTGAATAATTCATCGAAAGCAGATGTGAATCAACTACAGGGACTGCAGGTGAAGTATTTATATGCAGGGTAATGTTTTATACGCGGCATGCGATGTGGTTGTCATTGTCAGGATCCTCGAGAAGGAAGCGGCGTGCAAATACACTAGCGTGGAAGGATGTCCGCAGCTCACATGCGTTCCGCAGTGTGCCTACGCACTGCGGAAGACAAGGAAGTTTGTCATTCATTCCTTTTGTATCTGTGGCTTCCCTGGTACTTCATTAACGGCATAACTATGTATATATCTATTAGCTGCTTCCAAATTACGATGTTTATTTTACTTTTTTAACATCATCATCTCGTACACAAAAAGGTACAACGACAGACTTAATGTTAAATTAAACATTAAGTCAACCGTTGTTGTAAATCAACATTCAATCGGTTACAATTGTAATTTAAACTCTTTTTAGCGGTTGTAGTGGCAATTATGACACTGTCATTTGGTTTAACCAGTCAATTACCGTAATTACAGACACAATTAAAAACCATTGTGTCTATACCAAATGTGGTATCTCAGGACTTAGAGGTTAAATAGTTTTTTATATTTATATTTTTTTAAACTTAATGTATATTACGAAGTAGAGAAAGAAGATGTAGATTCTTATATATTTTGTGAATATGAGAACGTTGTAGGCCGTGTAGACCGTACGACCGGTCTACAAAATTGTAGACCATTTTCCATTTATCTAGTAATTGTTGACAGAATTAAATTGCACTAATAATACTGTAAGTTGAAAACATTGTAAAAACCGATTATTTTTAAAAGAGTAACCAAGGAGTTCCTTCTCTATATGAAACGACCAATTGAAACCGTGCACCTAGCTTCTGACGTTTCATAAGTGCCCGTGTAGATTTATGTGAAATAAAATAGGACAAGGGCTTGATTTTTGGACTGCATGTCAGCCGCGTCCTATAAAAAAAGAGCATTGCGCGAGTATGTATGTCATGTCCTTTTAAATAAATAAGTATAACATACTGAAGGAGTATGAATGATTTTAATTACATAAGTTATTTTATATCAGTACTATTATCCCATGCCCCCATTACTTTTTGTGGGTGTCGCAAAAGACGACTTTACTAGGGAATGGTAAGCAGCTTTCCCTATGAATTTTACCACCTTACTGCGATCGCCAACCTGCATGCCAAGCGTGGAGATTATGGCACCCACACTTGGGGAGCTATGTCCAGCAGCCTCCATATTTCGGTTTAGATGTTAATGAATGAGTACTAAAAGTTCTTTTGTAAAACTAACCACAATATGAATCACTGATGTCCGAAATAAATTAATAATACATAAATTAAAAAAAAAACGTTTTAAGTAACTTATAATCATAAATTAATTACAAGTTCTTATGTTTAAAAACAAAAATTGTACTATTTTAACCAGTCAATTACCGTAATTACAGACACAATTAAAAAACGATTGTGTGTATAGTATACCAAATGTGGTATCTCAGGGAATTAGAGGTTAAACTTTATAAAACTGAAACTCATAGAAAAGAGAGCGACAAATCTGATTGTTAAAAGATACCTTAATCAAACGTTGGTGCAGATAAATAAGTTGGCCTCGAGTTATCTTGGCCGGGACAACTTCGCGCTGCCATCACTAAGTTTGTTTCACTGCATTTGCATCACGGATTTGATAAGTAAAAACACATTTTGCAAGTGGCTTCGACTTAAACCACAAAGAGATTTTGAAACTCTCACTGCGAAAGTTTTGACAAAAAACGGATTTGCTAAGTGACCATTTGGCTCATTTGAGTCACGTTTATACTAACTGGGTATAAATAGTTATATTATCTGGCATTTGTTGCGATTCTATGCCAAAAACTTTTAAGCATCTATACCAGTTTGAGAATTGAGCTCCAGGTTCCTGTTCCTTTCGCCATAATGATTTAAATCAAGTCAAGCATCGACATGATCGAGTTACCGACACCGATATGGTTATTGCCCTATGTATATAGTCCTCCAGACCGTATGTCGGCCATGACGGTTAATCTCAACGGAGATTAGCCATCAGCGCTGGAGATATTCATTAAAATTATTACATTTAATCCCTTAATTTTAATTCTTTAACTCATTATTGCATCAAATCACAGATTAAATTTCCTACCTAAATTAATCTGTAATTTGATGCAATAATTACTTAAAGAATTAAAATTAAGGGAATAAAAATAATAATTTCCACATCAACAAGCTGTTTCATTTAATATAGTAAGAAGGTGCATTTAATATATTTTTTAATTAGCCCCCAAAACTTTTTAACGCGACTGTATGTACAACAGCTTAGGTATAATACGTCCAATAAAGAAGGTCATCACTTTCTTGCTGGGGTAACGTATACGCCAACTTCAGGTTGTTACTAGGAAATGCCTAATGGAAAAACCCAATAACACTTTGTCCGCCCTGGGAATCGAACCCAGGACCCAATCTTTAGCAGTCGCGCTTGCAATCACAATACCAACGGGGCAGTACCTCCCACCCTGCCACCTCGTGTATACTGAGCCTACTGACAGGTTTTTCCTGACTTGACGCATTCTGTTCCCTAGTTATAGCGATACATAACCACATGCATCATAATTCAGTATCTTCTTTACCAACAACTTGTGCAAACTTTACTACGAGTGTTCCACAATAGGCAGTAAATTTTATGACGCGGAATAAACACGAAAGGGAAAATGAAAAGGCGGATCGGGGAAACAGGACTCAGTCACAGCCCACAGGGTTTAGCGGAGGACCCTTACCAAAAACCCTCATTATCCAGGCTAAAGTAAAATGAGAAACAGTGGATAACTAATTGAATCGGTACTAATTGCAATCGGAGCGCGCGGCCGGGGTGGCCGGGCCCGCCCCGGTAACACGGTTAAAGCGGGAAACACGGGAGAATATTATTTCATTTTCGGCGATATATTTGCAGTAAATTTGCCTCTAACTCCCCAAGACTAACTGAGAAGTTAAGAAAATTAAGGTGCATAGAAATGGTTTAAATTAGTTTAAATTGATGATATCTGCACTGCAGTGGCGAAAGCACCATATAACACGATTCCTACCGGCTTGCCTTCGGGGATTCGCATTGGTAACTCTATCACTATTAAAAGTACAATAGTATGTAAATAGTGGCTACTATTGTCAATAAATATAGTTACACTACGGGTATTTAATTCACCATAACATTCAAACAGCAAAAAAGGTTATTTATAGCTTTTTAGTACAACAAAAGAGAAATGTTCTAAATTAACCCGGCGCCAAAACGTCATAATCGGGAACTAAAAATTCATACAACAGCGATCCCGTAATGATGTCACTTTAGGTCACGTGGCACCGCTTGATATGTACGAGAGCAAGCCGCTATACAACGGGTTATGACAGAGACAGGTATAGAAAAATGCGTCAGCGAGAACGAGATAGAGGAATATTGCATATTTTATTCGGTTTTCAGCTGTTCAATTTAATTGCATTTAATTCATTACATTCCTATATTCATTTTAGAATGATAGTAAGTATTCTTTATTGATGAGTCAGTAAGTTAAAGCCGACTTCGCTTCGGCTTCTCTTTTAGAAAAATTTACACCTCGCCACTGATCTGCAGTCATATCGTATAATATTCGTTCCTAATTAGGATAAGAAGATAAAAGTGTGATTCTCATGATATTTATCATCATCATTGCAGCTGAAAGACGTCCACTGCTGGACATAGGCCTCCCCCAATTTCGGGGGATTTGCCATTATAACCGTGGGTTTGTGATCGCAGTATGGTGGTAAAATTCATAGAGAACGCTGCTGTCCATTCTCTAGTAAGTCCGTTAGTCGCCTTTTTCGGCACCCACGGGATGAAATGGGATGGTGCTATTCTTCCGTTTGGCACCACACGGAATATGATATTAGAATACATAAAAGAGAAAACCCATTACTAAGCATCTAGTACTTACAAGAAAAGTTTTGTTCAGGGCAGCAGTAGCGGCTGTACCAACAGTCGACATCAGAATTATTTATTCGACAGCAAAGTTTGTTGTGAGAAATTCATCAAAAAGGTGGATATTCACAAAGGAAATTCGGACTTTAATCAATCTAACTCCTACAAATTGTTAATTATTAACATCTAGGTTCTCAAAGAGAGGACGTAGACATAACCAAACCCATGGACTTATATTTACGTAATTCCATAATCGCCGATATGATTTGACAGGATTTGACGAATAAGTAAAAATAAAGTCCATTTGAACTAGTTAGTAGGTGGAAGGTAGCTTTGGTCTGTGGTTAAATGTCGCGGTCGGCGCGGCTATGACGTCAGACGGGTCAAAAATAAAGCCTCGCTGACTCGCTGTCCGAGCTGTTACTACCCTCTATAGATGCTCTTTTGCATGAGAAGGTATATTTAGAATTCTAGTTCCGTCACGGTTGGATTCCTGAAAGGCTAGGTAAATTTGTAATAACGACATCGTTTGCTGAAAAAGGTATTAGGGATATTACCTGTGCCTTTATGGAAGGCGTGAGTGACGTTACGCATTAGAAACAAACATAACTTTTATTAGACACTAGATTGCACTCCACGTGTCATGTGTGATTTCGCTTCTTTTTTTACTATTTCTATTCTATTGTGGTTTAATAACTTCGTTTTTAAGTGATTACTAACACAAATATGCATAACTGAATAATCTGAAATAACGTTATTACATACAATATCGGCTTTTACTCAAGTTAGCTGCGCCCCGCGGTGCCACCCGCATAAGTCTGAATCCCCCGGGAATATCAGGATAAAAAGTATTCTGTGTCCTAATCCAGTTTATGGCCTACTTATGTGCTAAATTCCATACAAATCCGTTCAGCGGTTTTGTCGTGAAAGCGTAACACACATACGTAAAATCAAACCTCTTCTCTTTATAATATCACTTTAGATACCAAAGTTTGTTTTAGATATTCTTCATTGGCAAATACACAGGGGTATAAAAGAATATACAATATTTACTCGTATTTTGCGATTAGCTGTAACAAAGTGAATAAACGCTAATATTCGTAAATTCCCAGCGGTAAACATAAAGTGGATACGTCAAACCTAATCGAATGTCAGTTACCATGTGGCATAGTTGGTGTATCTTCGTATTATAATATACTTACCCATGTTGCGTTGGGAAGTCATGTTCTTGACAGGTGGTATCCAACTATCCATCCGCGCTTTTTAACCATTTTGTAATTAAATTTGGAATTTTGGAACATTTGAACCTGCCTTTTATAATCTTCTCATGTGCCTTCTGAATGTGGGTGGTTGTGGGTGGCAAAATCTATTAATAAATGAGATTCGAGTGATTCTTAATTAGAATCAAAATAGACTCACCTACGAATCTATTTCGGGAGAGGATGGGTGTATACAATTTTTCAAGTTGTTTTTCACGTACTTGACATAGTAAACTTTTACGAAGTATATTTTATTTGACAAGAATATGATTAGCACTGCAGTTATAGAAGGTCACTAATCGTTAATGACTTTGCCTAGTCTTTTTCCAACTATGTTGAGTTTGGCTTCCAGATACAGCTGACTACCAGTAGGTATATTACAAGGAACGACTGCCTACATGACTTGTACAACCCAGTTATTTGGCAATACTAGTTAATTGTCAGATTTTTGGGCTTCTCATCAACTATCCGAAACGATTATCAAAGAACTACAAATGACAGCCGGTACCAACGGTTTAACGTGTTTTCTGAGATCCATGGACCGACCTCGGTAAGCATTAGCGCTTAACCTTGAAGATTGACCCGTGCGGCTGTGCACCAATCGTTAATAATACAATAAATTTGACATTCCATATTAGTTCCAATAAGCGGCTGCCATGAACAACGTTATATTACATACTCTTGTATATCATCATGCCGCAGGGTATTACAAATATCCGGGCAATAAATATCAACAAAGATCGCGTTGAAGGCTGCAATTCTGCGAACAAAATCAATTTGGGCGTTGTTTATGTTTATAATGAATAATGATATAAGGAGCAAATAAAGGACTCGCACGTAACGTGTATGATTCAATTTTGTGTGAACGGTACCGCGTTATAACACCCTTGTATATAATAACTTTTATATAATAACTTTTAAGAGCGGTGTTCTATTTTCAGGTGCTGTCGTATTTCGAGGGGTTTATTTCGACTTTATCCTGTTTTCGTGACGAGGTGAGCAGTACGCGTTGGAGGCTTCGCAATTTAACCTTATGTTCATCAATTTATCCGTGCATGAAACCTTATGTAGATAAATTTGGTAGGTCGTAATATAAAATTTATTTAGTAGCTATTGTATTTTCCGTTGTTTTATTGACAGACTAATAGTATCTAAATATAAATGATTTTATTTCTGTAAGTAGGTTTGGACAAATACTTTTACATGGCAATCATACTTTAAAACTACATGAAGTCGGCGTTTCCTATCTGACTGCTCTGAGAAGAAATGCCGAAACGAACTTAGAGGTTTTTTTTTAAAGTCCAATCATAATCTTGGTCAGATCTTATGAAAACCATGTAGGTTACTGAAATTGTCATTAAAAGAAATAACCACGCATTTGTCACTCAAGTCTGACTTTCTGACAATGCGTTTAGTTACGATTACACCATCTCAGGATAATCGTAAAAGTGCAGTAAAAATAAAATTTGTTAAGTGTTACAACTGCATAAACTTCTAAACGTAATTAAGAAGCAGACAGTATTGCATTTAAGGGACTGTAAAATAGAAAATTAAAATATGAATTTTCCAGTCATGAAATGTATAAACAAGTTTAAAAAATCTGCATTCAGTTTGAATAATTCATCGAAAGCAGATGTGAATCAACTACAGGGACTGCAGGTGGAGTATTTATAATTGCAGGGTAATGTTTTATACGCGGCATGCGATGTGGTTGTCAGTGTCAGGGTCCTCACTTAGGCCTCCCCCAATTTGGGGGGCTTAGCCATAATCGCCACGCTTGGCAGGCGGGTTGGCGATTGCAGTATGGTGGTAAAATGCATAGAGAACGCTGCGGCCCATTTTCTAGTAAGTCCCTTAGTCGCCTTTTACGACACCCACGGAGAGAAATGGGGTGGTGTTATTCGTTACGTCCGGCACTACGTCCGGCACAACGCGGCACGATTTTCATATTTACCTAGTTTTTTTCTTCTTTATTGAGGAAATCATCAAATGACGTCTTCCGCTCGGGGTGGAGCGGAAGGGCGTGTCAGACTTTTACTGACTAAATCCCACCCATGTTCCTTCAGTTGCCTATGCTAGGCCCATGGTAACGCTTTCGAACAAATCTCGCGACCCTGCAGATTGTTGGCAGGCCCAAACTGTCCTCTTGAAAACATTGTAAAAGTCATTTATTTTTAAAAGAGCAACCGTGGAGTTCCTTACCGGCTTTTCTCCATATGAAACGGCCAATTGAAACCGTGCACCTAGCTTCTGACGTTTCATAAGTGCCCAATTAGATTTATCCACACTATATAATATTATAAATGCAAAAGTAACTCTGTCTGTCTGTCTGTCGGTCTGTCTGTCTGTCTGTCTGTCTGTCTGTCTCGCTTTCCTGCTAAAACTACTGAACCGATTTAAATGAAATTTGGTACACAGATAGTTTAGAGCCTGAGAAAGGACTTTTTATCCCGGTAGTATGTTCCCGCGGGATAATTTCCGACCTCCACGCGGGCGAAGGCGCTGGCAAAAGCTAGTGTGTAATAAAATATCTTGATTTTTGGACGGGATTGTCGTGTCCTTTCATATAAAAAAGTATAACATACTCGCACGATCTCGTGTTTCCATGTGGTGACGAACTTTGCCGTGTACTATCGGACCTACAGACCACCCCATTTCATTTATTTATTTATTTTATTTATTTAGGTAACCAACAGCGATACAAAAATATTTTACAAAATATGCGTGTTTACAAAGTATGCGTTATTATGGCCAATTAATACATGCGAACGAACTTATGCCAGAAAATTTTCAAGGAATTTCTTGCCGTGGGTGTCGTAAAAGGCGACTAAAGGACTTACTAGAGAATGGGCAGCACCGTTCTCTATCCATTTTACCATCATACTGCGATCGCCATCCGGCCTGCCAAGCGTGGCGATTATGGCAAAGTCCCTTAAATTGGGGGAGGCCAATGTGCAGCAGTGGACTTTTTACAGCTGAAATGATAATGATGATGAATGTCATGGGAATCACACTTTTATCGTAAGTGTAGTACACTTTTAGTGTTGTGTAGTAAGTTATTTTAAGTGTAAGGTTTAATGGGTTTTTCTATTAGAAATTTCTCAGTAGCAGCATGCAGCTTCGAAGTAGCCGGTGCGGCAGTTATACTCTCGTGTCTCGGAAGGTCCTGCGCTTGATCTCCACTCGATCGTATCGGATTGCCGTTCCATTAGACAATGAGAGTGAGGGCGCACTCTTTAGTACACCAACTTTTGCACACACCCATATGCACTTTACCATATCCTGCTTACTTGGCTAATCTCCGTTGAGATTGGCCGCCGTGACCGACATTCGGTCGGGAGGATATTAGGATAACGTTATTGCGTCGCAGTCTACTTATCAGACCAGCCTGATAATTATCAGTCTTACAGCGATTATGATATGCCTATACTTATTGTTTTGGGGCATGTCCCTTACGTATGTAGACTAGATATGTTATAACGTCCTTTTTTTGTTGATCCCTACTACTATCTACGATTATCAACCAAGCGTGTAAGTAATTAGCTAGTACAGGAAATACTTCTTGGGGAGCAGTGGTGGTCCTTTGGTAACAAACGCGACATACATTTGAACTTGAACAGGTAGATAACTTCTTGTGAATAATTTCATCACCACTGCTCTCAAAACGGTGAAGAAAAACATCGTAAGGCAACCAGTATGTACTGGGACCAAAAATTCGAAAACATGTGACATCCACCAATCCGCACTGGGCCCGCGTGGTCGATTATAGCCCTCTCACAGAAAGAGGAGGTCTATGTTCCACCTGTGGGAACATTATATGATGATTATGATATATGATGATACAAGAGACAAAGACTTTCTGACAGACCACCTTGGCTCATAGAGAGTTGCATTTTCTAAACAGAGCAATACAAAGTGCACGTTGCAAATATATGTATTGGTAGGTGAAGATTAGGCTATGAAATATTGTATTATTTTTATTATTTAATAATGAATTTACCAAGATAAGTTGAGAGAAAAGGGAGAAGGAAAAGCTTCTACTTTTTTCCTATAAACTCCCTTTTTAGGGTTCCGTTGCCAAATGGCAAAAAACGGAACCCTTATAGATTCGTCATGTCTGTCTGTCCGTCTGTCTGTCTGTCTGTCTGTCTGTCTGTCTGTCTGTCTGTCTGTCTGTCTGTCTGTTTGTCTGTCTGTCTGTCTGTCTGTCTGTCTGTCTGTCTGTCCGTCCGTATGTCACAGCCACTTTTCTCCGAAACTATAACAGCTACGCTGTTGAAAC
Organism: Aporophyla lueneburgensis; assembly: GCA_932294355.1. Lineage (NCBI taxonomy): Eukaryota > Metazoa > Arthropoda > Insecta > Lepidoptera > Noctuidae > Aporophyla > Aporophyla lueneburgensis. Next base: position 13,270,314 of record OW028737.1, read on the forward strand.
TTGGTAAGTAGATGTACTCTGTGAACCGCATCAAGATTTTTACACTAAAATAGAAAAAAATAAATAAATGTTGGGGTATCTATGAATACTTGGAACTGAAACTCAAAAATGTTATTTTCATCAAACCCATACGTGTGGGGTATCTATGAATAGGTCTTCAAAAATGGTATTGAGGTTTCTATTATCATTTTTTTCTAAACTGAACAGTTTGCGCGAGAGACGCTTCCAAAGTGGTAAAATGAGTGTCCCCCCCCCCGTAACTTCTAAAATAAGAGAATGATAAAACTCAAAAAAATATATGATGTACATAACCATTTAAACTTCCACCGAAAATTGGTTTGAACGAGATCCAGTAAGTAGTTTTTTTTTAATACGTCATAAATCGTAAACCGCAATTTACCTTTCATTCAATCAACTCAAATATAAAAATTAAAAAAAAAAAAAATTAATTTCATAAGCATTAACCTTATACATAAACCGAGGATACCTACAGGTTTGTACGGAACCCTCGGTGCGCGAGTCCGACTCGCACTTGGCCGGTTTTTTTCTATTTGTGTTGTTTCTATCCACCGCACGTAGATTGCTTTTGCTAGGAGCTACGCCCGCGTATTATACATATAAACGTTTCCCTTGAATCACTCTGTTGATGAAAACCGCATTAAAATCCGATTCTAAGTCGACAACGCGGGAAGCAACTTTGTTTTATACTATGTAAAGATAAAGCAGATGTGGTGATTTACATTTAGCAGTATTTCTAACCGCCAGGAAGTTAGTATAATTAAACAAAGAGCTTTGTTGTCTTTATTATAATTATCACAAACGTAAACACACACAAATCGTAATTATCATTGATCCAGTGATTAAAATATTACGGAATATAATAATTACGCGCCTATGACATGTATTAAATACTAACATTTGTAGGTAGTTAAAGATAATAAGAATTATCGAATAGATAGTATGCAATTTTATCAAGGTAGGTACTTAACCCGAATTTTAATATTATTTAAAACTGGCACTATCGTCGATTTTGTCAAATAACAGGCATAAAAACGAAAGCAAAAATATCAGTCTCTAATATTAGTAATACATAGTTTCAGCTAAATGCATACTGATCTTGGGCACGCCACAATTGCGGCACTAAGTCTCCTCTTTCAGGAGTGGATAGAGAGGCGCCGCGGCGTCCTCACCTTACGCAGGTTCTCACCGGGCATGGGTGCTTCGGGGGGTTCCTGTTCAGGATAAAGCGGGAGGAAACGCCCGGGTGTTTCCATTGCGTCTGGAGGACACGGTGGATCATTCGGCGGAGACGTGCCCTGCCTGGACGGAGCACCACCGTGTCCTCGTGGAGGCGATCGGCGGGGGCGATCTCTCGCGTCCGGCCTTGGTGCGAGCCATGGTATGGAGCAAGAGGGCATGGGAAGCCGTCACCTCCTTCTGCGAAGCAGTAATGCTCGCAAAGGGGGCAGTCTCTGCACCCTCACGTCCCTAGCCGCTGCAGGAAGAGACGCCCCGGGCGTCGGGAGTCGATCGCAGACTCCCGGCCATCGTAGATACGGGCTTGCGGGCGGCGAGCAATGGGTAGCTCGCCGCCCAGTAAGGACCAGGCCCGTGTCGTCTGCACGTAGTGTTCCACGCGCGCCTCAAAGAGATGTCAGTAGTACTGAAGGGGTCTGCTAGGTGTAAGACCGATGCCTGCCAGGGTCGCGAGATTGGTTAAACGAGATACCGTGGCCCTGGCACATGGGTAACTGAAGGAACACGGGTGGGTTTTAGTCAGTGAAAGTCTGACACGCCCTCCCGCTCCTCCTAGAGCGAGTGAGTTGTGGTTAATCTATCACAAAGAATCATGTAATGTGCAGTCACAGCCAAGATATGTTCGTCACCTTAAGTTATGTGTGCTATTTTTGTTTGATGATTGTACGATACCATCTCACAATATAACCGATTCATTAACAGTGCCTGCCAAGCCTTTTCCCCCAAACGAATACCAGTGATATTCAACTCGACATTGGTTCAAAGTTTGGCTATATTGATCCTTTTTTAATCAAATAACTAAATATAGATACTATGCATTCTTATTTTTGATACCCGAAAGAGTTTGAAAACTGACGAAGTTTGTAAGCCCTTGATTATCTATAGCACGCCACGTAGCTGTCTCGTAGACATCCGTTAAATGAAATTGGAAATATCATAGCCTAGGCACTTTCAGGACTTCCAATTGAGCGAAAGTAGCCAATAACGACATTCTGAGTATCTGCTAATCGTGAAAGGAATGCTTTAGGCTGTACATCTGAGCCGGTACGTCAGTTACGGGGAGCATTGCCTGTCGGAAGCTGCGCCGAACAGGGCTCAATACTCATCTGTCTGCATCCGGGCTTGTGTCTGCTAGAGCGACGCCGGTACATGAGGATCTAACTTCCGGATGAGATGACGTATTATATTTAGATGTTATATGGTGACGAAATTATGAAAACTAAATAGGAATCATTGCAATTATCACATATGATAAAATAAACTAAAACGTACTTATAAATAAATATAATGGTAATAAATATCTTATTTTCTACAAAAAGGTTAGCCGGTGAAATCAAATTATCTTACGTTTTTTGCTATTTGCTGATCAGTGTTAAGCTGTATAATAAAGAAACTATGATTCGCAACTGAAACACGTTTATATTTACAGAATTATAATCATTAAAATCACCAATACAACCTCGCGCTTTCCTTTATGGTATTTAATTCATACTTTAGGTACAGTCATCAAAAGAGAAAAGTAACCAGGTGCGTCAGATATAGTTGAAGTTTAGTAAAAAACTGATAGAGTTTTTCGAATAAAATTTATTTGAATCAATAGGAAACCAACAGCTAATTAATCAAATCAAATGTCATTGGTTTCTTACTAAAATTCAACTATATCGTACGAACCAGGTTATACATATATCTCTTTTAGTATCTGTACAAACTGAATATCACAGTAAGTACATTCGTTAGTTATATCACGTAATAAACTTGCTAATAACATCCAAGTCAGAAGAAAACTTAATAAACGTCGTTTGAGGAGTTTATCACAAAAACGCGACAAGCTAGACACATACCAATTTATGAAGTTCATAAAATTTATTTAGTCTTGAACTGAAATTAAACTACAGTTTTATAGTGACGATCATGACTCATAATATCTTATCGTTATGGTTAATTTAAACGGACAGATGTTAAAGTTTCAAACAACTGAGAAGAATAATGTAGTGTTTCCTTTAGTGTATGCAAAAATGGCGTGTTCTCCAAACTCGTGTCTTTAGCTTTTATACGAAGTACCTACGCTTTTTCACGTTACAGACGGCCCGCGGCTTTGTCCACGTCGACTATCGTCAAATGAAATTTTCTCTTTTCCTTGATAGCTTTTACACGCTGTTCTCGTAACAAGAATAAAATTGAATTGTACTTTAGTTCGCCAATAAAATATGTTAACCTTTGTTTTGCTTCTTCCTCTAATATACGTTTTTCAGTCGAGTGCTTTTTATAGGGTTCCCTCTATCTGGCAGAAACTTGATGCTCCGAATTTTATTTGGCATAACACACTTGGCATAATTTTATTTAAACGAATATTTGTAAGGCATAAAAAATGTTTAGCATAATCATTGTTTGGCCGAATGTTTATATGCTCGACTTTACGCTGGCATACTTTTAAGATGGCAGAATTTTATTTCGCATAATTACCTTTGGCAGACTTAAAATTCCGCATAATTTCGTTTAGCATAACAATTATTTAGAGCAATGATAATTTGGCATAATTTCACTTGGCATACTATGAAGATGGCAGAATTTCATTTAGAATAATTTTGTTAGGCATATTTTCATTTCTATTAAATTGCATTTTAACCTTAAATAAAATGTAATAGTGTTTCAAAAAGTCAGTATATGTTGTGCTACAAAAATTATTGACAGAAACAAATCGCTGCAGAACCGACTCCACGTAGTCTTGTCTGCCCTACCCCTAGAGTGTAATTTAAGCCCGCGTAGGCGCAGAGTGGCGAGGCGGCCCGCGAGCTGAGGAGCAGGTGGTTTTGACGGACGCCACCGCGGCTGAGGCTGGCCGGCGAAGCCGGCCAGCAAGTCGAAGCCGCGGTGGTGAGCGTAAAACCATCTGCGACGATGAGCTCGCATGGGACCGCCGGAGGCCCGCAGCGCCGAAGCCGTGACAGAAAGCATGCATGCTGCATGTTGCATGCTCGCCTGCATGCTGTAAGCTTGCTTGCCTGCTGCATGCTTGCTTGCATGCTTGCTTGCTGCATGCTTGGTTGCTTGCATGATGTATGCTTGCTTGCATGCTGCATGCTTGTTTGCACGCTGCATGCTTGTTTGCATGCTGCATGCTTCTTCGATATGAAATGTATGCCAAAAGATGATTCTAAGTTTAAAGTTTCTGGGATATGATAGTTCTGCCTTTTAATAACTATCGATATGAAATTATGCCAAGAGACGATTCTGACTGCGAACTTTCTGCGATATGATGGTTCTACTTTTTAATTATTATGGAATAAAATTTATGCCTAAAGATGATTCTGACTTATAAAATTATGCGTTGTGAATGTATGATAAATGAGTGTATGCCAAACGATTTTCTGCGAAATGAAGTTTATGCCATCCGCTGTTATGCAAAATAATATTATGACGAAAAAAATTCTGCCATAAAGGGTGGACCCCTTTTTATATAGCCTTACTTTGTACGTCAAATTGAGTTGTGGATAAAAGTTTAAATCATTTTTACGCCCGTATTGGAGTTGACAGACCTACCTACTATATCATGATGCTTTATTTAAAAGTATATTTATTCAGCTGTGATTGATTTAAAATCCAACAACTATTTAAAATACGGGTTTAAAATGTTCGAAAAACAGTCAGTCAACAAACAGACTCGCTTTTTGGTTACAACATAAATAGATTCGTCCATACAAAACAGTTTCATACTCAATCACAATAAAAAATATCAAAATAACTTTTCAAAACTTAAAAGATATTTATGTATTTCGAAATCACAGACAATGCTATTGTTTTATTCATGAACGCGGAATTTATTTCATGAAAAGCATTGCAAGGTTATATTCAGCCAGTTTCCATATGGGAATACACTAACGTAGTATAGGAAAGTAATTGCACCTTTTTCGCGTGGTTTTTTTTTTCAATTACACAGCTGGTGAAACAAACGTTGTGGTCTATGTTTAATTTTCCAAGCCTTTGCGTCTATTCCCTATGGCTTTAGACAAGTTGTTGACGTTATTTCATTACTACTCGCTCTGGAATTATTTCTTTGTTGAAATGAAGAAATAATTGGTAAAAAACCGGCCAAGTGCGAGTCGGACTCGCGCACCGAGGGTTCCGTACAAACCTGTAGGTATCCTCGGTTTATGCGTAAGGTTTATATTTATGAAACTAAATGTTTTTTTTTTTATATTTGAGTTGATTGAATGGAAGGTTAATTGCGATTTACGATTTATGACGTATTAAAAAAAAACTACTTACTGGATTTCGTTCAAACCAATTTTCGTTGGAAGTTTACATGGTTATGTACATCATATATTTTTTGTAGTTTTATCATTCTCTTACTTTAGAAGTTACGGGGGGGGGGGGGGACACACATTTTACCACTTTGGAAGTGTCTCTCGCGCAAACTATTCAGTTTAGAAAGAAATGATGTTAGAAACCTCAATACCATTTTTGAAGACCTATTCATAGATACCCTACACGTATGGGTTTGATGAAAAAAAATTTTTTGAGTTTCAGTTCTATGTATGGGGAACCCCAAAATTTATTGTTTTTTTTTTCTATTGTTGTGTAAAAATCTTAATGCGGTATACAGAATACATCTACTTACCAAGTTTCAACAACATATCTCTTATAGTTTCGGAGAAAAGTGGCTGTGACATACACGGACAGACAGACAGACAGACAGACAGACAGACAGACAGACAGACAGACATGACGAATCTATAAGGGTTCCGTTTTTTGCCATTTGGCAACGGAACCCTAATAAAGCGCGGAACTTAGGTGTATGAGGGAAAAGTAAGGATAGCAAAAGAAGGACGGTTTATTTAATACTAGTTTTTGACAGTGCGTTCGCCCGCGTGGGTGTCGAAAATTATCCTGCGGAAACGTACTACTTGGATAAAAGTACCCTAGATACGAGTATGTGTTAATCAAGGTTGACTATGTGGGTACCAAATATCATACAAATATTAGTAGGGTTAGTAGGACTGAAGAGCCTGCATGCTTTTAGCATGCAAACTCCGCGAGTCTGTTATAAATTTGATAACATTACGAGACAAATATTAATTTAATTTGGAATAAAAGAACCCTTTCTGACATACGCAATGATGAGTACATAAATACATTGCGACTCCTCGAATAATTATTATTTATTTTATGAGACAAATATGTTTTTTTGAAGAACCTCTCCATAATACCTATACTTAAATCGAATATTTAGGTATCTGTGGAACATTTTGGCATTATAAAGTCCGTGGCTTATTCGTGTGTAGGTTTTATTAACTCAGAACCCGCTCTGTTGGTGAAATTATCTGGACAGTCCGCATCACATGGCCTTCGTTATTAAAATTGCGTGTGCCCCTTTCAACCGCACTCTGGACTATGATTAAACCCTTTTGTAAGAACAAAGGAGGTTCCAAGTTCTTTTATCTTAACTACTGGCACGGAGAAATGTCCAGGATTAAAGATAAACAAATGACGTCAGATCACAGCTGATTGCTGAAGCCCATCTCTCTTCACAAAGTAAATGAGATTCGCAGCTGTGCTAAAGATAATAAAACTGTAATCTAATAATATAACGTACATTAAAATCAAAGTAGGAGAAACAACGAAAAAGTAATTTATTTAATTATGTAGGTTTAGTATTTTTTACTTCTATTTCTTAACTAAAAAACGTAGAGCGAGTTCCAAACTTGGTAAGTACAATAGAAACAACTTTTAATTGGCTTTGGCTTTAAATTGTTCTACTTGAAAAATACACAATTATATGTTTAACATATAATTGTGTATTTTTCAAGTAGAACAATTTTTTTTCTTCTAACAGTGTAGTCTCATTACAAGTTAGGTTCGCTTCATCGCAGTATATCGAATTATTTTGTGCAATGTTTTTACATTGTGCTTTTAGCCTTTAAGTGCACTTCGCGAACCGGTCTGTGCGGTAGTTTTAAATAGAATTATTTATACAGGAAGGTAGGGAGGTGAAGTAGGGGTTGTAGCTAAGTATATTGTGATAACATCAGAAGCTCACGCGATACAATCGGCGCTGCCGGAGCTAACATTGTTATAGTAATAACGAGCTGGGGGTAAATGTTCATAATTGTGTGTAACCGGTTCCTAATTAATGGGGTAAGTAGGTACAGTAATAACAGAACTATTAAGCGGTGGCATGGTAATGCAGTGTACAAATTGTCGTAAATAATATATTTTCATCGGTATCCCTCATGACGAGAATCTCGTGAAAGATGAGCAAGATAAAAAAAAAGTCAAGTAAGTATAATGTCTTGGTATACGAGGTTATCGACATGTGGGACTTGGACTTTGCAATCCTTGCACCGACGCAGTCAGGGGGTTCTTCTCTCTAGAGCCTTGACTACCGGCAGTTTTGACCCTGCTCCTGATGCCGTTTTTTTGTGAGCACCTATTAACACGCTTTTATTAGGTCGACCTGTAAGTAACTAACTATGTAATGGAATCTAAGGTAACTAATTTAACCATCTTCCAAGGATCGTAGTGTCATGAAAATTGGCAGCTGTATGTAGTTCTGATGACAATACAATAATATGGAACTGTCGAAATGATCTGATGATGGAGCCGGAAGATATGAACTGGAACTGCATGATGGAACATCATAGCTGTGTTTGGACTTGTTAGAAAAGCCTTGTAATGAATTTTGACCACGATTAGGTTTCAAGGTCTGATGATGAAGCCGGAAGATAGGCACTGGCATTCCATGATGGAATATCGTATCATAGCCATGTTTGGAATTGTTAGAAAGGTCTTGTAATGAACTTTGACCACGATTAATTAAGCTTTTGGTTTTTACGTGCGTTTATAAAAGCGTGTTTTTCTATTGTTATTTAAACTATAAATTTATTTTTTAAATATTATAATATTTTTTTTAGTCAAAATAATTTAAATGTATTGTAACAAGATCATTAGACGGAAATTGCACTGATTATTATCAAATATTCACAAATCGAACACTAACTGCTTACAACAAAACAATCAAACCGCCCGCCGTCCGTTTGTCAAAGCGGTGCGTACGCGACTACGAATGTACTCAGAGTGTACCAGACTCGAGGCGCGTAGGTATGACTTGTGTTCCGAGCGTTTGTATGAAGATAGAATACTGTATAGATATCATTACCGTGGCTAAACTAACTCTTTTTTTTTATCCAAAGCGCGATGATAAGCGTAATTTTCCCCCGAAATGTGATTATAAAAGCGGTCTATTGGGCGCAGCAAGGACGTTCACGATTACCGATCAGACAACAAAGAAAAATCGGTGACGAAGAAGTAACAACTTCCTTTTATACTATTTACCTTTAAGTATACGCATAAACATAATTCACAACTTTAATTTAGCTGAGTAAATTTTCCAATTGTGCAGAAATTTGTTTAGGGCGGGGTGGTGGCCGCTGATAAAGCGAAAGTAAAGCTATTTTCACTCGTTTAGTCATTCACAGGTTTATTTAGCGGGTACTGTGAGGAGGTGGCTCTAAATATTGTGTGTGGTTTTTCGTTCTTAGAAGAAGTAGATCTAATTGTAGGTCAGTATTTACTGTTGTAAAGGGAATCGACCAACTTGTATGGGGGTTTGGCCACTTATAAATAAACAGTTCAGCCAATAATATATGATTGATTTAATAGTTCATATCAGTAGGAATGCCAATATAAACCTAGTTTTGTATCAAGATTTATATTTGGATAATTTTTAACATTTTATTGAAATTGGTTATGCATGAAATAAAACTTGCTTTAGATGTGCCAGGTTCATCATAAATACAAGGTTCAGGGTCCATAGAAGTGCCGGGTTCGTCAAAAAGGTAAGAATTGGAATCCATTTATTTAGAAACAGTCAAAGTAATCGCAATAAAACTTATATAAACAACACTCACGATGCAAACAAATAAAGCGAATGATAACTGTCATTTTGACAACTAACAAACACTTTTAAAGCATTGTGTTGCCAAATAATAAAAAATATAATTGCATCGATACATATGGAATCGATTATTGTTTTATTAAGTTCTTCAGGTATAATGCACTCTTCAATTTATCATTTTTAAGTCTTTCATCATGTATATCGTATATTAGTATTTTTTTAATAATATGTTTAAATGAAAACTACGTTAAATACAGCAGTGGAGAGATTACCCTATACTTTAAATCGATTTGAATTTATTTTTTATGCAACCCTGAAGCAACACAGAAGTCAAATTCAAAGCCAGGTGACGTCATAACAAGTACTAAAAAAAATGATTTTTACGGTGCTTATTCATACAAAGTTATTAGCATCAGATGTTTACTAAAATAGAATTCAAATTATTGGTAAATTACATTTTTGTGTAGCAGCGTATTTAAAAATGGCCAAGTTTGGAAAATTCCCTTTGATGTGTCTATGCAGTAAGAGATTTAAGTAATAAAATATGTATATGTGCACTGACATGATAAAGGAAAAGATTTGAAAACTGAGGAAGGTTTCTATTAAAGCCTTGACTCTACCTATAGCACGCCACGTAGATGTCTCGTAGACATCCGTTAAATGAAATTGGAAATTTCAAAGCCGAGGCACTTTCAGGACTTCCAATTTATTGAGCGAAAGTAGTCAATAACGACATTCTGAGTGTCTGCCAATCGTGAAAGGAATCCTTTAGGCAGTACATCTGAGCCGGTACTTCTGTTACCAGGAGCATTGCCTGTCGGAAGCTGCGCCGAACAGGGCTCAATACTCATCTGTCTGCATCCGGGCTTGTCTCTGCTAGAGCGACGTCGGTACATGAGGATCTAACTTCCAGATGAGCTGACATATTATAGGTAGATGTTATATGGTGACGAAATTATGAAAACTTAATAGATTTATCACATTTGTAGTGCAGCCGTTCATATATTGTGTTGTGGGTGAAATAAACTCAAACATGTGCATAAACAAAGTGGTAATACTTTGGTTTTCATAGAAATGAACTTAATAAATACTTTAATCCAAGCTGAAAGCGCCAAGAAGCCCGTGAAATTCAAAAATTACGTTTGTTGCCATTTGCTGGTCAGTGTTCAGCTGTATATTCACAAACATGGTAACAAAATATGTTTCGCGACGGAAATACGTATTGTTTATAGAATTGTGATCACTAAAATCATCAATACAACCCACAAATTTATTATATCCCATTGAATAACTATTTCATGAAAAGGCATTCAAAATAATATGAACCTAGTAATAATATTTTAGTTAACTACTAGCAACAAACCTGCAAATTGCAAAATTCGTTAGATAATATGAATTCCGCGGACAACCTTGGCCCATCCGCTTTGAAGCATTTCTCTCATTCTATAGGTACAGTCACCAAAAGAGAAAAGTAACCAGGTGCATCAGATATAGTCGAAGTAAGTTTGAAACCAAGGAATGTTTTCAAATAAAAATTATTTTGATCAATAGAAAACAAACAGTTAATTAATCAAATTAAACATTCATTCGAAACTATTCATTGGTTTCTTACACAAGTTCAAGTATATCCGACGACCCCGGTTATCTTTTGGTGACTGTACATACTGAATGTCACAGTAAGTACATCCGTTAGGCATATCACGTAATAAACTTGCTAATAACATTCAAGTCAGAAGAAAACTTAATAAACGTCGTTTGAGGAGTTGTAGCAAAAACGCGACAAGCTAGACACATACGAATTTATGAAATTCATAAAATTTATTTAGTCTTGAACTGAAATGAAACTACAGTTTTAAAGTGACGATCATAACTCATAATATCTTCTCGTTATAGTTTATAAAATCGGACAGAAGTTCAAGTTTCAAACAGCTAAGTAGATTCGACTTTTGAACTTGATAAGAATTTTGTCCACAAAGAAATTTGAAACTCTTATTCTAGAAAATTACGTACAAGAATGCATTTGCTTCCTTTTATGTAGATTCATGGGTACAATTTTGTAGACGAATAATGTAGTGTTTCCTTTAGTGCATTAAAAAACGAAGCGTTTTCCAGACTCGTGTCTTAGCTTTTATACGAAGTTTTATACGATTTTTCACGTTAGAGACGGCCCGCGGCTTTGTCCACGTAGACTATCGTCAAATGAAATTTTCTCTTTTCCTTGATAGCTTTTACACGCTGTTCTCGTAACAAGAATAAAATTGAATTGTACTTTAGTTCGCCAATAAAACATGTTAACCTTTGTTTTGCTTCTTCCTCTAATATACGTTTTTCAGTCGAGTGCTTTTTACGTAGCCTTACTTTGTACGTCAAATTGAGTTGTGGATAAAAGTTTATATCATTTTTACGCCCGTATTGGGGTTGATAGACCTACCTACTATATCATGACGCTTTATTTAAAACTTTATTCATTCAGCTGTGATTGATTTAAAATCCAACAACTATTTAAAATACGGGTTTAAAATGTTCGAAAAACAGTCAGTCAACAAACAGGCTCGCTTTTTGGTTACAACAAAAATAGATTCGTCCATATACAATAGTTTCATACTCAGTCACAATACAAAAATATCAAAATAATCGTTTCAACACTTAATAGTTATTTTCATCCCACCATCTCGGAAAGAGTATTTTTAATCTTCAAAATCTGAGTGGAAAAGCCGTTTTTATTCTCTAGAGGATAAAAACGGCTTTTCCACTCAGATATTGAAGATTAAAAATACTCTTTCCTCGCTGAGGTGGAATGAAAAGTTACGTGTTGCACTCGAGTGCAAAGATTTTTCACCTCGTGCTCTTTTGATTCCCTCGCTAACGCTCAGGATTCTAATTTTGAATCACTCGCTGCGCTCGTGATTCAATTTTAGAATCCTTCGCTTGCTCGGTCATCAAAATTGAGCACGCGTACACACAACAAATAAATTTGTTATACAAGAGTGCAAAGTTGCTTTTTAACCGCGTGCTTCGACTAAATAATGACCAAATAAGTTCGCCGAATTGTCAGATGCAAACGTTCCTATTATAAAATGCATAGCATATCTATCATTCAAGCCAAATTAACGTTCTGTCTGTGTTTGGCTAAACTAACTCTTTTTTTTTAATCCAAAGCCCGATGATAAGCGTAATTTTCCGCCGAAATGTGATTATAAAAGCGGTCTATTAGGAGCAGCAAGGACGTTCACGATTACCGATCAGACAACAAAGAAAAAACGGTGACGAAGAAGTAACAACTTCCTTTTATACTATTTACCTTTAAGTATACGCATAAACATAATTCACAACTTTAATTTAGCTGAGTAAATTTTCCAATTGTGCAGAAATTTGTTTAGGGCGGGTGGTGGCCGCTGATAAAGCGAAAGTAAAGCTATTCTCACTCGTTTAGTCATTCACAGGTTTATTTAGCGGGTACTGTGAGGAGGTGGCTTTAAATATTTTGTGTGGTTTTTCGTTCTTAGAAGAAGTAGATCTAATTGTAGTGTGTGTGTGGGTTTTGTTATCTTAGAACCCGCTCTATTGGTGAAATTATCTCAACAGTCCACATCACATGGCCTTCGTTATTAAAATTGCGCGTGCCCCTTTCAACCGCACTCTGGACTATGATTAAACCCTTTTACAAGAACAAAGGAGATTCCAAGTTCTTTTATCTTTACTACTGTCACGGAGAAATGTCCAGGATTAAAGATAAACAAATGACGTCAGATCTCAGCTGATTGCTGAAGCCCGTCTCTCTTCACAAAGTAAATGAGATTCGCAGCTGTGCTAAAGATAATAAAACTGTAATCTAATAATATAGCGTACATTAAAATCAAATTAGGTAAAACAACGAAAAAGTTATTCATGTAATTATGTAGGTTTAGTATTTTTTTTACTTCTATTATTCAACTAAAAAAACGTAGAGCGAGTTCCAAACTTGGTAAGTACAATAGAAACAACTTTTAATTGGCTTTTTTAACTTTTAGTTGTGTATTTTTCAAGTAGAACAGTGTTTTTTCTTCTAACAGTGTAGTCTCATTACAAGTTAGATTCGCTTCATCGCTGTATATCGAATTATTTTGTGCAATGTTTTTACATTGTGCTTTTAGCTTTTAAGTGCACTTCGCGAACCGGTCTGTGGGGTAGTTTTAAATAGAATTATTTATACAGGAAGGTAGGGAGGTGAAGTAGGGGTTGTAGTTAAGTATATAGTGATTACATCAGAAGCTCACGCGATATAATCGGCGCTGTCGGAGCTCACATTGTTATAGTAATAACGAGCTGGGGATAAATGTTCATAATTGTGTGTAACCGGTTCCTAATTAATGGACTAAGTAGGTACAGTAAGCCGCGTCTGTCCCAGCCAAAGGGTCGGGGCAGACAAAAGGCCGGCCCAAGCAGGCCCCCGGGAGGACCCCAGCGACGGAGGTGAGAGGGCCGCCAATGCCACCCGCTCCTGCTAGATCTCCCCCTGCCACCGCCGAATGGCAAGTGGTCGGGGAGAAAAAGAAGGCGGGCAAAGCGGCTAGGAAGGCCCGAAATAAATAAAAAGAGGCAGCAGCGACGCAAGAAGAGCAGCGTTGCGGCTAGGCTTCGCGCCCCGAAGTCCGCAGCTGTAGTGATTACACTACAGCCGGAAGCGGAAAAGAAGGGCGTAACCTATCGCGACCTGCTCTCTAAGGCGAGGACGGCGGTGGACCTCAAGGAGCTTGGCGTTGCCGATGGCCTCCGGTTAAGGGTCACCCTGACTGGGGCCCGGATGCTGGAGGTCCCGGGTGCGGACAGCGGCCCGACCGCTGACGCTCTGGCCGAAAGGCTCAGGGCGTCCTTAGATGCGGACGAGGCCCGTGTGTCCAGGCCCACCAAGTGCGCTGACGTGCGCATCATGGGCCTGGACGACTGCGCAACGGAGGCAGAGGTGGTGGCCGCCATCGTCAGGACGGGGGAATGCTCTGCCGAACAGGTTAGGGCAGGCACCATCCGTCCTGACAAAACCGGGATGCGAGCCGTAACGGTGAGCTGTCCCGTGTCGGCGGCCCAAAAAATAACAGGGGAGGGCCGAAGGCTCCTGGTGGGCTGGGTCTCTGCGCAGGTCAAACTGCTGGAGCCCAGACCTCTGAGGTGCTTCCGCTGCCAAATGGGCAACCATGTGGGAGTGACATGCACCTCGGAGGTAGATCGCAGCGGTCACTGCTTCCGCTGCGGTCAGCCCGGTCACAAGGCCGGCTCGTGCGATGCCATTCCGCACTGCTACTTATGTGCGGCAGCTGGCAAGCCGGCCGATCACCGGGCGGGAGGTAAGGCCTGCGCTCCACCCGCCAAGGCCAGGGGCAGGGGCAAGCCCTCCGCCACCGCCGTCACCGCTGCTGCCGATGCCGGCTCGACCACATCTGTCGCTGCCGGTACCGCCACAGCAGGGCCCTCACAGGGGGCTCGGGAGGGGGCTGATATGGACTGTCAGTAATGGCTGCTCCATTACGCCTCCTCCAGGCGAACATCAACCACTGCGCCTCTGCTCAGGATCTTTTGCTCCAGAGCATGGCGCAGTGGTCGATTAACATCGCCGTGGTCGCTGAGCCGTACTTTGTCCCGCCCAGGGATGACTGGGTGGAGGACCTGAGCGGCTCAGTGACCCTCATTTCGTCGGCCGCCGCCGGAACCCCGAACCTCGAGGCTGTCAAGAGGGGACGGGGTTGCGTAGCAGCACAGTTCGGGGAGATTGTCGTGGTAGGAGTATACTTCTCCCCGAGCCGAACTTTCGCCGAGTTCCACAACTCCCTTGCGGAGTTGAAAGTTGTCGTCGTCGGGTTCCGTCCCCTCCCCGTGCTCGTACTCGGGGACTTCAACGTCAAGAATTTGGCTTGGGGTTCCCGGTATACGGACACACGGGGCAGGATGGTGGAGGACTGGGCTCTGGAGACAGGCCTAGTCGTCCTTAACCGGGGTTCTGTCCCTACGTGCGTACGGATGCGGGGTGATTCAGTGGTGGACATTTCGTTCGCCAGTCCCGCTCTGTCGCCGCAGGTCATTGACTGGCGTGTAATGGAGGGGGTGGAGACGTATTCCGACCACCGGTATATCCGGTTTGACGTCTCCGCCCAGACCTCGACCGCGCCGGTCCGACAGGCCCCGTGTGGTCCGCGGTGGGCGCTTAAGAAGCTGGACCGGGAGCTTCTCCTGGAAGCCTCGATCGTGCAGGCCTGGGTGTCACCACCGGACAGGCCTGCTGACATCAACGACGAGGCCGAGTGGTTCCGGGAGGCCATGTCCGAGATTTGCGACGTGGCTATGCCCCGAGTCCAGCCAGGACGGGTTTGGCGCCAGGTGTACTGGTGGTCGCCGCAGCTGACGTCGTTGCGCGAAGCGTGCGTTGCGGCACGATGCCGGTACACCAGGCACCGCAGGCTCCGTATCCGCCCATCGGATACGGAAGCCATTCAGGCGGAGCTATACGAGGGGTACAGAGTGGCGAAGACCGCCCTCCAAGACGAGATCCTGCGGGCCAGAGGACTGGCCCGCAAGGAGTCGCTGGAGACTCTGAACAGGGACCCATGGGGACGGCCCTACAAGGCCGTCCGGGAGAAACTCCGCACATGGGCTCCTCCGCTGACTCAGAGTCTCCGGCCCCAGCTTGTGGAGGACGTGGTGAGCGCTCTGTTCCCTTCGCGAGGGGAACATAGCCCCCCACCCATGGCTCCGCCTCCTGCGGTGCCCGATGCGGACCACACCACCGATGACGACGACAACGCTCCAGAGGTGACTGAGGTAGAGTTGAGAGTGGCGGTACGTCAGCTAAATGCCAAAAATACCGCCCCAGGACCCGACGGCTTGCCTGGCAAAGCCTGGGTCCTGGCCTTAGAGGCTCTTGGGCCTCGACTCAGGGGGCTCCTAAGCGCATGTTTGGGGAGGGGCCAGTTCCCACTTCGTTGGAAGACGGGGAAACTGGTCCTCATTAAGAAGCCGGGGCGCCCAGCGGACTCTCCGTCCGCTTACCGGCCCATCGTGCTGCTCGACGAGGTGGGCAAGCTCTTTGAAAGAGTAATTGCAGACCGCCTCGTCGGGTGGCTGGCGCGGGAGGGGCCGGATTTGGCGGACAGCCAGTTCGGTTTCCGCAAGGGGCGCTCCACGGTGGACGCCATCATGCGCGTGCGAGCCCTCACGACGGGGGATGCAGTGGCCCGGGGTGGGGTCGTCTTGGCGGTGTCTCTAGACATCGCCAACGCCTTTAATACCCTGCCCTGGAGTTGCATTAGGGAGGCACTCCGGTATCACCGGATGCCGACCTACCTCTGTCGCGTAGTCGAGGCTTACTTGACGGATAGAGCCGTCATCTACCCCGGTCACCAGGGAGACTGGAACCGGCGAGAGATGTCGTGCGGTGTCCCACAGGGATCGGTCTTGGGGCCGCATCTGTGGGATATCGGGTACGACTGGGTGCTGCGCGCCGACCTCCCTAGCGGCGTCAGCGTGGTTTGCTACGCTGACGACACGCTGGTCCTGGCGCAGGGGAGGTCGTACGAGGCGGCGGCCGAACTTATGACACGCGGGGTTGCGACAATCGTCGATAGGATCCGGCAATTGGGACTCGAGGTGGCATTGCACAAGTCCGAGGCCATGGGTTTTCATGGTCCTCGGAACGCGCCACCTGCGGGTTCCCAACTCACGGTGGGAGGGGTTCACATCGGCGTCGAGTCAACGATGAAGTACCTGGGACTTGTCCTCGACAGCCGGTGGAACTTCGTCGAGCACTTCCGACGTTTGGCTCCCAGACTGGAGCGGGCTGGGGCTGCCTTAAAGCGGCTCCTGCCCAATCTGGGGGGTCCAAACGCCTCCTGCCGGAGGCTCTACACGGGGGTCGTGCGGTCCATGGCCCTCTACGGGGCACCAGTGTGGGCGCCCTCATTGAGGCTGCGCCCAGCGCGCCGGTTGAGTGCGGCCCAGAGGGTCATGGCCATCCGGTTAATCCGGGGATACCGCACGGTCTCCTGCGAGGCGGCGAGCCTCCTTGCCGGAGTGCCGCCATGGGATCTGGAGGCAAGGGTCCTCGCCCACATGTGGGAGTGGCGCGAGGACGTGAAACGCCGGGGTGAAACTCCGCTGCCGCGACAAATCGCGGCACGGCGGACAGAGCTCCGGTGTGATCTCATGGCGACATGGCGGGTACGATTGTCGCAACCCAGTGCTGGGCACGCCACAATTGCGGCGGTAAGTCCCCTCTTTGAGGAGTGGATAGAGAGGCGCCACGGCGTCCTCACCTTCCACCTGACGCAGGTTCTCACCGGGCATGGGTGCTTCGGTGGGTTCCTGTTCAGGATAAAGCGGGAGGATACGTCCGGGTGTTTCCATTGCGAGGATCGTCTGGAGGACACGGTGGAACATACGGTGGAGGTGTGCCCTGCCTGGGCGGAGCACCGCCGTGTCCTCGTGGAGGCGATCGGCGGCGGCGACCTCTCGTGTCCAGCCCTGGTGCGAGCCATGGTACGGAGCGAGAGGGAATGGGAAGCCGTCACCTCCTTCTGCGAAGCAGTAATGCTCGCGAAGGAGGAGGCGGGGCGCGTGAGGGAGTGGCAGTCTCTGCGCCCTCACGTCCCTAGCCGCCGCAGGAGGAGACGCCCCGGGCGTCGGGAGTCGATTGCGGACTCCCGGCCACCGTAGGCGCGAGCTTGCGGGTGGCGAGCAATGGGTAGCTCGCCGCCCGGTAAGGACCAAGCTCGGGTCGACGGCGCGTAGTGTTCCACGCGCGCCTCAAAGAGATGTCAGCAAAACTGAAGGGGTCTGCTAAGACCGATGCCTGCCGGGGTCGCGTGATTGTTCGAAAGAGATACCGTGACCCTGGCACATGGGCAATTGAAGGAACACGGGTGGGTTTTAGTCAGTAAAAGTCTGACATGCCCTCCCGCTCCGCCCAGAGCGGGAGAAGTCATTTGATGATTTCCCATCCAAAAAAAAAAAAAAAAAAGTAGGTACAGTAATAATAGAACTATTAAGCGGTGGCAAGGCAATTAGGCAATGCAATGTATAAATTATAAGGTAACATTATTAAAAAGCCGAATAATAAATAATATCCTGTCATCGCTGTACCGATATTGAAGAGCCTCGACCAACACCACAGGAGGCTCTCATTGCGCTGCTGAGTCAAGGGCTTGATTCAGAAAGCAGGCCTGGATATGGCACGCATAGTTAGGAAATTCCGTTCTCAAGAGGCCACCGGTAGCTTGGGTGGGAAATCATCAAATGACTTCTCCCGCTCTGGGCGGAGCGGGAGGGCATGTCAGACTTTTACTGACTAAAACCCACCCGTGTTCCTTCAGTTGCCCATGTGCCAGGGTCACGGTATCTCTTTCGAACAATCACGCGACCCCGGCAAGCATCGGTCCTAGCAGACCCCTTCAGCGCTGCTGACATCTCTTTGAGGCTCGCGTGGAACACTACGCGCCGTCGACCCGAGCTTGGTCCTTATCGGGCGGCGAGCTACCCATTGCTCGCCGCCCGCAAGCTCGCGCCTACGGTGGCCGAGAGTCCGCTATGGACTCCCGACGCCCAGGGCGTCTCCTCCTGCGGCGGCTAGGGACGTGAGGGCGCAGAGACTGCCACTCCCTCACGCACCCCGCCTTCTCCTTCGCGAGCATTACTGCTGGTTACATCGCTACTGGTATCTTAGTGATATGAGATCCCAACATAGCTAACTAGAAAAAAAAAAGTGTAAAAAATAACGCAGTACGATATGTTTTAACTAAAAATGAAAGCATGAATCGTGAACATACAAACATGATAAAGTAAAATAGCCTACCGGACATTGTGCGTAGTATCCCATACAAAACTGTAGGTAATCCCTCAGTCCGATGTTTGAAGTTCAATTCATCCGATCCGCGGAAATGTGAAAGAGGATATATCAGAAACGGAAATATGTTTTGCGTTTCATCGCGAATAGACGTTAATATTATTCGTAAGTATTTTTTAATACTAAAATGGAAATGGAGACGAGAATGATAGAGAAAGACTGGTGAAAAGGTGGGTTGGATAATCAGCCTGTTAGTTGACTTGGTAGTTGATAAATTGGTAACGTAGGGTTGAAAACCAGAAGACAAAATGTTTTTAGTATTAAGAACGTGCAACTTTAATATGGTAATATTGGATTCTGACACGTAACTAGTATGACCTATTACAGACATTTCGGGCCAAATTTTTGCCACTAATGAGGAGCCAGAATGTGTGAAGTTGTAACCTCCTTTGTATCCTAATGTATGCACTAACTTCTTCTACGTGCTTCTCTGTGCGGCCAGGATTCGCAGTTTCAGGATAATATTCCCCAGTGAGGGGTAACAGATTGTCTTAATTTGTCTCGGGTGTGTGATCACAAATGTGGCAATCACGCTAATTACATCTTTAGGAAAATGTAAAGATAGAGGCGTTTCAGGCGCATTAGAGGCATTTATTATTAAAGTGAAACTTTTATTACATCGTCTCACACTTTTTCGTCTGTGTGTTGCATGTCACGTGACGGTCGGCCGCGGAGTAGGGATAAAGTGAAAGGGGCTCGCTGGTGGGTCCACCCTTTATGGCAGAATTTTTTTCGTCATAATATTATTTTGCATAACAGCGGATGGCATAAACTTCTTTTCGCAGAAAATCGTTTGGCATACACTCATTTATCATACATTCACAACGCATAATTTTATAAGTCAGAATCATCTTTAGGCATAAATTTTATTCCATAATAATTAAAAAGTAGAACCATCATATCGCAGAAAGTTCGCAGTCAGAATCGTCTCTTGGCATAATTTCATATCGATAGTTATTAAAAGGCAGAACTATCATATCCCAGAAACATTAAACTTAGAATCATCTTTTGGCATACATTTCATATCGAAGAAGCATGCAGCATGCAAACAAGCATGCAGCATGCAAGCAAGCATCCAGCATGCAAGCAACCAAGCATACAGCATGCAAGCAACCAAGCATGCAGCTTGCAAGCAAGCATGCAGCAAGCAAGCATGCAAGCAAGCATACAGCAAGCAAGCAAGCTTACAGCATGCAGGCGAGCATGCAACATGCAGCATGCATGGTTTCTGTCACGGCTTCGGCGCTGCGGGGCTCCGGCGGACCCACGCGACCTCAGCGTCACAGATGGTTTTACGCTCACCACCGCGGCTTCGGCTTGCTGGCCGGCTTTGCCGGCCAGCCTCAGCCGCGGCGGCGACCGTCAAAACCACCTGCTCCTCAGCTCGCGGGCCGCCTCGCCACTCCGCGCCTACGTGGGCTTAAATTACACTCTAGGGGTAGGGCAGACAAGACTACGTGGAGTCGGTTCTGCAGCGATTCGTTTCTGTCAATAATTTTTGTAGCACAACATATACTGACGTTTTGAGACACTATTTCATTTTATTTAAGGTTAAAATGCTATTTAATAGAAATGAAAATATGCCTAACAAAACTATTCTAAATGAAATTCTGCCATCTTCATAGTATGCCAAGTGAAATTATGCCAAATAATCATTGCTCTAAATAAATGTTATGCTAAACGAAATTATGCGGAATTTTAAGTCTGCCAAAGGTATTTATGCGAAATAAAATTCTGCCATCTTAAAAGTATGCCAGCGTTAAGTCGAGCATATAAACATTCGGCCAAACAATGATTATGCTCAACATTTTTTATGCCTTACAAATACTCGTTTAAATAAGATTATGCCAAGTGTGTTATGCCAAATAAAATTCGGAGCATCAAGTTTCTGCCAGATAGAGGGAACCCCTCGCTGGTGCATGTTGTTGTTTATGGATTTATTTCAATTTTGAGTGCTTGAATTTATTATTTATTTCGTATGAATATTAGGTCTTTACCTATGAAATTGCCGTTCTGCAGTACTGGCCATTTCAAATCAAAATAATTTTTGTTTGTCTAAGAATTCTAATTTCAAATTAATTTTATTTTAAAAACATGGAATTCTTTTTCCAAAAGTAGTAATTTGTTTATTGATTAGTGTTACATTTTCATCGCATTTCAATCTTTTTCGTCATCATGGATACGTTAAAAATTCGAGTAATTATGGAATATGAGTACCGTCGTGGCAGCAACGCGGCACAAGCGGCACGCAACATCAACGACGTTTACGGAGCTAACACTACAAACCAACGCACCACCTGTTATTGGTTTGCTCTCTTCCGTTCTGGAAATTTCGACCTGAAAAATGAACCTCGCGGTCGTCCGAAGACTTTGGTCGACAATGAAGAATTAAAGGTGATTGTGGAAGCTGATGATACACAATCTACGGCTGAATTAGTAGCAGCTTTCGACGTTAGCGTCAAAACAATATTGGTCCATTTGCGTCAAATTGGCAAAGTAAAAAAGCTTGACAAATGGGTGCCCCACGAACTCAATGATCGCCAGCGCGAAGTACGCGTCGAGACGTACCTTGCACTGCTCAACAGACACACAAATGAAGATATTTTGAACCGCATTGTTACCTGCGATGAAAAATGGATTCTGTTTGATAACCGCAAGCGCTCAGCAAGTTGGTTGGATCCTGGTTCAGCACCTAAACAATGCCCTAAACGAAAACTTACCCCTAGAAAAGTGATGGTCACTGTTTGGTGGTCTAGCGCCGGTGTGATTCATCACAGCTTCTTACCAAATGGGGTGAGCATTACTGCAGATGTGTACTGTGAAGAACTGAACTTAATGATGGAGAAGCTGGCACATCTCCAACCAGCATTGGTCAATCGCTCGTCTCCGCTGCTCCTGCACGACAACGCGCGACCTCATACTGCACAGCAGACGGTCTCCAAGTTGCAAGAACTGGGGTTGGAAGCTCTCCGTCATCCACCCTACTCACCAGACCTTGCGCCTACAGACTACTACTTTTTCCAGAATTTTGATAACTTCTTGGCGGGAAAATAATTCAATACCCGAGAGGCAGTACAAAATGCCTTTGAAGAATTTGTTGCCTCCCGTCCAGCAGATTTTTTTAAGAAGGGCATCAATAAACTGGTGCTGTGTTGGCAAAGATGCATTGATTGCATGGGTGATTATTTCGATAAATACAAATAAAAATACATGAAAAAAATTCGTTTATTTTTTTTCATACAAAATGGCATTTTCATAGCATTTTGGCATTTTTTATTATTAAATTAAGTCTTTTTATTAAGCTATTGCATATATTCTGAAAATTTTTAGTTAAATGTCTATAATGTGAAAAAAGACAATCCTTTTTTTAAATTTTACTCGTCTGTACTAGATATGCACATTTTTTTACCTGGGTTACCAGGTATCATTACGGCTTGTTTCCCCGAAAACTTTGGCAGAGATGTACCAATTGTACACTCTCCTAAGAAATATTACCATTATTTTGAAATAGATCATCGTCATCCCAGCCTTTTCCCAACTGTCTTGGGGTCGGCTTTCAGTCTTACCGGATGCAGCTAAATACCAGTATTTTACATAGAACGACTGTCTATTTGATCTCTACAACCCAGTTATTGGATAATGCGATACGTCTTGGTAAGACTGGTTGTCAGATTATCAGGATTCTGACCACCCGTGATGACTGTCAAACCCTTTTAGAGGCACGGACGGGTCTCGGTATGTAAAGATGGTCACCCATCCACAGACCAACCGCAGCTAGGGTGCCTTAAACTGATCCATCGATCCGTGCAGCTGTTATTAATAAGCTACAAACTCTTAAAATAATATGTACTTCATTGAAGAAGGTCTATTATAATATAATGTCTAAAGTTGGCTAGTTATTGGATATAACCGTCACTTTTGCTCAGCTTTCCCATCAAGGACAGAATCTTTCGTGATATTGCGATATCATGCCGAAGGTATCGTCTTCAAACTCTATGAAAGAGGACTTTGGCTCTCGGTGTGATTGATCGTATCCTTTTTACATGTATTTATAACCGGTTCACATTCTGTCGGGATTGCTTTTCCCACGTTGGTTTACGTTTACTCGTTTGTGTTCGATACATATGTTTTACCTACTTAAATTATGCTCAAAGACACAACTGGTATTTATTATTATAAACATTTATTTTCACACAAAGAAACCTTCCTTTGTAAATGCGAGGAAGGTAAGTCTGTTTTAGCTCTTGAAGTTCAGTAGAAGATATAAATAGGAAAACGGTATGCAATAACTTAAAAATGAATTGCCTGATGGAGCAAAGTAATGGATTTTACATATACGTCTAACTCACCTTGATTTTCTACATAATATTTATTATTGAACGAACTTCTATAAAAAGCTCTGGTCGTTGGTCGTGGCATTTGAGCGCCGACATGCTTTCATCGTTTGAGCGACCTTTTACTTTGAATATTTGAAATGTTTCGAGTGGACAGCGATACTAAATAACTGATTCAGGCCACCTCGGGCATCGTGTGTTGTCTATAGGCTATTACGGTTTTTAAATAGAGTTTGTTTAAAAAAAGTTGATCAAAGTACACACTCGAGAGGCAATTTAAAAACGAGTCTTGTGCTTAGACATGTTTGAGTTTGACCTTTATGCGCTGGAGGCTGTTTTTGGAACTTTAGCTACAGTTTGGTAAGTAAGGTACTTCAAAATTAAGCTGGTATACTATACTATACTACAGACCCATTTCATAAATAATTGAGAACACAAAATAAAAGCAAAAGCTTGCAAAGTGTTTTGGCCCATTCAGTAACAAGCTTTACTTTTAAACCCAATTTAAAAGCTGTAGTTAACAATGCATCAACTTTGATGTGGCCAGGTTGAGTGACACCGACCGGGCAGTGTTCAATGTCATTACACTTCGGTTTCTATACGAGGGTCAAAGTTAACGTAATTATACGGTACGATAATAAGCCTGTATTAGAAATATGGTATGAATTTTCCGATTATTAGATGATTCGCATTTATTTGCTCGAAAAGAGTGAATCGACGTTTTCGGGTAATCATTATCACTGTGCGCTAGTGTACCTTTTTTTCTTAAGAGCCCTCTCACAAAATTTGAATGCTCGAGTTTAGGTAAAAGACGGCAATCTTATGTATGTGTGCGTAGCTATCCACACATGCACAATACAAACAGTGTAACGCGAGTGTCGAGCCGGTCTAAACAATCTTGAGCCGTTAGATTATAATGCGGTATTTAGAGATTTATGAAAATACTTTTATTTAGTCAGTTTAATAAAGATTTCTAGACTAATAAAAAATTACAAATATATGCTATGTAAAATAAAAATTAAAAATTCAAACAATTATATTGGTGCCGATTCTGTTGTACACCGAACTAAACTATCTCTAAATTTCCTTACTTTTAGCTATGAGAATTGTTACGCTATTCTGCAAGAAATAATCTCTAAATTTAAAAATTATTTTGACACGACTAAAATCAAATTTGAAATTTTTTTTTTCTTTTGGCTTCGCAACTTGGTACTTGTGTGCGTTACGCAATGAACTTGTTGAGAGACGAAGGCGCGCGCAAGGGGGCAGCCTGGACGTGTTTTATATGGAACTAGCTTTTGCCAGAGACTTCGTGGCGTAACGTAGCGTAAGCGAGCACTAAGAAAGGAAGTAGAATTGCACGGACGAAGTCACGGCCAAAAGCTAGTAAACTACAAAACTTCTTTATACACCACATTTTTTGCTAATCTATTACTGTATGCCAAAATTATCAGACTACTGGGCGAGCTTACGCGAGAGCAAGCCACATAGACTGCCCGGGTGAAAAACAGTTTTCTCTCAAGTCTATACCCACAAATTTTAATGTCTGCCCTTGTGATTCTGGTAATTGCAAAGCACTTTGAGGGGAAACTGTATTCGTTTGAATTCAAAGGGAAGATCATTCAGGATCAATACAAAATAGGTCAGTATTTCTCACCTTAGTATTTCTTTTGGTTTTGCCAATTAATTAATTTGAAAAAAAAAAAAATTGGTTTGGTTGTTTATTTTCATTGTTTTTTTTTTTTTAATTTTTAAATTATATTATTTTTGTTCAGGTGTAATTTTGTGCAATTTTTTGTATAAATCTTCTTGTCTATTTTGTTTTATGTTTTTGTGCAATTTTTGTGAAATAGTTGTTGTTTTCGTAATCAGTGACCCAATAAATCATAAAAACGATACCCATGTTGATTTTCAGAATTGGTCACCCCTTTTCTACCTTTTAGGGGTTGAATTCTGAAAGAGTCTGACACACGTGTTTACTCATTTATTGATAGGAATACTCCTGTGAAGTTTCGAATAAAATAGTTTAACTGATCTTGTTTCCCCATACAACAAACCTTCAAACCCTTTTTCACCCTCTTAGGGGTTGAATTTTCAAAAACCCTCCTAGGGTTTTTGAAAATTCAAGTTATTGTTTATTTCTATTTGTTAACCTAAAAACAAAGTTTCAGGCTTGTAGCTCTAAAAATGACGGACTTCCATACAAAATTTTAACCCCTTTTTCACCCCCTTAGGGGGCGAATTTTCAAAAATCCTTTCTTAGCGAATGCCTACGTCATTACAACTATCTGTATGCCAAATTTCAGCGAAATCCGTTCAGTAGTTTCGGCTGTGCGTTGATAGATGAGTCAGTCAGGTTTGCCTTTTATATATTTAGATTTTTCATTTTTTGTTTGAATTCTATAAAAAAAATATTACCCACGTGTTGAGATTTACATGTGTGGCGTTTTATAAAGGGGGTCGAAAATTTCATTATTTTTGCGATAGGACACATCATTTTCGAGATATAAGCAAAAGAAAAAAAAATACCGTACTGTTTTTGCACGTAAAGCGAGGCGTTGGTGTGAACTTTTGTTCATGACCACTAGTTTTATTCCACACCTTTTTAATCGACTAAAAATAGTCAGATTTAGTTAAAATAAATTGTTTTAGTCAAAAATTTTCTACAATCTATTAAAATAACGCTTTACTTGATAATAAACGAAACTCTTATCTTATAAAAAAAAAATGCGAAGGGTAGCAAAATGTTGTAGTCGTAGCATATTTTTGCGTTCACGATACGAGTACCCGAAAACTGAGACGTGGGAAAAAGTGGCACAGGTCCTTCCTCGTTGGGCGCTTGCACCGTACTAAACGTTGCCCGCTTGTGCATCGTAATTTATTCTAATTTAGAGTGATTTCAAAAACGATATTATGTGTAATTAAATAAACGGATTTAAATAAAACTTGAGAATTCGATTTGTTATAGAGCATACTTTATATTGTCATGAATTTTTTAACGTAATTATGCTTTATTCAAACCAAAAAAAACGAGATAAAACTGCGAATAAATCGTAAAAATTGCCATAAGACTTATTTTTTTCACTAATTAATGTTATTAAAAATCAATATTCTTGTACTAAATGTAACAACTAAATTATATGTCTGATGTTTTGTGTATTTTTTTTACTCAATTTTTTACATATTAATGATAGAAATAGGAGTCTGAAATTGACCCTGCGCTGATTTTTAGGAAAACTAGTTGTGGGAGAGTAATTACTACAAAGTAAACAAATAAGTTTTTGTAAATGTGCTACTAAAAGTAACAAAAGAAAAGATTGATCTATTTTTTACATGTATTCGTCAATGCCAGAGTATTTATAATGATGAGATGAGAGGTAAATAAGGCGACTAAAATCATAGATATTCGCGCAAAAATGTAAAATGGCTCTTAACTTATTGCATAAAATCAAAACCTGCCGGTTGCCTATTACGTGTGTCTGGAGTTGTCTATTCATCCACTTTTAAATTTACTTCGTGCGGATCGCGTCCAGAAAATAAGATACTATTTAAAATTATCGATTCGCCCGTTTCGGGCGAGTAAATTCGTGTGATTCGACTAAATAATGACCAAATAAGTTCGCTGGATTGTCAAATACAAACGCTCCTAAGTTATAAAATGCATAGCATATCTATCATTCAAGCCAAATTAACGTTCTGTCTGTGTTTGCTAAACCACTAACTCTTTTTTTCAATCCAAAGCGCGATGATAAGCGTAATTTTCCGCCGAAATGTGATTATAAAAGCGGTCTATTAGGCGCAGCAAGGACGTTCACGGTTACCGATCCAAAAACAAAGAAAAATCGGTGACGAAGAAGTAACAACTTCCTTTTATACTATTTACCTTTAAGTATACGCATAAACATAATTCACAACTTTAATTCAGCCGAGTAAATTTTCCAATTGTGCAGAAATTTGTTTAGGGCGGGTGGTGGCCGCTGATAAAGCGAAAGTAAAGCTATTCTCACTCGTATAGCCATTCACAGGTTTACTTAGCGGGTACTGTGAGGAGGTGGCTCTAAATATTGTGTGTGGGTTTTCGTTCTTAGAAGAAGTAGATCTAATTGTAGGTCAGTATTTACTGTTACTAGTGATCGCCCATTGGTCGAAATTCGACCTTACTTCATTTGAATAGAAATACATTATTAAATGAAAAAAACATATATAATAATAAATATTTAAAAATATATGGTTATAATTGACATTCAGTAACACTATAGACAAAAAAACAAATATTCTCGATATGATCATAGATTTAAAAAAATGAAATAGGTTATATAATCTATCTATAAAATTAATTTATTACCTATGGTTATACTTGACATTTAAATATTGAAAATTTTAAGAAACATCAAAGACCTCGTCTGCCGCCATGGTGGCGCTGCGTTGTAAATTTACAGCGTTTCAACAATGTTTAAACAAAAAGGTGTGCTATATGATGCGCACACGTCTGCCTCTGGGGTTGATGATCACAGTCATCCTGGAAATCGAAAAGGCAGACATCCAGGGCTTTCATTTATTTTTATGATTAAAAAAACTCTACATGAAGTGCACACTTGGCAGATTTGAATTGTTCGATTAAAAACAATGAGAAGAACCACGGAAAAATAGTCTACCAGTATGTTGCCTCTGCGTTGTCTATTGATAGTGCTCCAAAAATGTAAAAAAAAGGTGTGCTATATTATGCGCACACGTCTACTTTTTGGACTGATGTTTGAATTCCTTATGAAAACCAAGAAGATCAATGAGGCAGACGTTCAGGCCTCTGATATTCCAAAGGCAGACCATTTGATTTTTTTTTTCAACCCGACGCTCGCGCCAAACCAAGGAGGTATAAAATATCCTCATAGTTCCTTTTGTGGTGTCTCTCTTTTATTTGGGAATATGAGTGAGAACGGTATAACTCAGTTCTGACCTTTTCCGTATTGTGAAACTAAATGTATAGAGCGTATATCTATATACAGCCTCCCCTTTTATTTTGCAAGCTTTTCCTCTCTGTCGCTCTCAGGCACTTTCACACGTCTTGGTTCAAAATCTACGTATTTTACACAAATAAAACGTGATTTAAAAAAGTTAAAGACTGTTCCTATCCAGATCCTCATCCTATTCAGATTACAATCAAGCATGCAATTTAAAAAAATACTTTCTAATTAAAGTTCCAAGCGCATTTCGTTTCTGGTTGGCATTGAGAAAAAAATTGATTGCATAGATTTCAGCTCCAGAAGTTTAATCGTTACCGTGAGTTTACAGGATAATATTAACCAAAATTGTAAGAATAAAACTATAAATAATAACAATAATCCCACGTAATACCCGCTGTCCCTTGATTCCGTGAATTTCAAAAAGTAATACAGCTGAAAATCAGTGAGCAAAAAGTCTGCCACATGTTTTTTCGAATCCACAGAGTCATAGTGAATCGAATGGGCGCAATGAGAACCGCGTGCAAATGACTTAGTAGACCTTTTTTTAACATTTTTACAACTCCGTCCAATGACAATGCAGAGTCCTGAATGTCTGCTTCTTCGATTTTCTTCGTTTCCAAGATGATTGTGACCATGAACTCTAGAGGCATACATGTGCAAATGATTTAATACCCCGATTTTTTTAAGCAACTTCAATCCGCTGTAACGCGAAAACGCAGTGACATAGGATCTTAATTGATTGGACCAAATCGATTCGTAATTATTTAAACTGCAATCCACCTCGACGTGAAACGTGTGCAAATCATATACCGAAATGCTCGCCAGCTCCCTAACTATAAGATTATAGACACAAAATAAAGATAGATATTGTCGATTGGACCATAAACAAAAGAATATTTATGCATGTGTGTATTAACTACACGGTAATGAATAGTAGTGTGTGTAACGTGTTATTTATTGAAAATAATATATTTTTACGCATAATTAAAAAAAAATATTTGCATTCGTCACTTCTTCTCTGTATAAACTATAAGTGTGTGAAGTTTCATACTCCTCCGTCCGCCCAATGTTCGTAAAAAGGGATCCAAAGTTTTCGCTTCACGTATTAATATATAGATAAAGGGAATCGACCAACTTGTATGGGGGTTTGGCCACTTATAAATAAACAGTTCAGCTGATAATATATGATTGATTTAATAGTTCATATCAGTAGGAATGCCAATATAAACCTAGTTTTGTATCAAGATTTATATTTGGATAATTTTTAACATTTTATTGAAATTGGTTAAGCATGAAATAAAAATTGCTTTAGATGTGCCAGGTTCATCATAAATACAAGGTTCAGGGTCCATAAAAGTCCGGGTTCGTCAAAAAGGGAAGAATTGGCATCCATTTATTTAGAAACAGCCAAAGTAATCGCAATAAAACTTAGATAAACAACACTCACGATGCAAACAAACTAAGCGAATGATTACTGTCATTGTGATAACTAACAAACATTTTTAAAGCATTGTGTTGCCAAATAATAAAAAATATAGTTGCATCGATACATATGGAATCGATTATTGTTTTATTAAGTTCTTCAGGTATAATGCACTCTTCAATTTATCATTTTTAAGTCTTTCATCATGTATATCGTATATTAGTATTTTTTTAAATAATATGATTAAATGAAAACTACGTTAAATACAGTGGAGAGATTACCCTATACTTTAAATCGATTTGAATTTATGTTTTATGCAGGTTTTGCAACCCTGAAGCAACACTGAAGTCAAATTCAAAGCCATACTTGGTCACGTCATAACAAATACAAAAAAAAAAGATTTTTACAGTGCTTATTCATACAAAGTTATTAGCATCAGATGTTTACGAAAATAGAATTCAAATTATTGGCAAATTACATTTTTGTGTAGCAGCGTGTTTAAAAATGGCCAAGTTTGGAAAATTCTCTTTGATGTGTCTATGCAGTAAGAGATTTAAGTAATAAAATATGTATATGTGCACTGACATGATAAAGGAAAAGATTTGAATACTGAGGAAGGTTTGTATTAAAGCCTTGACTCTACCTATAACACGCCACGTAGATGTCTCGTAGACATCCGTTAAATGAAATTGGAAATTTCAAAGCCGAGGCACTTTCAGGACTTCCAATTGAGCGAAAGTAGTCAATAACGACATTCTGAGTGTCTGCCAATCATGAAAGGAATCCTTTAGGCAGTACATCTGAGCCGGTACGTCAGTTACGGGGAGCATTGCCTGTCGGAAGCTGCGCCGAACAGGGCTCAATACTCATCTGTCTGCATCCGGGCTTGTCTCTGCTAGAGCGACGTCGGTACATGAGGATCTAACTTCCGGATGAGCTGACATATTATAGGTAGATGTTATATGGTGACGAAATTATGAAAACTTAATAGATTTATCACATTTGTAGTGCAGCCGTTCATATATTGTGTTGTGGGTGAAATAAACTCAAACATATGCATAAACAAAGTGGTAATACTTTGATTGTCATAGAAATGAACTTAATAAATACTTTAATCCAAGCTGAAAGTGCCAAGAAGCCCGTGAAATTCAAAAATTACGTTTTTTGCCATTTGCTGGTCAGTGTTCAGCTGTATATTCACAAACATGGTAACAAAATATGTTTCGCGACGGAAATACGTATTGTTTATAGAATTGTGATCACTAAAATCATCAATACAACCCACAAATTTATTATATCTCATTGAATAACTATTTCATGAAAAGGCATTCAAAATAATATGAACCTAGTAATAATATTTTAGTTAACTAATAGCAACAAACCTGCAAATTGCAAAATTCGTTAGATAATATGAATTCCGCGGACAACCTTGGCCCATCCGCTTTGAATCATTTCTCTCATTCTATAGGTACAGTCACCAAAAGAGAAAAGTAACCAGGTGCATCAGATATAGTGGAAGTAAGTTTGAAACCGAGGAATGTTTTCAAATAAAAATTATTTTGATCAATAGAAAACAAACAGTTAATTAATCAAATTAAACATTCATTCGAAACTATTCATTGGTTTCTTACACAAGTTCAAGTATATCCGACAACCCCGGTTATCTTTCGGTGACTGTACATACTGAATGTCACAGTAAGTACATCCGTTAGGCATATCACGTAAAAAACTTGCTAATAACATTCAACTCAGAAGAAAACTTAATAAACGTCGTTTGAGGAGTTATAGCAAAAACGCGACAAGCTAGACACACGAATTTATGAACTTCATAAAATTTATTTAGTCTTGAACTGAAATGAAACTACAGTTTTAAAGTGACGATCATAACTCATAATATCTTCTCGTTATAGTTTATTTAAACTGACAGAAGTTATAGTTTCAAACAGCTAAGTAGATTCGACTTTTGAACTTGATAAGAATTTTGTCCACAAAGAAATTTGAAACTCTTATTCTAGAAAATTACGTACAAGAATGCATTTGCTTCCTTTTATGTAGATTCATGGGTACAATTTTGTAGACGAATAATGTAGTGTTTCCTTTAGTGCATTAAAAAACGACGCGTTTTCCAGACTCGTGTCTTAGCTTTTATACGAAGTAGGTACCTACGATTTTTCACGTTAGAGACGGCCCGCGGCTTTGTCCACGTAGACTACCTATCGTCAAATGAAATTTTCTCTTTTCCTGGATAGCTTTTACACGCTGTTCTCGTAACAAGAATAAAACTGAATTGTACTTTAGTTCGCCAATAAAACATGTTAGCCTTTGTTTTGCTTCTTCCTCTAATGTACGTTTTTCAGTCGAGTGCCTTACTTTGTACGTCAAATTGAGTTGTGGGTACAAGTTTAAATCATTTTTACGCCCGTATTGGGGTTGATAGACCTACCTACTATATCATGACGCTTTATTTAAAACTTTATTCATTCAGCTGTGATTGATTTAAAATCAAACAACTATTTAAAATACGGGTTTAAAATGTTCGAAAATAGTCAGTAAGCAAACAGATTCGCTTTTAGGTTACAACAAAAATAGTTTCGTTCATACAGAATTCATAATAGAAGATTCATACTCAGTCACCATACAAAAATATCAAAATAACTTTTCAAAACTTAAAAGATATTTATGTATTTCGAAATCACAGACAATGCTATTGTTTTATTCATGAACGCGGAATTTATTTCATGAAAAGCATTGCAAGGTTATATTCAGCCAGTTTCCATATGGGAATACACTAAAGTAGTATTGGAAAGTAATTGCACCTTTTTCGCGCGGTTTTTTTTCTCAATTAAACAGCTGGTGAAACAAACGTTGTGGTCTATGTTTAATTTTCCAAGCCTTTGCGTCTATTCCCTATGGCTTTAGACAAGTTGTTGACGTCATGTCATTAATGCTGACTCCGGACTTATTTCTTTGTTGAAATGAAGAAATAATTGGTAAATAAAGCGCGGAACTAAGGTGTATGGTGGAAAAGTAAGGAGAGCAAAAGAAGGACGGTTTATTTAATACTAGTTTTTGACAGCGCCTTCGCCCGCGTGGGTGTCGAAAATTATCCTGCGGAAACGAACTACCGGGATAAAAGTACCCTAGATACGAGTATGTGTTAATCAAGGTTATATTAGTAGGGTTAGTAGGACTCGCGGAGTTTGCATGCTTTTAGCATGCAAACTCCGCGAGTCTGTTATAAATTTGATAACATTACGAGACAAAGATTAATTTAATTTAGAATAAAAGAACCCTTTCTGACATACGCAATGATGAGTACATAATGACATTGCGACTCCTCGAATAATAATTATTTATTTTATCAGACAAATATGTTTTTTTGAACATCCTCTCCATAATAACTATACTTAAATCGAATATTTAGGTATCTGTGGAAAATTTTGGCATTATAAATTCCGTAGTCTATTCGCGTGTAAGTTTATTAGCTCAGAACCCGCTCTGTTGGTGAAATTATCTCGACAGTCCGCATCACATGGCCTTCGTTATTAAAATTGCGTGTGCCCCTTTCCTTTCAACCGCACTCTGGACTATGATTAAACCCTTTTGTAAGAACAAAGGAGGTTCCAAGTTCTTTTATCTTAACTACTGGCACGGAGAAATGTCCAGGATTAAAGATAAACAAATGACGTCAGTCAGATCACAGCTGATTGCTGAAGCCCATCTCTCATCACAAAGTAAATGAGATTCGCAGCTGTGCTAAAGATAATAAAACTGTAATCTAATAATATAACGTACATTAAAATCAAAGTAGGAGAAACAACGAAAAAGTAATTTATTTAATTATGTAGGTTTAGTATTTTTTACTTCTATTTCTCAACTAAAAAACGTAGAGCGAGTTCCAAACTTGGTAATTACAATAGAAACAACTTTTAATTGGCTTTGGCTTTAAATTTTTCTACTTGAAAAATACACAATTATATGTTTAACATATAATTGTGTATTTTTCAAGTAGAACAATGTTTTATTTTTCTAACAGTGTTGTCTCATTACAAGTTAGGTTCGCTTCATCGCTGTATATCGAATTATTTTGTGCAATGTTTTTACATTGTGCTTTTAGCCTTTAAGTGCACTTCGCGAACCGGTCTGTGGGGTAGTTTTAAATAGAATTATTTATACAGGAAGGTAGGGAGGTGAAGTAGGGGTTGTAGCTAAGTATATAGTGATAACATCAGAAGCTCACGCGATACAATCGGCGCTGCCGGAGCTCACATTGTTATAGTAATAACGAGCTGGGGGTAAATGTTCATAATTGTGTGTAACCGGTTCCTAATTAATGGGGTAAGTAGGTACATTAATAACAGAACTATAAAGCGGTGGCATGGTAATGCAATGTACAAATTGTCGTAAAAAATATCTTTTCATCGGTATCCCTCATGACGAGAATCTCGTGAAAGATGAGCAAGATAAAAAAAAGTCAAGTAAGTATAATGTCTTGGTATACGAGGTTATCGACATGTGGGACTTGGACTTTGCAATCCTTGCACCGACGCAGTCAGGGGGTTCTTCTCTCTAGAGCCTTGACTACCGGCAGTTTTGACCCTGCTCCTGATGCCGTTTTTTTGTGAGCACCTATTAACACGCTTTTATTAGGTCGACCTGTAAGTAACTATGTAATGGAATCTAAGGTTCTAAATTTAACCATCTTCCAAGGATCGTTGTGTCATGAAAATTGGCAGCTGTATGTAGTTCTGATGACAATACAATAATATGGAACTGTCGAAATGATCTGATGATGGAGCCGGAAGATATGAACTGGAACTGCATGATGGAACATCATAGCTGTGTTTGGACTTGTTAGAAAAGCCTTGTAATGAATTTTGACCACGATTAGGTTTCAAGGTCTGATGATGAAGCCGGAAGATAGGCACTGGCATTCCATGATGGAATATCGTATCATAGCCATGTTTGGAATTGTTAGAAAGGTCTTGTAATGAACTTTGACCACGATTAATTAAGCTTTTGGTTTTTACGTGCGTTTATAAAAGCGTGTTTTTCTATTGTTTTTTAAACTATAAATTTATTTTTTAAATATTATAATATTTTTTTAGTCAAAATAATTTAAATGTATTGTAACAAGATCATTAGACGGAAATTGGAATTATAATAAAGTATGTTTTCATGGAGTAAAGGAGATAATTATATCATGCAAGTGTTCCCCATTAATTTTATTTTTCCTTTAGTTTTGATCATCATCATTTCAGCCGAAATACGTCCACTGCTGGACATAGGTCTCCCCAAATTTGAGGGGGTTTGTCATTATTGCCACGGTAGGCAGGTGGGTTGGCGATCGCAGTATGGTGGTAAAATGTATAGAGAACGCTGTTGCCCAGTCTGTAGACAGTTCCTTAGTCGCCTCTTACGTCACCCACGGGGGGGAATGGGATGGTGCTATTCTTTACTTTCAGCTCCACAAGGAACCCTGAATATACAGAACATTGATTTATAACACAGGATAACTTTTAACCAGTGCGCAAATTTTGACAAATTAAACTTAAACGAGTTATAATAACCGTGCAATTTTTATTTTGATATATCTTAGTACAAAAAAAATTAAGTTATCGTTAACGAAAGATGTTTATCCCATCAAAAACATAAATGTAAAATGAGAGCCAAGTTCAATATTATGATATTTGTCTTGGTTGTTGACTTCAACGGCAAAAGAAGTGAGATCTAAATGGGTGCCAAATTCAAGGGTTAGTCCTGAAATTTATTTATAACTACATAAAATATCATTTCTTCCTATAACTTAGGATAATATATTGTAGCCTAAGGTCTGACTTGGCTAGTTTTCATATACGAATTTTTATGTTCGATAGCTAGTTTCTACAAGCAAGCCAAATTTTTGGAATAATGAAATAAGAACCGACAAGTAACAGGTTTAGAACTTGCGAAGGCTATAATATAATTCGTATATGAAAACTAGCCAAGTCAGACCATGGGCTACAATATATTATCCTAAGTTATAAGAAGAAATGATACTTTATGTAGTTATAAATAAATTTCAGGACTAACCCTTGAATTTGGCACCCATTTAGATCTCACTTCTTTTGCCGTTGAAGTCAACAACCAAGACAAATATCATAATATTGAACTTGGCTCTCATTTTACATTTATGTTTTTGATGGGATATCATTACTTTTTGTACTTAAATTATTAGTAGGTACTTATTTATAACGAAATTAATACCAAATGGTTTTTGTTAAACTACCGTATTTTCCTACGTTTACGGGGTATAATTGTCTTTTTTGTGTTATTTTCTATATTTTCTTGTATCTTTGAAATGTTCGAGTGAATTGGCAATTCAGTATCCGTTTTTTTTTACGCGTTTTCTGTTTATATTTAAATTGGCCAAGTCGGGGCGGTATAACGCGCGCAGACGATTGTACTCTACAAGAAAGCTCACTAGTGCCTTGATTTGACTTGTATCTAAACTGATAAGGTGTTCTCCATCTAAGGTTTTAACTCTGGAGAGTCCAATGTAAGCCTGCCTTTTACTAAATATAGAGGAGCCTATGTCGAGAATTGTGATTTGTGGGTAGTAATAGCTTAAAATATGCTAAGCAAATAGGGAGTTGTTCCATGTGAATATATACATTACTTAATATCTGAAACTTGGTCTTGACTCGTTCTAGTTCATAAATTAAAACCGTTAAATTCCACATAAAGACCAGTTGTCATAAGCTTTGATTGCTGATTACTGATTCTTACATTTTTTTTACATACATACAGTTATTACAGGCACTAAGTACATACGTGAAAAATTATAATAAAATGATGAAAAATTACCAGTTTCTGATTTATTCCTTTTTATTCACCTAATAACCTATCTGCATGCCAAATTTGAACTTCCTAGGTCATCTGGAACTGAGTTAGAGTTTTGATCTATAGGTCAGTCAGTGATAAAAATTATGACTTTTGGACGTGAATATCTAAATAACCGTTTGAGATGTGCTTATGAAATTTGAACCATATATGTATCTTGCAAGTTTCAATATATTAGCCAAATTTGACACGTTTATGTGAAATGGTTTTTGAGTTATGAGGGGGTCAAAAGTGGCTCCAAATGGTTCGTGTAATATTACACACGGTGCTGCGTGCCACTTCTGTTATTTGAACTTGGCTTGACACGCTACCGCGTGTCTAGATTTTGAAACTGGTTTTTATGGTTACTTGCGCGCGCCGCCGGTGCGGCCGCGGCGGTGAAGGTGAACGACCGAGCGTAGCTACAAGTACCTACCAGTTCAATCGGTCAAAATTCTAAGAAGTTCGAAGTACCTACTGACTATTCCTATTGTCGATATCATATTACGAAATATGTAAGGTGTCCACAGTTTACTGATTTAAGGTCGCATAAAAATTAAAAAAAAGTATTGAAAAAATTGATGAAATGTGTTCTATTACTGATACTGAACCACCAAAAAAAAAATTGCGCACTGGTTAAAATGTTTTCCTGTATAAAATTAAAAATAATGGAAACAAAAAATAAGTCGGGAAAACTTGCGTCACATCCGCGCAAAACGGCCGACACTCAGCAATATGCTCGACTCATGCGCGAAACAAAGCTACCTACTGCCTTGGTTTTCAACGATAGCCGGCGTGGGCATGATGACGTCGACTGGTGCAGTTTATAAAGTACACGGTAAACTAATAAACAGCACCGGTCGGTAACTGGAACCGGCGAAATGTGGGCAACTCACATTTCGATAGATATGACGAAGTCCCATCATGTCCTATCAAATTCACACTCCGGGCTGCTACTGAGAACATCCAAAGGAAACAACCCAAAACATTATGCCCGACCCGGGAATAGAACCCAGGATCTCAAACTCAGCGGCATGCTATGTTGTAGAACATCTTGTCATCGATTCCTCATTTAGGTAACCATTTTTTTAACAAATCCAGTCTACGCAGAATGTCATTCGAATACTTATAGCATTTGACCGTATGGCCGAATTGATTGGTGAGTCTGACAACTGCTCCAATCCCTAGCTATCGTAATTCCCTACAAATTGGTATGCGATGGTTAGGTGACTGTTACTCAGTTTAAGTGGGTTTTCCTGCCGCATCTATCTGGACTTGAAGCACACTCGTTAAGCATATGTCTCACTGGGGCACCAATATATACCTACACAGTTTTAAGGTGGGTGTCTCACCATTATCACCAGGCGTTATTATTTTACATTTTTGGCAGTGTGAACATGGTTACGTCGCTATTGGTGTATTAGGGAGGTAGGACCCGAACATAGCTACAAAAAAAATATTTCTGCAAAATTTACGCGGTACGATAAAATATTAAAATCTTTGATTCACTACATGTTTCAACTAAAAATGGAAGCACAAATTGCGAACATACAAACATGATACCGTAAAATAGCCCACCGGACATTGTGCGTAGTATCCTATACAAAACTGTAGGTAATCCCTCAGTCCGATGTTTTAAGTTCAATTCATCCGATACGCGGAAATGTGAATGCGGATATATCGGACACGGAAATATGTTTAGGTATCGTTTCATCGCGAATAGACGTTAATAATTTATTCGTAGGTATTTTGTAACATTAAAATGGCAATGGAGATGAAAATGATGATTCTAAGACCAAATGTACAGCTACGATTAGGAACATTGCTAAAGCGGTAGACGTTTGGGTAAAAACAAGAACACTTAAACAGAAATATACAGATTAAATTTTGATAGGAGTAAAGATGGAATAATGAACGAAAAAGTCCCAGGATGGTACAAAAGGAATGGAGAAAGAAGTAGAGGAACAATAGCGGAAAAGTGGAAGGATTATCTATCAAAGGGTTGGCGAAGAACAGCTTTGGAGTGGAGTGAAGTTAAGTGGAGGGAAATAGAGGAGGCCTATTTCGCCGGACAGCCTGATCTGGTAGCTGAAATTAATAACGTATGGTTGACAACCAAGCGACATTTTTTTTTAAATATTAATAACTCATTTATGTAATAGGAAATGAAGGCTTTATTTATTTGGTAATATTATCCAATATTAACACGTAGCTAGTTGTACCTATTACAGACATTTCATACCAGATTTTTCCCGCTAATGGGGGGCCCAGAATGTGGCAAGTAGTAACCTCCTTTGTATCCTAATGTATGCACTAACTACTTCTACGTGCTTCTCTGTGCGGCCAGGATTCGCAGTTTCAGTATAATATTCCCCAGTGAGGGGTAACAGATTGTCTTAATTTGTCTCGGGTGTGTGATCACAAATGTGGCAATCACGCTAATTACATATTTAGGAAAATGTAAGGATAGAGGCGTTTCAGATGCATCAGAGGCATTTATTATTAAAGTGAAACTTTTATTACATCGTCTCACTCTTTTTCGTCTGTGTGTTGCATGTCGCGTGACGGTCGGCCGCGGAGTAGAGATAAAGTGAAAGGGGCTCGCTGGTGCATGTTGTTGTTTATGGATTATTTAAATTTTGAGTGCTTGAATTTATTATTTATTTCGTATGAATATTAAATTAAGTCTTTTTATTAAGCTATTGCATATATTCCGAAAATTTTTAGTTAAATGTCTATAATGTAAAAAAAAGTTTCACTTTTACCGTGGTTTCATAAAAACCAAACAATCCTTTTTTTATTTTATTCGTCTGTACTAGATGTGCACATTTTTTTACCTGGTAACATATCATTACAGCTTGTTTCCCCGAAAAGTTTGGCAGAGATGTTCCTATTGTACAGCCTCCTAAGAAATATTACCATTATTTTGAAATAGATCATCGTCATCCCAGCCTTTTCCCAACTATCTTGGGGTCGGCTTTCAGTCTTACCGGATGCAGCTAAATACCAGTATTTTACATAGAGCGACTGTCTATTTGATCTCTACAACCCAGTTATTGGATAATGCGATACGTCTTGGTAAGATTAGCTGTTCGACTTTCAGGCTTTTGATGACCCGTGACGACTGTCAAACCCTCTTAGAGGCACGAACGGGTCTCGGTATATAAAGATGGTCACCCATCCACAGACCAACCGCAGCAAGGGTGCCTTAACCTGATTCATCGATCCTTGCAACTGTTATAAATACGCCACAAACTCTTAAAATAATATGTACTTCATTGAAGAAGGTCTATTATAATATAATGTCTAAAGTTGGCTAGTTATTGGATATAACCGTCACTTTTGCTCAGCTTTCCCATCAAGGACAGAATCTTTCGTGATATTGCGATATCATGCCGAAGGTATCGTCTTCAAACTTCTATGAAAGTGGACTTTGGCTCTCGGTGTGATTGATCGTATCCTTTTTACATGTATTTATAACCGGTTCACATTCTGTCGGGATTGCTTTTCCCACGTTGGTTTACGTTTACTCGTTTGTGTTCGATACATATGTTTTACCTACTTAAATTATGCTCAAAGACACAACTGGTATTTATTATTATAAACATTTATTTTCAGACAAAGAAACCTTCCTTTGTAAATGCGAGGAAGGTAAGTCTGTTTTAGCTCTTGAAGTTCAGTAGAAGATATAAATAGGAAAACGGTATGCAATAACTTAAAAATGAATTGCCTGATGGAGCAAAGTAATGGATTTTACATATACGTCTAACTCACCTTGATTTTCTACATAATATTTATTATTGAACGAACTTCTATAAAAAGCTCTGGTCGTTGGTCGTGGCATTTGAGCGCCGATATGCTTTCATCGTTTGAGCGACCTTTTACTTTGAATATTTGAAATGTTTCGAGTGGACAGCGATACTAAATAACCGATTCAGGCTACCTCGGGCATCGTGTGTTTTCTACAGGCTTATACGGTTTTTAAATAGAGTTTGTTTAAAAAAAGTTGATCAAAGTACACACACACTTGTGCTTAGACATGTTTGAGTTTGACCTTTATGCGCTGGAGGCTGTTTTTGGAACTTTAGCTACAGTTTGGTGAGTAAGGTACTTCAAAATTAAGCTGGTATACTATACTATACTACTGACCCATTTAATAAATAATTGAGAACACAAAATAAAAGCAAAAGCTTGCAAAGAGTTTTAGCCCATTCAGTAACTAGCTTTATTTTTAAACCCAATTTAAAACCTGTAGTTAACAATGCATCAACTTTGATGTGGCCAGGTTGAGTGACACCGACCGGGCAGTGTTCAATGTCATTACACCTCGGTTTCTATACGAGGGTCAAAGTTAACGTAATTATACGGTACGATAATAAGCACGTATAAAAAAAATGCTCTGAATTTTCGGATTATTAGATGATTCGCATTTATTTGCTCGAAAAGAGTGAATTGACGTTTTCGGGTAATCATTATCACTGTGCGCTAGTGTACCTTTTTGTCTTAACTTATTGCATAAAATCAAAACCTGCCCGCTGCCTGTTACGTGTTTTTGGAGCTGTTGATTCACCCACTAATAAATTACCTTCTTGCAAAGCACTTCTCGAAAACAAGAGCCTATTTAAATGTGTCGATTCGCCTGTTTCAGGCGAGTAAATTCGTGCGAATCGACTAAATAAAGACTAAAGTAAATTCGCCCAATTTTCAGACGCAAACACTCCTAAGTTATAAAATCCATAGCATATCTATCATTAAAGCCTTTTAAAGTTCTGTCTGTGTTTGCCAAACTAACTGTTTTTTTATCCAAAAGTCATGCGCGATGATAAGGGTCATTTTCCGCCGAAATGTGATTATAGAAGCAGTCTACTAATAGACTGCTTCTTCTGCTCGTCCTTGCTGCGCCTAAGCGCAGCAAGGACGTTCACGGTTACCGATCCAAAAACAAAGAAAAATCGGTGACGAAGAATTAACAACTTCCTTGTACACTATTTACCTTTAAGTATACGTATAAACATAATTCACAACTTTAATTTAGCTGAATACATTTTCCAATTGTGCAGAAATTTGCTTAGGGCGGGTGGTGGCCGCTGATAAAGGGAAAGTAAAGCTATTCTCACTCGTTTAGCCATTCACAGGTTTATTTAGCGGGTACTGTGAGGAGGTGGCTCTAAATATTGTGTGTGGTTGGTTGTTAGTTCATACAAGAAGTAAGTCCATACAGTAGTAGATTTAAGTAATTAGTAAATGTATATGTGCTCTGACTTGATAATGGAAAAGATTTGAAAACTGAGCAAGGTTTCTATTAAAGTCTTGATTGTATCTGCCACGTAGATGTCTCGTAGACATCCGTTAAATAAAATTGGAATTGTCAAAGCCGAGGCACTTTCAGGACTTCCAATTGAGCGAAAGTAGCCGTATGACGACATTCTGAGTGTCTGCTAATAGTGAAAGGAATCCTTTAGGCAGTACATCTGCGGGAGGGGCCGGACTTGTCGGACGGCCAGTACGGCTTCCACAAGGGGCGCTCTACGGTGGACGCCATCATGCGCGTGCAAGCCCTCACCACGGGGGATGCAATGGCCCGGGGTGGGGTCATCTTGGCGGTGTCTCTTGACATCGCCAATGCCTTCAATACCCTACCCTGGATTTGCATCAGGGAGGCACTCCGGTGTCACCGAGTGCCGACCCACCTCTGTCGCGTAGTCGAGGCTTACTTGACGGATAGGGCCGTCATCTACCCCGGTCACCAGGGAGAGTGGAACCGGCGAGAGATGTCGTGCGGTGACCCATAGGGATCGTTCCTGGGGCCGCATCTGTGGGACATCAGATAGGACTGGGTGCTGCGCGCTGACCTCCCTAACGGCGTCAGCGTGGTTTGCTACGCTTACGACACGCTGGTCCTGGCGCAGGGAAGGCGGCGGCCGACTTAATGACACGCGGGGTTGCGACAATCGCCGAAAGGATCCGGCAATTGGGACTCGAGGTGGCCCTGGACATGTCCGAGGCCATGGGTTTTCATGGTCCTCGGAACTCGCCACCTTCGAGTTCCCAACTCACGGTGGGAGGGGTTCACATCGGCATCGAGTCGATGATGAAGTACCTGGGACTTGTCCTCGACAGCCGGTAGAACTTCGTTGAGCATTTCAGACGTTTGGCTCCCAGACTGGAGCGGGCTGGGGCTGCATTAAAGCCTCATTAAAAAAAAGGGCAGTACGTCTGAGCCGGTACGTCGGTTACCGGGGAGCATACCCTGTCGGAAACTGCGCCAAATAGGGCCCAATACTCATCTGTCTGCATCCGGGCTTGTCTCTGTTAGAGCGACGTCGCTACATGAGGATCTAACTTCCGGATGAGCTGACGTATATTAAGCGAGATATTATATGGTGACGAAATGATGAAACTAAATAGAAATCACTATTACATTTGTAGTGCAACCATAGCGTGTTGTTGTGGGTGAAATAAACTCAAACGTGCGCATCAATAATTAAAGGGATACACACATGGGAAGCGCCAGAGTAGTCCGCGAATTAAAACTGTGTCATGAAAATTAAGGTCATCCTAGGTAACGAACTTTTACGGTACGGTTTTGTATGAACTTAGTCATTTTACATATTTTAGTCAACATACAATCAACCCTGCAAATTACAAAATACTTAAGAAAATTTTAATTCCGCGGGTGATCTTGGCGCTTCCCTCTAATGGCATTTTTTACCAAGTTTAGTAAGAAATTGATGGGTATGTGTGAATGGTGAGTGGTGTGTATTTATTAAATAAAAATTTAATTCAATAAATGGAAAACAATCAGTTCATCATCATCAGCCTATATTGTTCCCACTGCTGGGACACAGGCCTCGTCTCGGTGAGAGGGAGTGGGCCGTAATCCACCAAACTGGCCCAGTGCGGGGTGGTAGATGTCACATGTCTTCGAATTTTTGCTTCTAAGATATGCCGGTTTCCTCACGATGTTTTCCTTCACCGTTTTGAGAGCAGTGGTGATGAAATTATTTGCACACAAATAAAGCACCTGCCTGGGTTCGAACCCACGACCTACAACTCGTAAGTCGAGGCCGATACCACTAGGCCACCGCATTCGCAAGCAAATAGTTAGCGAATAAAATTTCTTACTACATTTCAACTATGGGTCGTGCGGCTTTCAGGACCGGAACCGCGGTCCCAGATTCCACCTATTAATATAATTAGTAGTATTTTGGGTCCACAAATAAAATTAATAAAGTTATATCTTGGAAAAGTACAGTCAACCAAAATAATTGAAGTTATACAAATAAAGTTATTTTTATAAAATGATATAATATTTATTTTATTTCAACAATGGCAGCCTTCTACAAGAAGAATACAAAAACCTATTTAAAAAGTAGTCTAAACAATAAACTTTTCAAAAACTTCACTATCGTAATTAGATCCATCAACAGCGGTCTTATTCATTCATTACAATTATTTAATATCACTACTATTTTTTAAAATTAAACAAAATCAATAGACATTAAAAAAAATGCTATCTTTATATACTATCTGACCCAGCGAACTTTGTTCTGCCTTAGAGTCAATAAATTATGTGTAAACTCATTAGGCTCCTACCAAGTTATGACAACCTGGTACTTAAAGGCATAATGCGTTTTCTCTAGCTAATACATACCCACTCATGTCAGGGGAGCTCTTACCGAGTTATGACAACCTGGTACTTAAGGGCATAATGCGTTTTC
Source organism: Aporophyla lueneburgensis (assembly GCA_932294355.1). Taxonomy (NCBI): domain Eukaryota; kingdom Metazoa; phylum Arthropoda; class Insecta; order Lepidoptera; family Noctuidae; genus Aporophyla; species Aporophyla lueneburgensis. Next base: position 13,314,630 of record OW028737.1, read on the forward strand.
TATATCTAATACATACCCACTCATGTCAGGGGAGCTCTTACCGAGTTATGACCACCTGGTACTTCGAAGGAATAAAGCGATATCTAGGTAGAACGGGCTGGTGTCCGCAACTCCACGTCTGAGCGCGTTTTTTGCGTACGGCGATATCTAGCTGACATTCCTATATTTGATAAGCTCCTACTAAGTCATGACAACCTGGTACTTCAAAGGCATAACGCGTTTTGTAGTTGACACACAAAATGTATGAGAAAATGTTTTTGTTCTTTCCGTAATTTTTTTTGTTCACTTTAGCTTAATTTTTCTTGTGGTCCCAAAATACTACTGCAAAATAATTATTGTATTTTAGGTGGAATTCAGGACCGCGGTCCCGGTCCCGAAAGCCCCACGACCCTCAACTATATCCGACGACACAGGTTACGTATCCCTTTTGGTGACTGTACTTACTGAATATCACAGTAAGTACAACCGTTATGCATATCACGTATTAAACTTGCTAATAACATCCAAGTCAGAAGAAAACTTAATAAACGTCGTTTGAGGAGTTTATCACAAAAATGCGAGAAGCTAGACACATACGAATTTATGAACTTCATAAAATTTATTTAGTCTTGAACTGAAATGAAACTACAGTTTTATAGTGACGATCAGAATTCATAATATCTTCTCGTTATGGTTTATTTAAAGTAACAGATGTTTAAGTTTCAAACAGCTAAGTAATCTCGACTTTTGAACTTGAATTTTGTCCACAAAGAACTTTGAAACTCTTTTTCTAGAGAATTACGTAGAAGAATGCATTTTCTTCCTTTTAGAATCATGGGTACAATTTTGTAGACGAATAATGTAGTGTTTCCTTTAGTGCATGCAAAAACGACGCATTCTACAGACTTGTGTCTTAGCTTTTACACGAAGTACCTCAAATGAAATTTTCTCTTTTCCTTGATAGCTTTTACACATGTGCATCTGGATTGAGGGCCCATTTTTTGAACCCTTGCGTACCGAAATAAGATTTATAGGGAAATTAGTTAAAAATAGTAAAAACTTAAAGTAAAGGGTCATAAATTTCTTAAACGTGAATTAAAACCGTTATGATGAAATAACTTGGGCCTTCAATCCAGACGCATGCATAAAGTGGCATAGCCTAAATGTCAGTAAGTACTATCTCTGGGTTAGTAATTTTTGTTTAAGAATTTAGTTAAGAATCCCAAATCTGTAAAATATAACATTACCGATTTATGGCTGCATATCTAGGGCCCTCACTTCATTATTGTTTGTACTGAGGAATCTGCAAAACATGAATATATCTGAAGAAATACATAAATACGACTTTAACATGTTTTACTTACAGGGTCCACCCTTTATGGCAGATTTTTTTTCGTCATAATATTATTTTGCATAACAGCGGATAGCATAAACTTCATTTCGCAGAAAATCGTTTGGCATACACTCATTTATCATACATTCACAACGCATAATTTTATAAGTCAAAATCATCTTTAAGCATAAATTTTATATCCATAATAATCAAAATGGAGAACCATCATATCACCGAAAGTTCACAGTCAGAATCATCTCTTGGCATAATTTCATATCGATACTCATTACAAGGCAGAACTATCATATCTCAGAAATTTTACAGTTAAAATCATCTTTTGGCATACATTTAATACCCATAATAATTGAAACAATCATATATTACATTACAGAAAAAAAACATAGTTAGCACGCTGCATTCAGACGTGCAAAGAAGCATACACCATGCATGCAGCGTGCAGGTAAGCATGCAGCATGCAAGCAAGCATGCAGCATGCAAACAAGCATACGGCATGCAAGCAAGCAAGCAGCACGCAAGCAAGCTCACAGCACGCAGGCGAACATGCAACATGCAGTATGCAAGCAAGCTCACAGCATGCAAGCGAGCATGCAACATGCAACATGCATGCTTTCTGTCACGGCTCCGGCGCTGCGAGGCTCCGGCGGTCTCACGCGGGTTTAAATTACTCTCTAGGGGTAGGGCAGAGAAGACTACCTACGTTGAGTCGGTTCTGCAGCGATTCGTTTCTGTCAATAACTTTTGTAGCACAACATATATTGACATTTTGGGACACTAAATTTTAATTTAAGGTCAAAATCCAATATTATACAAATGACAATATGCCTAACAAAATTATTCTAAACGAAATTCTGCCATCTTCATAGTATGCCAAGTGAAATTATACCAAATAATCGTCGCTCTAAATAAATGTTATGCTAAACGAAATTATGCGAAATAAAATTCTGCCATATTAAAAGTATGCCAGCGTAAAGTCGGACGTATAAACATTCGGCCAAACAATGATTATGCTAAACATTTTTTAGGTCTTACAAATATTCGCTTAAAGAAGATTATGCCAAGTGTGTTATGCCAAATCAAATTCGGAGCATCAAGTTTCTGCCAGATAGAGGGAACCCTTTACTTACATACCTATGTGAATTAGTTAAAAAGAAATAAGGATACAAAACTTAATTGTTAAGAAGTAAATGAAAGTTGAATTTTACTAAAAAGTCTGAACTGAGAGCCCAATATTTTCGGCTTTATTGACTAGGCTCAACCTCATAGATTAACGCAAATTAGAATAAAAGTTTTAACTATTTCTTAATTAAATTGTAACATATCGTTCGTTCTTCTAAATGTCATACTTTAAGAGAAAATTGATTTTACATTTTTTGTAAGAGAATTATTTGTAGGGTGACCATAATGTTCAAACTAAGTACCTGTCCATTTTGTAAAGTGCATTTGGATAGTCATAATATTTGCAGCTAAATTACTATATACCTACTAATTACAATTTGGCTTTCCTTATTTTTAATTTAATTTCTATTAAAATAAATAGAACTAGAACATTTATTTAGCTTCAACAGTGTTTGCATATAATGAAAGGCAAACTAACCGACTAGTAGTATGTTATACATGTAAGTAGTCATCGTATCTATGGATCACTGTAGCACCAGATCAAACAAATTCATTGTGACAAATAAAACATGATCGGTATAATAATTAAAAAAAAACTATTTACTTCACATAAACGTTACCTTAAAATAGTCTTATATCCTAAAAATACGAAATTGCGAGAGAGCGAAGTAATTTTTAGTGATGAGTGCAACTATATCTCAGATTTGAAAAAAAAAAAATCATTTCCATTTTCGTTTTTAGTTTTTTTTTAACTATATTTTTTTTATTTGCTATAAGCAACTTGGCTCATAGTATGACCTTAAAGAGTAACATCACATAAATAGAAATTACATTAAAAATAAGGAAAACCAAATTGTAATTAGTAGGTATATAGTACTTTTAGCTGCAAATTATGACTTGCCGAATGCACTTTACAAAATGTACAGGTACTTTGAACATTATGGTCACCCTACAAATAATTCTCTTACAAAAAATTTAAAATCAATTTTCTCTTAAAGTATGACATTTAGAAGAACGAACGATATGTTACAATTTAATTAAGAAATAGTTAAAACTTTTATTCTAATTTGCGTTAATCTATGAGGTTGAGCCTAGTCAATAAAGCCGAAAATATTGGGCACTCAGTTCAGACTTTTTAGTAAAAATCGACTTTCATTTACTTCTTAACAATTAAATTTTGTGTCCTTATTTCTTTTTAACTAATTCACATACTAAGGTATGTAAGTAAAACATGTTAAACTCGTATTTATGTATTTCTTCAGATATATTCATGTTTTGCAGATTCCTCAGTACAAACAATAATGAAGTGAGGGCCCTAGATATGCTGCCATAAATCGGTAATGTTATATTTTACAGATTTGGGAATTTCTTAAAATATTTAAGAAATTCTTAACTAAATTCTTAAACAAAAATTATTAACCCAGAGATAGTACTTACTGAGATTTAGGCTATGCCACTTTATGCATGCGTCTGGATTGAAGGCCCAAGTTATTTCATCATAACAGTTTTAATTTACGTTTAAGAAATTTATGACCCTTTACTTTAAGTTTTTACTATTTTTAACTAATTTCCCTATAAATCTTATTTCGGTACGCAAGGGTTCAAAAAATGGGCCCTCAATTCAGATGCACATCTTTTACACGCTGTTCTCGTAACAAGAAAAAAATTGAATTGTACTTTAGTTCGTTAATAAAACATGATAGCCTTTGTATTGCTTATACCTCTAACATACGTTTTTCAGTCGAGTGCTTTTATATAGCCTTACTTTGTACGTCAAATTGAGTTGTGGATAAAAGTTTAAATCATTTTTACGCCTGTATTGGAGTTGACAGTCCTATCTACTGTATCATGATGTTTTATTTAAAAGTATATTTATTCAGCTGTGTTTGATTTAAAATCCAACAACTATTTAAAATATGGGTTTAAAATGTCCGTCAACAAAGATACTAGCTTTTTGGTTACAACATAAATAGATTCGTCCATACAGAACAGTTTCACAATAAAAAATATCAAAATAAGCTTTCAAAACCTAAAAGATATTTATGTATTTCGAAATCACAGACAATGCTATTGTTTTATTCATGAACGCGGAATTTATTTCATGAAAAGCATTGCAAGGATATATACAGTCAGTTTCCATATGGGAATACACTAACGTAGTATTGGAAAGTAATTGTACCTTTTCCACTTGGTCAATTTTTTTTTCAATTACAAAGCTGGTGAAACAAACGTTGTGGTCTATGTTTAATTTTCCAAGCCTTTGCGTCTATTCCCTATGGCTTTAGACAAGTTGTTGACGTTATTTCATTACTGCTCGCTCCGGACTTATTTCTTTGTTGAAATGAAGAAATAATTGGTAAATAAAGTGTGGAACTTAGGTGTATGGTGGAAAAGTAAGGAAAGCAAAAGAAGGACGGTTTATTTAATACTAGTTTTTGACAGCGCCTTCGCCCGCGTGGGTGTCGAAAATTATCCTGCGGAAACGGACTACCGGGATAAAAGTACCCTAGTTACGAGTATGTGTTAATCAAGGTTGACTATGTGGGTGCCAAATATCATACAAATATTAGTAGGGTTAGTAGGACTGAAGAGCCTGCATGCTTTTAGCATGCAAACTCCGCGAGTCTGTTATAAATTTGATAACATTACGAGACAAATGTTAATTTAATTTAGAATAAAAGAACCCTTTCTGACATACGCAATGATGAGTACATAATTACATTGCGACTCCTCGAATAATTATTATTTATTTTATCAGACAAATATGTTTTTTTGAAGAACCTCTCCATAATAACTATACTTAAATCGAATAGTTAGGTATCTGTGGAAAATTTTGGCATTATAAAGTCCGTAGTCTATTCGCGTGTAGGTTTTATTAGCTCAGAACCCGCTCTGTTGGTGAAATTATCTCGACAGTCCGCATCACATGGCCTTCGTTATTAAAATTGCGTGTGCCCCTTTCAACCGCACTCTGGACTATGATTAAACCCTTTTGTAAGAACAAAGGAGGTTCCAAGTTCTTTTATCTTAACTACTGGCACGGAGAAATGTCCAGGATTAAAGATAAACAAATGACGTCAGATCACAGCTGATTGCTGAAGCCCATCTCTCTTCACAAAGTAAATGAGATTCGCAGCTGTGCTAAAGATAATAAAACTGTAATCTAATAATATAACGTACATTAAAATCAAAGTAGGAGAAACAACGAAAAAGTAATGTATTTAATTATGTAGGCTTAGTATTTTTTACTTCTATTTCTCAACTAAAAAAACGTAGAGCGAGTTCCAAACTTGTAAAGTACAATAGAAACAACTTTTAATTGGCTTTTTAAACTTTTAGTTGTGTATTTTTCAAGTAGAACAATGTTTTTTTTTTCTAACAGTGTAGTCTCATTACAAGTTAGGTTCGCTTCATCGCTGTATATCGAATTATTTTGTGCAATGTTTTTACATTGTGCTTTTAGCTTTTAAATGCACTTCGCGAACCGGTCTGTGGGGTAGTTTTAAATAGAATTATTTATACAAGAAGGTAGGGAGGTGAAGTAGGGGTTGTAGCTAAGTATATAGTGATAACATCAGAAGCTCACGCGATACAATCGGCGCTGCCGGAGCTCACATTGTTATAGTAATAACGAGCTGGGGGTAAATGTTCATAATTGTGTGTAACCGGTTCCTAATTAATGGGGTAAGCAGGTACAGTAATAACAGAACTATAAAGCGGTGGCATGGTAATGCAATGTACAGACGCCAACACATCAAGCTACTACAATCTGTCAGATTTCTTTGATAGATTTTCGACTTTATTTCTAGAGCATTAGGTTCAAGGTTCATTGGGAAAAATTGACAGTTTCGGGTAGCTTGACCTGGTGGCGTCTGTACAAATTGTCGTAAATAATATCTTTTCATCGGTATCCCTCATGACGAGAATCTCGTGAAAGATGAGCAAGATAAAAAAAAGTCAAGTAAGTATAATGTCTTGGTATACGAGGTTATCGACATGTGGGACTTGGACTTTGCAATCCTTGCACCGACGCAGTCAGGGGGTTCTTCTCTCTAGAGCCTTGACTACCGGCAATTTTGACCCTGCTCCTGATGCCGTTTTTTGTGAGCACCTATTAACACGCTTTTATTAGGTCGACCTGTATGTAACTAACTATGTAATGGAATCTAAGGTAACTAATTTAACCATCTCCCAAGGATCGTAGCATCATGAAAATTGGCAGCTGTATGTAGTTCTGATGACAATACAATAATATGGAACTGTCGAAATGATCTGATGATGGAGCCGGAAGATATGAACTGGAACTGCATGATGGAACATCGTATCATAGCTGTGTTTGGACTTGTTAGAAAAGCCTTGTAATGAATTTTGACCACGATTAGGTTTCAAGGTCTGATGATGAAGCCGGAAGATAGGCACTGACATTCCATGATGGAATATCGTATCATAGCCGTGTTTGGAATTGTTAGAAAGGTCTTGTAATGAACTTTGACCACGATTAATTAAGCTTTTGGTTTTTACGTGCGTTTATAAAAGCGTGTTTTTCTATTGTTTTTTAAACTATAAATTTATTTTTTAAATATTATAATATTTTTTTTAGTCAAAATAATTTAAATGTATTATGTAACAAGATCATTAGACGGAAATTGGAATTATAATAAAGTATGTTTTCATGGAGTAAAGGAGATAATTATATCATGCAAGTGTTCCCCATTAATTTTATTTTTCCTTTAGTTTTGATCATCATCATTTCAGCAGAAATACGTCCACTGCTGGACATAGGTCTCCCCAAATTTGAGGGGGTTTGTCATTATTGCCACGGTAGGCAGGTGGGTTGGCGATCGCAGTATGGTGGTAAAATGTATAGAGAACGCTGTTGCCCAGTCTGTAGACAGTTCCTTAGTCGCCTCTTACGTCACCCACGGGAGGGAATGGGATGGTGCTATTCTTTACTTTCAGCTCCACAAGGAACCCTGAATATACAGAACATTGATTTATAACACAGGATAACTTTTAACCAGTGCGCAAATTTTGACAAATTAAACTTAAACGAGTTATAATAACCATGCAATTTTTATTTTGATATATCTTAGTACAAAAAAAATTAAGTTATCGTTAACGAAAGATGTTTATCCCATCAAAAACATAAATGTAAAATGAGAGCCAAGTTCAATATTATGATATTTGTCTTGGTTGTTGACTTCAACGGCAAAAGAAGTGAGATCTAAATGGGTGCCAAATTCAAGGGTTAGTCCTGAAATTTATTTATAACTACATAAAATATCATTTCTTCCTATAACTTAGTATAATATATTGTAGCCTAAGGTCTGACTTGGCTAGTTCTCATATACGAATTTTTATGTTCGATAGCTAGTTTCTACAAGCAAGCCAAATTTTTGGAATAATATAATAAGAACCGACAAGTAACAGGTTTAGAACTTGCGAAGGCTATAATATAATTCGTATATGAAAACTAGCCAAGTCAGACCATGGGCTACAATATATTATCCTAAGTTATAAGAAGAAATGATACTTTATGTAGTTATAAATAAATTTCAGGACTAACCCTTGAATTTGGCACCCATTTAGATCTCACTTCTTTTGCCGTTGAAGTCAACAACCAAGACAAATATCATAATATTGAACTTGGCTCTCATTTTACATTTATGTTTTTGATGGGATATCATTACTTTTTGTACTTAAATTATTAGTAGGTACTTATTTATAACGAAATTAATACCAAATGGTTTTTGTTAAACTACCGTATTTTCCTACGTTTACGGGGTATAATTGTCTTTTTTGTGTTATTTTCTATATTTTCTTGTATCTTTGAAATGTTCGAGTGAATTGCCAATTCAGTATCCGTTTTTTTTACGCGTTTTCTGTTTATATTTAAATTGGCCAAGTCGGGGCGGTATAACGCGCGCAGACGATTGTACTCTACAAGAGAGCTCACTAGTGCCTTGATTTGACTTGTATCTAAACTGATAAGGTGTTCTCCATCTAAGGTTTTAACTCTGGAGAGTCCAATGTAAGCCTGCCTTTTACTAAATATAGAGGAGCCTATGTCGAGAATTGTGATTTGTGGGTAGTAATAGCTTAAAATATGCTAAGCAAATAGGGAGTTGTTCCATGTGAATATATACATTACTTAATATCTGAAACTTGGTCTTGACTCGTTCTAGTTCGTAAATTAAAACCGTTAAATTCCACATAAAGACCAGTTGTCATAAGCTTTGATTGCTGATTACTGATTCTTACATTTTTTTACATACATACAGTTATTACAGGCACTAAGTACATACGTGAAAAATTATAATAAAATGATGAAAAATTACCAGTTTCTGATTTATTCCTTTTTATTCACCTAATAATATCTGCATGCCAAATTTGAACTTCCTAGGTCATCTGGAACTGGGTTAGAGTTTTGATCTATAGGTCAGTCAGTGATAAAAATTATGATTTTTGGACGTGAATATCTAAATAACCGTTTAAGATGTGCTTATGAAATTTGAACCATATATGTATCTTGCAAGTTTCAATATATTAGCCAAATTTGACACGTTTACGTGAAATAGTTTTTGAGTTATGAGGGGGTTAAAAGTGGCTCCAAATGGTTCGTGTATTATTACACACGGTGCTGCGTGCCACTTCTGTTATTTGGACTTGGCTTGACACGCTACCGCATGTCTAGATTTTGAAACTGGTTTTTATGGTTACTGGCGCGCGCCGCCGGTGCGGCCGCGGCGGTGAAGGTGAACGACCGAGCGTAGCTACAAGTTCAATCGGTCAAAATTCTAAGAAGTTCGAAGTACCTACTGACTATTCCTATTGTCGATATCATATTACGAAATATGTAGGGTGTCCACAGTTTACTGATTTAACGTCGCATAAAAATTAAAAAAAGTATTGAAAAAATTGATGAAATGTGTTCTATTACTGATACTGAACCACCAAAAAAAAAATTTGCGCACTGGTTAAAATGTTTTCCTGTATAAAATTAAAAATAATGGAAACAAAAAATAAGTCGGGAAAACTTGCGTCACATCCGCGCAAAACGGCCGACACTCAGCAATATGCTCGACTCATGCGCGAAACAAAGCTACCTACTGCCTTGGTTTTCAACGACAGCCGGCGTGGGCATGATGACGTCGACTGGTGCAGTTTATAAATTACACGGTAAACTAATAAACAGCACCGGTCGGTAACTGGAACCGGCGAAATGTGGGCAACTGACATTTCGATAGATATGACGAAGTCCCATCATGTCCCATCAAATTCACACTCCGGGCTGCTACTGAGAACATCCAAAGGAAACAACCCAAAAACATTATGCCCGACCCGGGAATAGAACCCAGGATCTCAAGCTCAGCGGCATGCTATGTTGTAGAACATCTTGTCATCGATTCCTCATTTAGGTAACCATTTTTTTAACAAATCCAGTCTACGCAGAATGTCATTCGAATACTTATGGCATTTGACCGTATGGCCGAATTCATTGGTGAGTCTGACAACTGCTCCAATCCCTAGCTATCGTAATTCCCTACAAATTGGTATGCGATGGTTAGGTGACTGTTACTCAGTTTAAGTGGGTTTTCCTGCCGCATCTATCTGGACTTGAAGCACATTCGTTAAGCATATGTCTCACTGGGGCACCAATATATACCTACACAGTTTTAAGGTGGGTGTCTCACCATTATCACCAGGCGTTATTATTTAACATTTTTGGCAGTGTGAACATGGTTACGTCGCTATTGGTGTATTAGGGAGGGAGGACCCGAACATAGCTAGAAAAAAAATATTTCTGCAAAATTTACGCGGTACGATAAAATATTAAAATCTTTGATTCACTACATGTTTCAACTAAAAATGAAAGCACAAATTGCGAACATACAAACATGATACCGTAAAATAGTCCTCCGGACATGGTGCGTACTCTCCCATACAAAACTGTAGGTAATCCCTCAGTCCGATGTTTGAAGTTCAATTCATCCGATGCGCGGAAATGTGAGAGCGGATATATCGGAAACGGAAATATGTTTAGGTATCGTTTCATCGCGAATAGACGTTAATAATTTATTCGTAGGTATTTTGTAACATTAAAATGGCAATGGAGATGAAAATGATGATTCTAAGACCAAATGTACAGCTACGAAAATTAGGAACATTGCTAAAGCGGTAGACGTTTGGGTAAAAACAAGAACACTTAAACAGAAATATACAGATTATATTTTGATAGGAGTACCTAAAGACGGAATAATGAACGAAAAAGTCCCAGGATGGTACAGAAGGAATGGAGAAAGAAGTAGAGGAACAATAGCGGAAAAGTGGAAGGATTATCTATCAAAGGGTTGGCGAAGAACAGCTTTGGAGTGGAGTGAAGTGAAGTGGAGGGAAATAGAGGAGGCCTATTTCGCCGGACAGCCTGACCTGGTAGCTGATATTAATAACGTATGGTTGACAATCAAGCGATATTTTTTTTTTAAATATTAATAACTGATTTATGTAATAGGAAATGAAGGCTTTATTTATTTGGTAATATTATCCAATATTAACACGTAGCTAGTTGTTCCTATTACAGACATTTCATACCAGATTTTTCCCGCTAATGGGGGGCCCAGAATGTGGCAAGTAGTAACATCCTTTGTATCCTAATGTATGCACTAACTACTTCTACGTGCTTCTCTGTGCGGCCAGGATTCGCAGTTTCAGGATAATATTCCCCAGTGAGGGGTAACAGATTGTCTTAATTTGTCTCGGGTGTGTGATCACAAATGTGGCAATCACGCTAATTACATATTTAGGAAAATGTAAAGATAGAGGCGTTTCAGGCGCATCAGAGGCATTTATTATTAAAGTGAAACTTTTATTACATCGTCTCACTCTTTTTCGTCTGTGTGTTGCATGTCGCGTGACGGTCGGCCGCGGAGTAGAGATAAAGTGAAAGGGGCTCGCTGGTGCATGTTGTTGTTTATGGATTATTTAAATTTTGAGTGCTTGAATTTATTATTTATTTCGTATGAATATTAAATTAAGTCTTTTTATTAAGCTATTGCATATATTCCGAAAATTTTTAGTTAAATGTCTATAATGTAAAAAAAAGTTTCACTTTTACCGTGGTTTCATAAAAACCAAACAATCCTTTTTTTATTTTATTCGTCTGTACTAGATGTGCACATTTTTTTACCTGGTAACATATCATTACAGCTTGTTTCCCCGAAAAGTTTGGCAGAGATGTTCCTATTGTACAGCCTCCTAAGAAATATTACCATTATTTTGAAATAGATCATCGTCATCCCAGCCTTTTCCCAACTATCTTGGGGTCGGCTTTCAGTCTTACCGGATGCAGCTAAATACCAGTATTTTACATAGAGCGACTGTCTATTTGATCTCTACAACCCAGTTATTGGATAATGCGATACGTCTTGGTAAGATTAGCTGTTCGACTTTCAGGCTTTTGACGACCCGTGACGACTGTCAAACCCTCTTAGAGGCACGAACGGGTCTCGGTATATAAAGATGGTCACCCATCCACAGACCAACCGCAGCAAGGGTGCCTTAACCTGATTCATCGATCCTTGCAACTGTTATAAATACGCCACAAACTCTTAAAATAATAGATAGATAGGATAAGATAATAAATTTATTTGTTAGAATATTGTTGTTACATAGGTGTTACATAATATGATGTCCATAATATTCTGCTGTTTCCAGCGTACAAATATTTCAAAGAATTGATATTAAAACATACAATGTTGAGAAAAAAGAAAACGTTAAGAGCCATTTTACATTTTTGTGCGAATATCTAAGATTTTAGTCGCCTTATTTACCTCTCATCTCATCATTATAAATACTCTGGCATTGACGAATGTAAAAAATAGATCAATCTTTTGTTTTGTCACTTTTAGTAGCACATTTACAAAAACTTCTTTGTTTACTTTGTAGTAATTAATCTCCCACAACTAGTTTTCTTAAAAATCAGCGCAGGGTTAATTTCAGACTCCTATTTCTATCATTAATATGTAGAAATTAGTGTGTATTTAATTAGTCACAATATCGTTTTTGAAATCACTCTAAATTAGAATAAATTACGATGCACAAGCGGGCAGCGTTTAGTACGGCGCAAGCGCCCAACGGGGAAGGACCTGTGCCACTTTTTCCCGCGTCTCAGTTTACGGGTACTCGTATCGTGAACGCAAAAATATACTACGACTACAACATTTTGCTACTCTTCGCAATTTTATTTTTTTTTGTATAAGATAAGAGTTTCGTTTATTATCAAGTAAAGCATTATTTTAATAGATTGTAGAAAATTTTTGACTAAAATAATTTATTTTAACTAAATCTGACTATTTTTAATCGCGATTAAAAAGGTGTGGAGTAAAACTAGTGGTCATGAACAAAAATTCACACCAACGGCAACGCCTCGCCTCACGTGCAAAAACAGTACTTTATGTATTATTTTATAATTATATTTTATGTATGTATTTTTTTTCTTTAGCTTATATCTCGAAAATGGCGTGTCCTATCGCAAAAATAATGACATTTTCGACCCCCTTTATAAAACCCCACATATTTTTTTTTATTTTTCAAACAAAAATGAAAAATTCCATATAAAACACGTCCAGGATGCCCCCTTGCGCGCGCCATCGTATCTCAGCAAGTTCATTGCGTAGTGCACAAGTACTAAGTTACGAAGCCAAAAGAAAAAACCGGCCAAGTGCGAGTCGGACTCGCGCACCGAGGTTTCCGTACAAACCTGTATGTATTCTCGGTTTATGCATAAGGTTTATGTTTATGAAATTAAATGTTCTTTTTTTAATTTTTATATTTGAGTTGATTCAATGAAAGGTAAATTGCTGTTTACGATTTATGACGTATTAAAAAAAAACTACTCACTAGATCTCGTTCAAACTATTTTTGGTGGAAGTTTATGTGGTTATGTACATCATATTTTTTTTTTAGATTTATCATTCTCTTATTTTAGAAGTTACGGGGGGGAGGACACACATTTCACCAATTTGGAAGTGTTTCTCGCGCAAACTATTCAGTTTAGAAAAAAAATTATATTATAAACCTCAATACCATTTTTGAAGACCTATTCATAGATACCCCACACGTATGGGTCTGATGAATTTTTTTTTTGAGTTTCAGTTCTAAGTATGGGGAACCCCAAAATTTATTGTTTTTTTTATATTTTAGTGTAAAAATCTTAATGCAGTTCACAGAATACATCTTGCCAAGTTTCAACAGCATGCTCTTATAGTTTCGGAGAAAAGTGGCTGTGACATACGGACAGACAGACATGACGAATCTACAAGGGTTCCGTTTTTGTCATTTGGCAACGGAACCCTAAAAATACCACGTTGAGTCGCGATTGTCAAATTTGATTTTAGTCGTGTCAAAATAATTTTTAAAAGAGATTATGTCTTACAGAATAGCGTAACAATTCTCATAGCTAAAAGTAAGCAATTTTAGAGATAGTTTTGTTAGTTTAGTTCGTTGTACAGCAGAATCGGCACCAATATGTAATTGTTTTAATTTTTTATTTTTATTGTATACTTTACATAACATATACTTGTATTTTTTTTATTAGTCTAGTAATCTTTATTAGGCTGGATAAATAAAAATAAGTATTTTCATAAATATCTAAATACCGCATTATAATTCTAACGGCTCAAGATTGTTTAGATCGGCTCGACACTCGCGTTACACTGTTTGTATTGTGCATGTGTGGATAGCTACGCACACATACATAAGATTGCCGTCTTTTACCTAAACTCGAGCGTTCAAATTTTGTGAGAGGGCTCTTAACTACTAATATACTAATACAATGTCAGGGGTTATTAATTATAATGTCAAGAATCATTCATTACAATGTCAAGGGTTTTTGGTTATAGTGTCAAAAATGATTAAATACAATGTCAAGGGTTTTTAGTAACACTGTCAAGAATGATTAAATACAATGAAGAAAAAAATAAAAATAATATTAAAATACAATGTCAAAATTCCATTCAATAATTAAGAGGTAAGTCGTCGTCTAATTTAAATTTGGAATCAAATTTTTCATTTAGAAATTCATTAGTTGAGTAGTAACACTTTTGCAATAGATAGTTAAATAGTTTCTTTTTAAATGTCATGAAGTAAGACTTTTAAAAACATTAGGTAATTTATTATTAATTTGAATTGCCATACAGTAAATATTATTCGAAAATAGTTTTATTCTTTGTTGGGGTGCACATAATCTGTAGATATTTCGACTTTTCCTAATTACAACATCATTGTGTAATTGAAATAATGCTAAGTTTTTACGTACAAAGATACAGAGTTCGAATATATATAAAGATGGGAGTGGTAATATATTTAACTTTTTAAAGATTGGGACACAGCTTTGTAATGGGTGGGCTTTAGTCATTGATCTAATACATTTCTTTTGAGCTCGGAATGCTTTAATCGTATCAACAGAATTATCCCAAATAATAATGCCGTAGCGGAGAATTGATGCTACGTAACCATGATACGCATAAAGTGCTGCATTGATACCAGCTACGCGAGTAATTCGATTTAAAACAAATATAAATCTTTGCAGCTTAGTGCATAATTTGTCAACGTGTATTTTCCAGTTGCAATATTTATCTAATGTTATCCCCAAAAAAGTATAACTTTCAACCTCTTCTACAGAGTTATTTGAATAACTTTTTTTAATTGGTGGCTTTTGCTATTATAAGTTTGGAACTGTATATGTTTGGTTTTACTAATATTGACCTATAGATTGTTGTCTTTTAGCCATTCTATTATTTTGTTTAGCGTGTCATTAACCTCTTTTTCGTATTTGGAGATATTGTTATCGGTAAGTTTAATACTAAGAGTTGTATCGTCGGCGTACAGAATGCAAGAATATGGAGTTACGTTGGGCAAATCATTGATGTATAGCAAGAACAAAAAGGGTCCTAATATACTGCCCTGAGGAACACCACATAATATTTACTTCATTGAAGAAGGTCTATTATAATATAATGTCTAAAGTTAGCTAGTTATTGCATATTACCTCACTATTGCTCAGCTTTCCCATCAAGGATAGAATCTTTCGTGATATTGCAATATCATGCCGAAGGTATCGTCTTCAAACTTCCATGAAAGTGGACTTTGGCTCTCGGTGTGATTGATCGTATCCTTTTTACATGTATAACCGGTTCACATTCTGTCGGGATTGCTTTTCCCACGTTGGTTTACGTTTATTCGTTTGTGTTCGATACATATGTTTTACCTACTTAAATTATGCTCAAAGACACAATTGGTATTTATATTTGGTCGCATTTCTTTAAGGTAAATGAGACAGACGGAATGTAAATAGTACTTCAGCTATAAATAGCAAATGTTTTCGAGTATTTGTATTTAGACGTTGTCGAAAAGAAACCTTCCTTAGTAAATGCGAGGAAGGTAAGTCTGTTTTAGCTCTTGAAGTTCAGTAGAAGATTTAAATAGGAAAACGATATGCAATAACTTAAAAATTAATTTCCTGATGGAGCAAAGTAATGGATTTTACATATACGTCTAACTCACCTTGATTTTCTATATAATATTTATTATTGAACGAACTTCTATAAAAAGCTCTGGTCGTTGGTCGTGACATTTGAGCGCCGACATGCTTTCATCGTTTGAGCGACCTTGTACTTTGAATATTTGAATTGTTTCGAGTGGACAGCGATACTAAATAACTGATTCAGGCCACCTCGGGCATCGTGCGTTGTCTACAGGCTATTACGGTTTTTAAATAGAGTTTGTTTAAAAAAAGTTGATCAAAGTACACACTCGAGAGGCAATTTAAAAATGAGTCTTGTGCTTAGACATGTTTGAGTTTGACCTTTATGCGCTGGAGGCTGTTTTTGGTACTTTAGCTACAGTTTGGTAAGTAAGGTACTTCAAAATTAAGCTGGTATACTATATTATAATACTGACCCATTTCATAAATAATTGAGAACACAAAATAAAAGCAATAGCTTGCAAAGTGTTTTAGCCCATTCAGTAACAAGCTTTATTTTTAAACCCAATTTAAAACCTGTAGTTAACAATGCATCAACTTTGATGTGGCCAGGTTGAGTGACACCGATCGGGCAGTGTTCAATGTCATTACACTTCGGTTTCTATACGAGGGTCAAAGTTAACGTAATTATACGGTACGATAATAAGCACGTATAAAAAAAATGCTCTGAATTTTCGGATTATTAGATGATTCGCATTTATTTGCTCGAAAAGAGTGAATCGACGTTTTCGGGTAATCATTATCACTGTGCGCTTGTGTACCTGTTTTTCTTAACTTATTGCATAAAATCAAAACCTGCCGGTCGCCTATTACGTGTATCTGGAGTTGTCTATTCACCCACTTTTAAATTTACTTCGTGCGGATCGCGTCCAGTAAATAAGATGCTATTTAAAATTATCGATTCGCCCGTTTCGGGCGAGTAAATTCGTGTGATTCGACTAAATAATGACCAAATAAGTTCGCCGAATTGTCAGATGCAAACGCTCCTATTATAAAATGCATAGCATATCTATCATTCAAGCCAAATTAACGTTCTGTCTGTGTTTGGCTAAACTAACTCTTTTTTTTTAATCCAAAGCGCGATGATAAGTGTAATTTTCCGCCGAAATGTGATTATAAAAGCGGTCTATTAGGCGCAGCAAGGACGTTTACGATTACCGATCAGACAACAAAGAAAAATCGGTGACGAAGAAGTAACAACTTCCTTTTATACTATTTACCTTTAAGTATAGATACGCATAAACATAATTCACAACTTTAATTTAGCTGAGTAAATTTTCCAATTGTGCAGAAATTTGTTTAGGGCGGGTGGTGGCCGCTGATAAAGCGAAAGTAAAGCTATTCTCACTCGTTTAGTCATTCACAGGTTTATTTAGCGGGTACTGTGAGGAGGTGGCTCTAAATATTTTGTGTGGTTTTTCGTTCTTAGAAGAAGTAGATCTAATTGTAGTGTGTGTGTGGGTTTTGTTATCTTAGAACCCGCTCTATTGGTGAAATTATCTCAACAGTTCACATCACATGGCCTTCGTTATTAAAATTGCGTGTGCCCTTTCAACCGCACTATGGACTATGATTAAACCCTTTTACAAGAACAAAGGAGATTCCAAGTTCTTTTATCTTTACTACTGTCACGGAGAAATGTCCAGGATTAATGATAAACAAATGACGTCAGATCTCAGCTGATTGCTGAAGCCCATCTCTCTTCACAAAGTAAATGAGATTCGCAGCTGTGCTAAAGATAATAAAACTGTAATCTAATAATATAGCGTACATTAAAATCAAATTAGGTAAAACAACGAAAAAGTAATTTATGTAATTATGTAGGTTTAGTATATTTTTATTTCTATTACTCAACTAAAAAAACGTAGAGCGAGTTCCAAACTTGGTAAGTACAATAGAAACAACTTTTAATTGGCTTTTTTTAACTTTTAGTTGTGTATTTTTCAAGTAGAACAGTGTTTTTTCTTCTAACAGTGTAGTCTCATTACAAGTTAGGTTCGCTTCATCGCTGTATATCGAATTATTTTGTGCAATGTTTTTACATTGCGCTTTTAGCTTTTAAGTGCACTTCGCGAACCGGTCTGTGGGGTAGTTTTAAATAGAATTATTTATACAGGAAGGTAGGGAGGTGAAGTAGGGGTTGTAGTTAAGTATATAGTGATTACACCAGAAGCTCACGCGATACAATCGGCGCTGCCGGAGCTCATATTGTTATAGTAATAACGAGCTGGGGATAAATGTTCATAATTGTGTGTAACCGGTTCCTAATTAATGGACTAAGTAGGTACAGTAATAATAGAACTATTAAGCGGTGGCAAGGCAATTAGGCAATGCAATGTACAAATTATAAGGTAACATTATTAAAAAGCCGAATTGTCTATGCACGGCATGACCTCGAGTCGTAGGAGGCACGCGGTGGCTGAGGGGGCGCGCCGGCGGCGACATCAGGATCGGGCGTCAGCGGCAGGCTGAGGGGAGCACGGGCGGCGCGGACGGCGCGGGCGCTCGCAGATGGACTATAATGATTTGGTTATAATTAATACAATATGTTGAAGGTAGACGTAGTGTCTTGGTCGTGGTAAGATTTGAAGTGACGCTCGGAGCGGGAGGATCTGCGAGCGCCCGCGCCGTCCGCGCCGCCCGTGCTCCCCTCAGCCTGCCGCTGACGCCCGATCCTGATGTCGCCGCCGGCGCGCCCCCTCAGCCACCGCGTGCCTCCTACGACTCGAGGTCATGCCGTGCATAGACACGAATGATAAATAATATCCTGTCATCGCTGTACCAATATTGAAGAGCCTCGACCAACACCACAGGACGCTCTCATTGCGCGGCTGAGTCAAGGGCTTGATTCAGAAAGCAGTCCTGGATATGGCACGCATAGTTAGGAAATTCCGTTCTCAAGAGGCCACCGGTAGCTTGGACCCTCCTCCTGATGCCGTTGCAGATGGGCCACGAATATTTTAAAATGGATATATTTTTTGTAAAAATATTTTAAAATGTATTAATTAAGTAAGAACTTAGGAGTCCGCTATGGATTCCCGACGCCCGGGGCGTCTCCTCCTGCGGCGGCTAGGGACGTGAGGGCGCAGAGACTTGCCGCGTATCGGCAAGCGTAGTGTGGGACGCCCCCCAGCTAGATGGACCGACGACCTTAGGAAAGTGGCTGGGGTAAACTGGATGCGGAAGGCGGAGGACAGGGTGTTGTGGCGCAACATGGGAGAGGCCTATGTCCAGCAGTGGACTGCGATAGGCTGAGTTGATTGAAGTAAGAACATCAATAAACGAAAATAATAATAATATCACGCATTTTATGTGTTTTTTAATACAAATAAAATAAATGGGGAAAACTCGCGTCACATCCGCGCAAAACGGCCATCACTCAGCATAATGCACGGCTCTTCTTTTTTTTCTGGATGGGAAATCATCAAATGACTTCTCCCGCTCATGGGCATGTTAGACTTTTACTGACTAAAACCCATCCGTGTTCCTTCAGTTGCCCATGTGCCAGGGTCACGGTATCTCTTTCGAACAATCACGCGACCCCGGCAGGCATCGGTCCTAGCAGACCCCTTCAGCGCTGCTGACATCTCTTTGAGGCGCGCGTGGAACACTACGCGCCGTCGACCCGAGCTTGGTCTTTACCGGGCGGCGAGCTACCCATTGCTCGCCACCCGCAAGCTCGCGCCTACGGTGGCAACCTTGTCAATCGCTCATGTAGGTAATCATTTCTTAACAATTCGAGTCTCAGCAGAATGTCATTCGAATACCTAGTGCATTCGAACCGAATTCACCAGTGACTCTGACAATCGCTCCAATCCTTAGCTGTCGTAAATCCCTACTAATTGGGATGCATTGTTTACGTGGCCATTGCTCAGTTTTCCTGCCGCATGTATCTTTACTTGAAGCACACCCCCTTTTTTTGTGGGTGGGAAATCATCAAATGACGTCTCCCGCTCTGGGTAGAGCGGACGGGCGTGTTAGACTTTTATGGACTAAAACCCACCCGTGTTCGTTCAGTTGCCTATATGCCAGGGCCAAGGTACCTCTTTCGAACTGATCTCGCAGCCCTGGCAGGAAACACACCCCTTAGGCTTATATCTCACTAGGGTACCAAAATATATCTACACAGTTTTAAGGTGAGTGTTTCACCATTGTCACCAGGCGTCATTGCTATACATTTTTGTAGCAGTGTGACCATGGTTACATCGCTACTGGTATCTTAGTGATATAAGATCCCAACATAGCTAACTAGAAAAAAAAGTGTAAAAATAACGCAGTACGATATGTTTTAACTAAAAATGAAAGCATGAATCGTGAACATACAAACATGATAAAGTAAAATAGCCTACCGGACTTTGTGCGTAGTATCCCATACAAAACTTTAGGTAATCCCTCAGTCCGATGTTTGAAGTTCAATTCATCCGATGCGCGGAAATGTGAAAGCGGATATATCGGAAACGGAAATATGTTTTGCGTTTCATCGCGAATAGACGTTAATATTATTCGTAAGTATTTTTTAATACTAAAATGGAAATGGAGAGGAGAATGATTGAGGGAGACAGGTGAAAAGGCGGATTTGATAATCAGTCAACAGGCTGGCGAAGAACAGCTTTGGAGTAGATTGAAGTGGGGGAAAATAGAGGAGGCATATGTCTTGTACAGTCCGACCTTCATCATCAGCCTATAACAATCCACTGTTGGATTTAGGCCTCTCCAATTGCACGACATTCAGTTCAGTTGTCGACAACTTTCATCCTGCTGCTACCAGCCAGCCTGCCAAGATCGTCGTTCCACCTAGCCTGACGGCGTCCTACCTTACGTTTGTTGATTTGCGGTTTCCACTCAAGCACACGTCTACGTCTACCCTAACGGTCATCGGTTCTAAGGCTATTGTGGCCGGCCAATTTCCACTTCAGCTTGCTAATTCTATGACCTATGTCAACAACTTCGGTTCATTCCCGGATCACCTCATTCTGGATTCTAACCCTCAGAGATACTCCAAGCCAGCCATAGCCATAGTTCGTTCCATAGCTCGCTGAGCGAGCCGTCGCTGAGAAACTACAACCTACGTTACCAATTATCAGCTACCTGCTGATAATTGGTAACGTAGGTTGTAGTTTGTAGATATGGAGGCTGGTTGACAACCAGAAGACAAAATGTTTTAAGTATAATGAACTGGTTTATGTAAGAGGAAATAAAGGCTATTTTTGTTTGGTATTATTGGATTCTAACGCGTAGCTAGTTTTACCTTTTACAGACATTTCGGGCCAGATTTTTGCCACTAATGGTAGCCAAAATGTGTCAAGTTGTAACCTCCTTTGTATCCTAATGTATGCACTAACTACTTCTACGTACTTCTCTGTGCTGCCAGGATTCGCAGTTTCGGGATAATATTCCCCAGTGAGGGGTAACAGATTGTCTTAATTTGTCTCGGGTGTGTGATCACAAATGTGGCAATCACGCTAATTACATCTTTAGGAAAAGGTAAAGATAGAGGCGTGTTCCATCCCGTTTGACTTTTTACTCTGTGCGCCTACTCATGATTTCGTGTAACAGGGTGAGAACTGTCACTTGTCAGTTTGACTTTGACAACGCGTCACTTTGGTTTTGCTGGAAAAATGGGTCCGTCGCCGTGTTGAATTCCGCGACGCGTTTGTTGAAATTAATCCTTTTAAATCGATCCGTTTGTGACAATTAGTCGTGATCCAATTGCTTTGATTGTTAAACAACCCCATTTGACGTAATAATACGGGTTACATTTGTTAAAACTGAAGTTCTTGAAAGGGATGGTCGGTCCGATTGCGCGCGCGACCCCTTTGTAAAGTAATCCCTGAGAATCGGTCGTTTTGTGGACAATCTGTCATGACCCAATTGTATTGATTGTAACTAACCCCAATTTGAAGACATAACACGGGTTTAGTTTAGTTTCTTGACATTGAAGAACTTTGAAGGTTAAGTGGAAGTGACGCTATTGGGAACGAGTGATTTGAAGACCGCATGCTGTGATTGCCTCCAGCCTTATTGCAGCGGATTGTAACCTGGAGAATACTCATAACGTCACAACACGATACATATACACTCACTTACATACATAACTCCAGGTAACCCCAAGGAGCTGGTGTTCGTCTACCCACAGGTAAGTTCTTTTGTTGTATTGTAGGTGAGTTACTTGAATTGTACTTGTATTGTCTGCTCCGCGTACGGCGGACTAGTTTCGCTAGCCACTCTTGTCTCTAGAGCCCCACGGTTATCACACTTCCACTGCGCTATTGAAATCGTATTGTGAGGTCTAGTCTGGCAGTGAACAAGGCGTTTTTGTTTTTGCTAAACTGAAGTGGCAGTGGGCAGGGCACATTGCTCGCAGAACAGATGGCCGATGGCGCCGAAAGGTTCTGGAGTGGCGACCGCGTACCGGAAGATGTAGAGTTGGAAGACCTCTAACAAGGTGGACCGATGACCTTGTGAAGGCTGCAGGAATCCGCTGGATGCGGGAAGCACAAAACTGGTCGAAGTGGCGGAGCTTGGGGGAGGCCTATGTCCAGCAGTGGACGTCTTTCGGCTGAAATGATGATGATGATGATGATGATGAGAGGCGTTTCAGACGTATCTGTGGTATTTATTATTAATTTCACTCATCTGCACTGAATATTCACATTATTTACCTGGTATCATATCATTACAGCTTGTTTCCGCGAAAAGTACGGCAGAGATATAACTATTGTTTAGCCATCATTACCTAGCCTTTTCCCAACTATTTCGGGCTCGGCTTCAAGTCTAACCGGATGCATTTTACATAGAGTGACTGCCTATCTGACCTCCACAACTCAGTTAATGGATTAAGCGATACCTCTTGGTAAGACTGGCTGTCAGACTTTCAGGTTTCTTACGACGCGTAACGACTGTCAAACCCTTTTCGAGACCCCTCGTCTCGGTATGTAAAGATGGTCTCCCATCCACAGACCAGCCGCAGCAAGGGTGCCTTAACCTAATCGATCGATTCGTGCAGCTATTATTAATACGTCACAAACTCTTAAAATAGATATGTTACATCGAAGAAGGTCTATTAATTATAATAGACCTTCTTCGATGTAATATATCTATAATAATGTCTACAGTTGGCTAGTTATTGCATATTACCGTCACTTTTGCTCAGCTTTCCCATCAAGGACAGAATCTTTCGTGATATTGCAATATCATGCCGAAGGTATCTTCTTCAGACTTTTATGAAAGTGGACTTTGGCTCTCCGTGTGATTGATCGCATCCTCTTTACGTGTATTTATAACCTGTTCACATTCTGACGGGATTGATTTTCTCACGTTGGTTTACCTTTATTCGTTTGTGCTCGATGCTTATGTTTTACCTTCTTAAATTATGCTCAAAGACACGTTTGGTATTTGTATTTGGTCACATTTCTTTAAGGTAAATGGGACAGACAGAATGTAAATAGTATTTCAGCTATAAATAGGTTACATTTTAGAGTATTTTTATTTAGACGATGTCGGAAGGAAACCTTCCTTAGTAAATGCGAGGGAGGGAGGTCTTTTTTAGCCCTTGAAGTTCAGTAGAAGATATAAATAGGAAAACGGTATGCAATAATTTAAAAATTAATTACCTGATGAATTTTGCATATACTTCTAGCTCACCATGATTTTCTACATAATATTTATTATTGAACGAACTTCTATAAAAAGCTCTGGTCGTTGGTCGTGGCATTTGAGCGCCGACATGCTTTCATCGTTTGAGCGAGCTTTTACTTTGAATATTTCAAATTCTACTGGACAGCGATACTAAATAACTGATTCGGGCCACCTCGGGCACCGTGTGTTGTCTACAGGCTAATACGGTTTTTAAATAAAGTTTGTTTAAAAAAAGTTGATCAAAGTACACACTCGAGAGGCAATTTGAAATGAATCTTGTGTTTAGACATGTTTGAGTTAGACCTTTATGCGCTGGCTGGAGGCTGTGTTTGGAACTTTAGCTACAGTTTGGTAACTTTGGCACTTCTATATTAAACTGATATACTGCTTTATTTTAGTTTGTGTATATATAGTTTTGGTTAAGTTAATATATTGTATTATGTTGTTATTTATATTAATAAATAAAGAAAGTTACTAAGAAAAAAAAAAAAAAAAAAAACTGATATACTATAATACTGACCCATTTCATAAATAATTGAGATAAAAACACAAAATACAAAATCTTGCAAACACTTTTTGCCCATTCAGTAATTTAATTTAAAACCTGTAGTTAAAAATGCATCAACTGTGATGTGGCCAGGGTGAGTGACACCGACCGGGCAATGTTCAATGTCATTACACTTCGGTGTTTTTACGAGGGTCAAAGTTAACGTAATTATACGGTACGATAATAAGCCTGTAGTAGAAATATGGTATGATTTTTCGGCGTATTACTATATTCGCATTTAGTCTCTCGAATCGACGTTTTTGATTCATTATCACTGTGCGCTTGTGTACTTTTTCTTAACTTTATTGCATAAAAACTAAAACCTGTCGGTTGTCCATTAGGTATAGCTGGAGTTTTCGATTCACCCACTTATAAACTAACATCGCCTCCAGAAAATAAGAAACTATTTAAAAGTGTCGATTTGCCCATTTCAGAGGAGTAAATACATGCGATTCGATTAAATAAAGATTGAGTAAATTTGCCGAATTTTCAGAAGCAAACGCTCCTTTAAGATATAAAATGCATAGTATATCTACCATTCAAGTCTTTAACGTTATGTGGCTGCCAAATTAAGTCTTTTTTGCATATGTGTTACAAAATAGGCAGAACCACCAGTCCAGTACACGTGCGGCGATTAGGGTCAATCTCCGCCAAAATGTGATTATAGAAGCGGTCTATTAGGCGCAGCAAGGACGTTCACGGTTACCGATCCAAAAACAAAGAAAAATCGGTGACGAAGAAGTAACAACTTCCTTTTATACTATTTACCTTTAAGTATACGCATAAACATAATTCACAACTTTAATCCAGCTGAGTAAATTTTCCAATTGTGCAGAAATTTGCTTAGGGCGGGTGGTGGCCGCTGATAAAGGGAAAGTAAAGCTATTCTCAGTCGTTTAGCCATTCACAGGTTTATTTAGCGGGTACTGTGAGGAGGGAGCTCAAAATATTGGGTGTGGTAGTTCTTACAAGAAGTAGACCTAATTGTACCTCCCTTACAGATAAAAATTTTAGAGGAAGGCTGAAAGTGCCACCGGTAACTGAATACTTGTGTGGGAATCTGTTGTTATATCGAGCATGTGTTATGGAGGAATAAGAAAAATGTTGTGAGGAAAGTTTGTGTTAAATCTCGATGACTATACGAGAAGGGTAGACCAAAGAAACGATGGGACTGTGTGAAGTATGATATGGTAAGAAAGAAGATGACTACCAAGATGACGACTAATAGAGAAGTATAGAAGAAAAATACATGTTGCGCCGACCCCAAATAAATTGAGATAAAAGCAGGGAAATGATGACTTAAAAAAATTATAGGTAAGTCTACTAGCTGACCGTACAGACGTTGTCCTGTTTCCTAGAACTCGATAGCAGCGCCACTTACCGGGTTCAGTAGTGAATCTAAACCATCCAGGGTGCCACCCAAACGCATACAAAAAAAACCGATTCAAATCGGTCCAGCCGTTTAGGGGGAGTTCAGTGACATACACACGTACAGTAGAATTATATATATAAAGATTGCGGATCACTTTTTAGCATGTTTGCACATGCTAAAAAGTTATCCGCAAAAATATTAAAAACTGATTATTTGACGTAGTCGTTAATTGTCATGTGTAAGGTCTACCCTGTATCGAAAGATATGCATAAACAAACTAAATTAACATAAGCAGGTAGATAACTACTTCATGAATTAAGGTGGGGCCAAAAAATATCGTAGGTACCGACTGAAATTGAAACGCGAGTTTTGATCGGTACTGTACTTCTTGACTCCTTACGTACGCCCGTTAACTTACTCAACGAACGTATTCTAAACCATGCAAAGCTTATGATGTTAACAAGATAACGCCAGAGGCAGGTGTACACAGTTATTTTGCTTCTCCTCGCAGCGTCAGGAAAACTCTAGTTGAAATAATCTAAGCGTTTCGTACGTGAGGAAACTGGGAGCAGATGTTTTAAAAACTGATTATTTTAGTACTTTTGTGTTATCGCAGCTGTGCCGTACCTAGATACCTTTTTATACTTATTTCAAAAAGGAGTAGGATCTCAATTCATCTGTTTTTAGGGTTCCGTTGCCAAATGGCAAAAAACGGAACCCTTATAGATTCGTCATGTCTGTCTGTCTGTCTGTCTGTCTGTCTGTCTGGCCGTCCGTCCGTATGTCACAGCCACTTTTTTCCGAAACTATAAGAGCTATGCTGTTGAAACTTGGTAAGTAGATGTATTCTGTGAACCGCCTTAAGATTTTTACACTAAAATAGAAAAAAAAACAATAAATTTTGGGGTTCACCATACATAGAACTGAAACTCAAAAATGTTTTTTTTCATCAAACCCATACGTGTGGGGTATCTATGAATAGGTCTTCAAAAATGGTAATGAGGTTTCTAATATCATTTTTTTCTAAACTGAATAGTTTGCGCGAGAGACACTTCCAAAGTGGTAAAATGTGTCCCCCCCCCCCCCCCCCGTAACTTCTAAAATAAGAGAATGATAAAACTAAAAAAAATATATGATGTACATTACCATGTAAACTACCACCGAAAATTGGTTTGAACGAGATCGAGTGAGTAGTTTTTTTTTTAAACGTCATAAATCGTAAACCGCAATTTACCTTACATTCAATCAACTGAAATATAAAAATTAAAAAATATATATATTTTTAAGCCGTGAATACCTACAGGTTTGTACGGAACCCTCGGTGCGCGAGTCCGACTCGCACTTGGCCGGTTTTTTTATTGTATGTAAGTAGATATGTCCGTGATTTATTTAAAACAAAATTATAATAGGTATATAATAATTTTGATTGGCCTGTTAGTCTAGTGGTTAGTGACCCTGACTGCTAAAACTGAGGTCGTGGGTTTGGTTCCCACCCAGGAAAAATCTTTGTGTGATGAGCAAAATCATTTGTTATGTATTTTTTTTTTTTTTTTTTTTTTCAGGATGGGAAATCATCAAATGACTTCTCCCGCTCTGGGCGGAGCGGGAGGGCGTGTCAGACTTTTACTGACTAAAACCCACCCGTGTTCCATCAGTTGCCCATGTGCCAGGGTCACGGTATCTCTTTCGAACAATCACGCGACCCCGGCAGGCATCGGTCCTAGTAGACCCCTACACTGCTGCTGACATCTCTTTGAGGCGCGCGTGGAACACTGCGCGCCGTCGACCCGAGCTTGGTCCTTACCGGGCGGCGAGCTACCCATTGCTCGCCACCCGCAAGCTCGCGCCTACGGTGGCCGGGAGTCCGCTATTGACTCCCGACGCCCGGGGCGTCTCCTCCTGCGGCGGCTAGGGACGTGAGGGCGCAGAGAGTGCCACTCCCTCACGCGCCCCGCCTCCTCCTTCGCGAGCATTACTGCTTCGCAGAAGGAGGTGACGGCTTCCCATTCCCTCTCGCTCCGTACCATGGCTCGCACCAGGGCCGGACGCGAGAGGTCGCCGCCGCCGATCGCCTCCACGAGGACACGGCGGTGCCCCGCCCAGGCAGGGCACACCTCCACCGTATGCTCCACCGTGTCCTCCAGACGATCCTCGCAATGGAAACACCCGGACGTATCCTCCCGCTTTATCCTGAACAGGAACCCACCGAAGCACCCATGCCCGGTGAGAACCTGCGTCAGGCGGAAGGTGAGGACGCCGTGGCGCCTCTCTATCCACTCCTCAAAGAGGGGACTTACCGCCGCAATTGTGGCGTGCCCAGCACTGGGTTGCGACAATCGTACCCGCCATGTCGCCATGAGATCACACCGGAGCTCTGTCCGCCGTGCCGCGATTTGTCGCGGCAGCGGAGTTTCGCCCCGGCGTTTCGCCTCCTCGCGCCACTCCCACATGTGCGCGAGGACCTTTGCCTCCAGATCCCATGGCGGCACTCCGGCAAGGAGGCTCGCCGCCTCGCAGGAGACCGTGCGGTATCCCCGGATTAACCGGATGGCCATGACCCTCTGGGCCGCACTCAACCGGCGCGCTGGGCGCAGCCTCAATGAGGGCGCCCACACTGGTGCCCCGTAGAGGGCCATGGACCGCACGACCCCCGTGTAGAGCCTCCGGCAGGAGGCGTTTGGACCCCCCAGATTGGGCAGGAGTCGCTTTAATGCAGCCCCAGCCCGCTCCAGTCTGGGAGCCAAACGTCGGAAGTGCTCGACGAAGTTCCACCGGCTGTCGAGGACAAGTCCCAGGTACTTCATCGTCGACTCGACGCCGATGTGAACCCCTCCCACCGTGAGTTGGGAACCCGCAGGTGGCGCGTTCCGAGGTCCATGAAAACCCATGGCCTCGGACTTGTGCAATGCCACCTCGAGTCCCAATTGCCGGATCCTATCGACGATTGTCGCAACCCCGCGTGTCATAAGTTCGGCCGCCGCCTCGTACGACCTCCCCTGCGCCAGGACCAGCGTGTCGTCAGCGTAGCAAACCACGCTGACGCCGCTAGGGAGGTCGGCGCGCAGCACCCAGTCGTACCCGATATCCCACAGATGCGGCCCCAAGACCGATCCCTGTGGGACACCGCACGACATCTCTCGCCGGTTCCAGTCTCCCTGGTGACCGGGGTAGATGACGGCTCTATCCGTCAAGTAAGCCTCGACTACGCGACAGAGGTAGGTCGGCATCCGGTGATACCGGAGTGCCTCCCAAATGCAACTCCAGGGCAGGGTATTAAAGGCGTTGGCGATGTCTAGAGACACCGCCAAGACGACCCCACCCCGGGCCACTGCATCCCCCGTCGTGAGGGCTCGCACGCGCATGATGGCGTCCACCGTGGAGCGCCCCTTGCGGAAACCGAACTGGCTGTCCGCCAAATCCGGCCCCTCCCGCGCCAGCCACCCGACGAGGCGGTCTGCAATTACTCTTTCAAAGAGCTTGCCCACCTCGTCAAGCAGCACGATGGGCCGGTAAGCGGACGGAGAGTCCGCTGGGCGCCCCGGCTTCTTAATGAGGACCAGTTTCCCCGTCTTCCAACGAAGTGGGAACTGGCCCCTCCCCAAACATGCGCTTAGGAGCCCCCTGAGTCGAGGCCCGAGAGCCTCTAAGGCCAGGACCCAGGCTTTGCCAGGCAAGCCGTCGGGTCCTGGGGCGGTATTTTTGGCATTTAGCCGACGTACCGCCACTCTCAACTCTACCTCGGTCACCTCTGGAGCGTTGTCGTCGTCATCGGTGGTGTGGTCCGCATCGGGCACCGCAGGAGGCGGAGCCATGGGTGGGGGGCTATGTTCCCCTCGCGAAGGGAACAGAGCGCTCACCACGTCCTCCACAAGCTGGGGCTGGAGACTCTGAGTCAGCGGAGGAGCCCATGTGCGGAGTTTCTCCCGGACGGCCTTGTAGGGCCGTCCCCATGGGTCCCTGTTCAGAGTCTCCAGCGACTCCTTGCGGGCCAGTCCTCTGGCCCGCAGGATCTCGTCTTGGAGGGCGGTCTTCGCCGCTCTGTACCCCTCGTATAGCTCCGCCTGAATGGCTTCCGTATCCGATGGGCGGATACGGAGCCTGCGGTGCCTGGTGTACCGGCATCGTGCCGCAACGCACGCTTCGCGCAACGACGTCAGCTGCGGCGACCACCAGTACACCTGGCGCCAAGCCCGTCCTGGCTGGACTCGGGGCATAGCCACGTCACAAATTTCGGACATGGCCTCCCGGAACCACTCGGCCTCGTCGTTGATGTCAGCAGGCCTGTCCGGTGGTGACACCCAGGCCTGCACGATCGAGGCTTCCAGGAGAAGCTCCCGGTCCAGCTTCTTAAGCGCCCACCGCGGACCACACGGGGCCTGTCGGACCGGCGCGGTCGAGGTCTGGGCGGAGACGTCAAACCGGATATACCGGTGGTCGGAATACGTCTCCACCCCCTCCATTACACGCCAGTCAATGACCTGCGGCGACAGAGCGGGACTGGCGAACGAAATGTCCACCACTGAATCACCCCGCATCCGTACGCACGTAGGGACAGAACCCCGGTTAAGGACGACTAGGCCTGTCTCCAGAGCCCAGTCCTCCACCATCCTGCCCCGTGTGTCCGTATACCGGGAACCCCAAGCCAAATTCTTGGCGTTGAAGTCCCCGAGTACGAGCACGGGGAGGGGACGGAACCCGACGACGACAACTTTCAACTCCGCAAGGGAGTTGTGGAACTCGGCGAGAGTTCGGCTCGGGGAGAAGTATACTCCTACCACGACAATCTCCCCGAACCGTGCTGCTACGCAACCCCGTCCCCTCTTGACAGCCTCGAGGGTCGGGGTTCCGGCGGCGGCCGACGAAATGAGGGTCACTGAGCCGCTCAGGTCCTCCACCCAGTCATCCCTGGGCGGGACAAAGTACGGCTCAGCGACCACGGCGATGTTAATCGACCACTGCGCCATGCTCTGGAGCAAAAGATCCTGAGCAGAGGCGCAGTGGTTGATGTTCGCCTGGAGGAGGCGTAATGGAGCAGCCATTACTGACAGTCCATATCAGCCCCCTCCCGAGCCCCCTGTGAGGGCCCTGCTGTGGCGTTACCGGCAGCGACAGATGTGGTCGAGCCGGCATCGGCAGCAGCGGTGACGGCGGTGGCGGAGGGCTTGCCCCTGCCCCTGGCCTTGGCGGGTGGAGCGCAGGCCTTACCTCCCGCCCGGTGATCGGCCGGCTTGCCAGCTGCCGCACATAAGTAGCAGTGTGGCATGGCATCGCACGAGCCGGCCTTGTGACCGGGCTGACCGCAGCGGAAGCAG
This sequence comes from Aporophyla lueneburgensis, assembly GCA_932294355.1. NCBI lineage: Eukaryota > Metazoa > Arthropoda > Insecta > Lepidoptera > Noctuidae > Aporophyla > Aporophyla lueneburgensis. The sequence continues at coordinate 13,345,491 of OW028737.1, forward strand.
TGACCGCTGCGATCTACCTCCGAGGTGCATGTCACTCCCACATGGTTGCCCATTTGGCAGCGGAAGCACCTCAGAGGTCTGGGCTCCAGCAGTTTGACCTGCGCAGAGACCCAGCCCACCAGGAGCCTTCGGCCCTCCCCTGTTATTTTTTGGGCCGCCGACACGGGACAGCTCACCGTTACGGCTCGCATCCCGGTTTTGTCAGGACGGATGGTGCCTGCCCTAACCTGTTCGGCAGAGCATTCCCCCGTCCTGACGATGGCGGCCACCACCTCTGCCTCCGTTGCGCAGTCGTCCAGGCCCATGATGCGCACGTCAGCGCACTTGGTGGGCCTGGACACACGGGCCTCGTCCGCATCTAAGGACGCCCTGAGCCTTTCGGCCAGAGCGTCAGCGGTCGGGCCGCTGTCCGCACCCGGGACCTCCAGCATCCGGGCCCCAGTCAGGGTGACCCTTAACCGGAGGCCATCGGCAACGCCAAGCTCCTTGAGGTCCACCGCCGTCCTCGCCTTAGAGAGCAGGTCGCGATAGGTTACGCCCTTCTTTTCCGCTTCCGGCTGTAGTGTAATCACTACAGCTGCGGACTTCGGGGCGCGAAGCCTAGCCGCAACGCTGCTCTTCTTGCGTCGCTGCTGCCTCTTTTTATTTCGGGCCTTCCTAGCCGCTTTGCCGGCCTTCTTTTTCTCCCCGACCACTTGCCATTCGGCGGTGGCAGGGGGAGATCTAGCAGGAGCGGATGGCATTGGCGGCCCTCTCACCTCCGTCGCTGGGGTCCTCCCGGGGGCCTGCTTGGGCCGGCCTTTTGTCTGCCCCGACCCTTTGGCTGGGACAGACGCGGCGGTGGCAGCAAACGAGGCCGCCTTTGGCTGGCCCGAGGCTACCTTCGGCTGGGCCGAGGCTGCCTTCGGCTGGCCCGAGGCCGCCTTCGGCTGACTCGAGGCCGCCCTAGGCTGGCCCGAAACCGAAACCGGCCGGCTTGCCGCTAGCGGGGGGCGCAGGACAACGGCCTCCAGAGCAGAAAATCTGCTGTGGATGGCAGCGAGCTCCTGCCGCACCAGGGTCAGCGCCTGGTCCTCGGCAGGCAGGGGCCCGCCCTGCCCATGCCGCAACCCCCCCTTTGACACCTCCCGTGGGCCGGCTCCTCGGAGCGCGGCCAGGTCCGCTCGGAGCTCCTCATTTTCCTTCCGGAGGAGCTCGATGGCGGCAGTCAACCGGGCCACCTCCGCCGCCAGTCCATCGGACGGAGGCTCTGACCGAATGGCCTTCGCTGCCGCCACGATGGTTTCCGTGGCTGCGGATATGGCCTTGTCCTTTGAAGACTGAATCTTTTTCAAGGACACCAACTTGACCGCCCCAGCCACGACCTCCGCAAACCTGACCAGTTGCTCCGAATTGGAGCCAATGGCAGGGTCTGGCTCGCCACCGGAGGACTCTGAGAGGGCCCTGCTGCTGGTCCCTCCAGAGGGATACCCCTCCGTGGCTAGCCTCACCTCTCCCTGGGTCATCTCAGCTGAGCCTGCTCGGCTCGGCTTGCTGGCCTCCCTGGTAGGGAGCCCTCGGCCCGTGCCCCTCTCGTTGAGCCCACCCCGCCGTGATATTTTTCGGCGGGCCGAGCTCAGCCCGCCGTCAGAAGACGACTCTTGGGCTTCCCCCGATTTGGGGCGCTTCTGGGAGAACTCACGGTTCCTCCCAGCAGCGCTCACCACTCCTCGCTTCGGGCTCGCACACGAGCCCTTCGCACTCGACGCGGCGTCGGACTCCGACCCCGCATCGCTCCCTTCCACATCATTGGGTTTTGGGTTTTTTTAAAAATTTTCCATATCTGTTCCCACGAGTAAAAACATGTTTATAAAAGAAATCCAGTGGTTCGCACTAGTGACTAATTCAGCTACCCATTAGTCAAGCTGTCAACCACCCTCACGGTGCGCCGCCGCTTGGAGGTTTGGGGTGATTTTTTATAGAGGTTTTCTACCTCGCGGCCCGGGCAATTAAGCCAAGACCCTCGACCCCCGTCAAAAGTCAGAGACATGACCGTGACGATCTTCGGGGCTACGAGACTAACGGTGGCAGAAGGAGTACCTTCCTTCTTGCCTGCCCGGCGGCAGGTTAGTGCACACCGAGCCCGCTCTTACTCCACCGCTGTGCGCCTCTGCTAAGATCAGAGGGACACACGGTGGAGCGTTCCTCCGACAGGACATTAGCGTACGGGCACCGAGACCCCTTAGGCACACAGTACCTAATGGGGAGTCCTTGCCCGCACCCCAGGATGCACCATCCCGGACATTGGCCTTCCCCCCGGACGTATCCATAAGGGAACTCAACCCCCGGGCACACGAGGAGGTTTCCTGTCCAAGCACCCCATTTGTTATGTATCTGGGTGTAATTTATGTATAATATGTATGTATTTAGAAATATATAAGTATATTTATCAGTTGTCTGATTACCATAGTTCAGGCTCTGCCTAGTTTGGGATCAGATAACGGTGTGTTGATTGTCCTAAGATATTATTATTATATATAGTGACTATATAATAATTTGAGAGGACACTTTTGTTGGTTAAAACTAGTTTCCCTTGACAGCGGTTCACATTACGGCAGTATTGACAGCCGTCATAAAAATGATGGCGGGGTTCGACCTTACGGTGTCAAAAACACTTTATCAAACCTTTTCCCATGGGGTAGGCAGATACTACAGAACCTCATTTGCTACTATCCTAACATACACCTTTTGATTCGTTTATGTTCTTACTTTTGATCACACACGCACGCCAGTTGAGAGTACGACGCACGTGGACCTTTCTGAAGAGCATCTCCAATAAGGTCCTTTTTAGGGTTCCGTTGCCAAATGGCAAAAAACGGAACCCTTATAGATTCGTCATGTCTGTCTGTCCGTCTGTCTGTCTGTCCGTCCGTATGTCACAGCCACTTTTTTCCGAAACTATAAGAGCTATGCTGTTGAAACTTGGTAAGTAGATGTATTCTGTGAACCGCATTAAGATTTTTACTCTAAAATAGAAAAAAAAAACAATACATTTTGGGGTTCCCCATACATAGAACTGAAACTCAAAAACCTTTTTTTTCATCAAACCCATACGTGTGGGGTATCTATGAATAGGTCTTTAAAAATGGTTATGAGGTTTCTAATATCATTTTTTTCTAAACTGAATAGTTTGCGCGAGAGACAAGTGTCCAAAGTGGTAAAATGTGTGTCCCCCCCCCCCGTAACTTCTAAAATAAGAGAATGATAAAACTAAAAAAAATATATGATGTACATTACCATGTAAACTACCACCGAAAATTAGTTTGAACGAGATCGAGTGAGTAGTTTTTTTTTAAAACGTCATAAATCGTAAACCGCAATTTACCTTACATTCAAACAACTGAAATATAAAATTTAAAAAAAAACATTTATTTTTAAACCGAGAATACCTATAGGTTTGTACGGAACCCTCGGTGCGCGAGTCCGACTCGCACTTGGCCGGTTTTTTTATCCTCCTAGGGGGTTCCCGACCGGCGTTTCCACTCACATCTTTTAATAGTGGCTCTTTATTTATCCTCTCAACGAGAGAAAACCATCTAAGCATACTCTTTTCAATATTTGTCTCTCCATCTTCTGTTAAACCGCACCTTTGGCTTATCTCTTACTAATTACTAAACGAAATTTAACTTACTCTCTAACTTACTTTCATCGATAAGGTTTTAGTGACATCAATCGATTGGAATTTGCGGACGCTATATGTCGACCTTTGTGTAAATCATATCATCACCACTGCTCTCAAAACGGTGAAGTAAAACATCGTGAGGAAACCGGCATGTCTTATAACCAAACATTCGAAGACATGTGATATCTACCAATCCGCACTGGCCCCGCGTAGTGGATTATGGCACCCTCTCACAGAGAAGAGACCTATGTCCCAGCAGTGGGAATATGATAGACTGCTGATGATGATGTGGCGGCCACTGCAATCTTAGGAAACCTCAGCTTTATATATGATGGCATTATATGTGACCCCACATAACGAGCACTATCTACAATTTGTTATGAACGAAGTTAATCGACTGAAGCTCGTTAAACAAAATCGGTTTGATTGCTCAATTGTATTATTGCGCGGCAAATGCAATCATTCGTGAAATATTCGCAGATTGTGACATGGTGACAGCACAGTAATTTGCTGAAAGTATTCTGTGAAATGTTTATTTTTGCTATTCGATCACTTCGGAAAAATGTCATTCTCTCTGCTGTGTAATGTTTTTTTCCTATTAATTTTAATTCCAATAATTGCTATTGAAATTAATTATCTTCAATTACGAACACGGCTGAATTTTATAATAGGTTAACCATACATGTGAAATTCAATATACACTTAGGTGAATCAATACAAAAATGACATTCGGTGAAATACTCTCACAAAAATCGGATTTGGAAACCGGGCCGTTTTGTTTGCCCTTTCATGATCGGAAAAGCGTCATTCTGAACCATATTTTTCGTGGAATGTTGATTCGAATCCGAAATGGAGGTCCTTTCCCCTCGTTCCGAAGCTAACGATCTACAAATTCTGTGAAGTATTTGTTTAATTTCAATACTTTTAGTCTAAATTGATACTTGGAATGTTTGAAGAACATGAAAATGGAGTGATGGTTTCACTTAAGAAACGTGCTTACAGTTGTAATGGCCACTTACTTAAGTTTTTTCAATAAACCCAACCGCATTCATTCATTTTTAAATTGGCGCAATTATTTGGACAATATGAAGAATTTTACATTTATTTTCTATTCGTTTGGTTTGGTTCAGTTGAGAGGACGAATGAAGGGCGGTTAACAAAAGGTATTTACAAGGCAGATGTGACTTGACACACTGGAAGGGGACGCCCTAGGAGAACATATAGTGACCTTATTGGTGATGTTCTTCAGAAAGGTCAGGTGCGTAGTACTCGCAACCGGCGTGTGTGTAATTGTATGAACCTAAACGAGTGTAGACATAAACGAAGCCTGTAGTTTCTGCCTACCTCCATGAGAAAAGGCGTGAGTTTATGTTTGTATGTAGGTATTTTCTCTTCGTGGTGTTTACGTATGTGCAAGGTTACTCAATATTTATGAGTGATTCGTTCCAGGTTGTTCTTTTACGGGTTGATTTGGTATCTTTTCGAGCCTATAAAACTTACCCACCGTATTTCCCACAAGAAACTCCACACACATCTCGCTATATGTGTCGATGGTACATTACAACCTATCCGTGCCGTAGTATCTCACAACTAAGGTAAAAGATGAGGTTGTGAATCATTTTTTATTACATTTCGCTACACTTTCACCTACAGTGCTGGTGTTTGCGAACATATCTCCAGTAATGATCCGGAGAAAGTAAATATGGTTTTAATTCGTTTGAAATGTCGTGTTTCGCTACATGAAATGCAAAACTGAAGTGTAGTCTATATTGAGCAAGACTAAGTTTAGTTTCTCAAGTAAACCTAGACTTTGGTTAGCCGGGTGTGTTTGGCTATATTATGAATATCACAGTTTATTGGCATGCTAAGTAGTTTGAAACTGGACAGGTGATGCAGACAGCGAGTGAACAAAAGTCCTGCACAAGTATGCACACTACGCAAAACTACGTAAAGTTCATTTCACCTTGGTTCGAGTTTATTTCTAGGAAAAAATTAGTAGTTACGTGCCCATATTTAATGATTTCCTAGGAATACACTGTTGTTCACGGTTAAAATATAATGTTGTTATTTAAATGAATTTTCAAACCTTATTGGTTCTAGATACCTATTATTTATTATAAGAATATTGTTATTGGCAATATTAAAGAGTACTGAAGGTAAACGTCAATAAAGTAAGGAATGCGTCATTTTCGAAAATAGCTATTAATATTAAAATGCTTGTGTAGAATTCAACTAACAGTTATAGCAGAATAAACCTTATAGTTTCACCATGTATGTCCGTTTGTCTATCCGCAGCTTAGCACAGACGCTCATAGTAAACGAACGTTGTAATTTGGCATTTCGTTAAGCGTTTTACTACGGCACCTCCTCTACACGTGAAGTGGGGATTTTTTTTTCTTGTTAACTGCATGGTGTGGGGCGTCATTAGATGGGTATTTCAAAAATATTCCGGGTTTGTACAAATAATTTTCCATCTAAAGGATCTGTCTGTGAAATATTGAGCTTTAAAGTGTAATTTTTTGTTAGAGTTAAGTGTTCCCCGCGTCTGCCAGCTAAGTGATTTCTATTGGAAATATGAAAAAAATTACGGTAGTAGTATCTAAAGCGAAGTTAAAAAGAAAACTACCACAACTAAGTACCAACTTACATTTGCAGTTGGAATGTATGGTAGAACATTTTTTCCATACACAAAGTTAAGTTTGTTCTTGTGGTATCTCAACTACAGGTCTTTCAGTGTGCGTGCTCCGACATGCATTTGGCCGGTTTATCGAACCAAAATTAAGTATCAGCAATCCCATACAACGTGGCAATGCTGCCAGCTTTTTGGGAACTTTTCCCATTGACAGCGATGCGGACGAGTGTTTTGATGCCCTGTGTTTCTTTTATGTCTGTTTTTATATACTTGTACATATTATTCATATTATTTAATGTAACATACATGGCCTATAAATAAAAAAAAAACATGTCAATATTAAAGTAAAAAATTGTATAAAAGTGAATATTTTAAGGATTGTAAATACTGGGGAAAATGAGGTTTAACATTTACTTTTTATATTTTTCTTTTTACTTAACATCGATATTGTACATAAAATATATTTGTCATCCCGTGGTCAACATTAGAATAAGGACGACGAGCCGACTCACGGAAAATTACTTGAATTGCATCTGGCCGAACGTGGAGTAATCGTGTTACGTAGAGGTAAGCCTTCGAATTCAAATTGGGTTCCTAGTACTAGGCTGTTAGCCTCTATGGCTGTTAGCATCTTGCCTAAGGCTTCAGTCCATTTCGTTACTGCAGAATAGGCAGCGCAGTTGTGAAATACAAGGATCTGTATGCAAATATTTGAACGTCTCGGGTATAAATAGATTATATTCAAATAATTCAATTGCATTTCTTGTAGGCCTGTTTGCAATGTGATTCAATAGGGCATAAGCGAAATCAATAACTAGGCTGAATCTAATTGAGCAAATCGATCTTTCAGTGGTCAGGTTAACTCGAATCATTCGAATAACAATTAATCGATGAACGATGGTCAGGTCGATGGTTCATTAAGTCGGTGAGATATCAGAGCATTGCGGTTCATTCGATTTTCGATGTATCGAATCGGTACGATTCAGATTTGTAAAAAGGATTCGTACATCGCTACATCAAAGATTAGTCAGATTACCCATTTTGGTAAGTCCGTGAGTACGCAAGTCATTGCGTATGCTAATGAATTGAGCATAACAATGACAACATTTCCACACCGTATTGCGACTACTGCGATGAATAAATATGAAGATTCATGAATTTTTCTCGGATGAAGAAATGATTGCGGCGAGGGAAATGATCTGAGTTTGTATTCATGGAAGAAAACAAGACAGAAAGTATGATTTGACCATAATTAAATTTATTTAGCAGTATTTATATACAAACGCAAAACTGTAGAATTGTTGTTTATTTATACAGCTTTTAACATTAACATTTATATTGCTCTTTTCATCAAAGCGAGACATTTAAAACTGAAGTACCAACTTAAGTAGCGAAATTTAGTTGCAATAAGTAGCGCAAAGCCACTAAAACAATGTACAGACTCTCATATTAAATCCGCCGAGCACAAACCAGCCAAAACTCCATCCCACGTAATAATATAGAGTGGTGCAAAAATATGCGGCTCGCTACTCAACCGGACGAGTTAACTTACCGTTGCCCGGCCGGGCCAGCGCCGGGATATGAACATCGTATTTAGAGAAACCGGACTTTGAACGTGCTACCTGTCCGATGCTATTTGCGGATAGCCTCAACCTGAAAACAATCAATTCAATGAGTGGGCAGATAGAATCAAATAGCAAGTAAATTGAAAAGTTAAATGTTTCCTACTTTCATTGCAATAGTTCCGAATGTTGGAAAAAGTAGAAAGACTAGGATCTTTTATGTTTGATTCCCAAAAATGCTTTCACTGCGGAAAATCCATTTCTATAACGTCCCTTTTATGCTTTAATTAAAGATTTATTACAAGTGTTAAGTATTAATAAACTGGGGGAGAACATCGGGAAGATATTCGTTAATGGTCGGAGGGCTGTGGTATTGACGACCAGAACGTATATGTCGTTGTTGGGCGTTTGACCCAAATAAACATGGCCAAAAACTTCGTGTCCGTCACGGTAGGCTTATACTTTGGAAATTGAATTCCGTGCTCAGCTTCTGTTTATCGTCTGGCGCTGATAGCGAGGGGTCATGTGCCAAATTTCTCCCATTCTCTTATTACATCTAATCTCGGTGTAGGTCGATTCGTTAATATGTCTGCTCCAGTAGTTACACCGCAATTTTTTTGACCTGCAGTTCACAGTCGCTCAACTTATATTACACTAATATAATGACTGAATTCTCCGAGAAATGTTAGTTTGGTAGCTTGAGGAACTAAAACTTTATTGGTCTGGAGAATTTCTCTAGAAACAGTGCTTCTATAAGGATGGTTGTTGACGCCTTGCATGTGTGCGTGCAAAAGGACATTATACACACACACACGCATACGGCACGGCGCGGGAGGCGACACGCAGCCAGCGGAGAGCGACACTACGGCGTGTGCGGGGTAGCGGAGCGGCGCGGGGAAGCAACGCGGCGCGGTGTGCGCGAGGCGCCCGCGCCGCCCGCCAGTCCGTCGACGACACCGGTCATTACAGTGTCAATTTTTGTATTTTGTGAGCGCAAGCCATTAGCATTGTTTTAATCATTATATTCAAGTATTGAAGAGGCTCGTAGTTTCATTAAAGGAGCCCATCAACGAGTCCACCCCTTCGCTGCCAGCTTTCGATAAGTTCTACATTTTTGGTCCTTCGAGCCGGATGGATTGCGACGCGACGCGACAAGAACAAAGAAACTGCGCACGAGGCGGCCATTACGTGGACTACGCAAGCACGACACGCGGAGTCGTACAAAATCATTAAGTTGGAAGGAAAATAGATCACGGATGGAACTCAAATATTATAGTGCCAACCTTTAGTGCAAAAGAGTGCAATCCATCCTCATTTCATATAAATTTCCTATTAAAAGTGGGCCTACGCCACGTCCCTTTATTTCTAATTTCTAGTACGAGTGTTCGATTCGTTTCTTTAAAAATCCAATTTTCAGGCCTATAGTATCTTGTAACGCCCCTATATGCATGGTTATTTATTGTGTTCATAAACTCATATTTGTTATTTCGTGTTCACAGCTACTTGTATTGCGAGGTCGTGGGCGCTGTTGCCTTCTGCGGCTAGGCAACTTGGGCACTTGGGCTGGCCACGTGGCATGTTTGCGTGCCGCGGGTCTCTTGCATTCGCATTGCACTGCTTGCTTGCTTCCTTGCAGTTAAAATTTAAGTATAATCTTGCACTAATTACTAAGATTTTCGAAGCTTATTATAAACCTTAATTTCATTGAGTGGATCGTTACCATGGATTACAAGTCATTACTTAAAAAACGTGCAACCTTTAAAGCTAAATTAACTCAATTTAAATCATATTTAGAGATAGTAACAAGTTGCGATGCTTTAAGTTCCTTACAGATTACTGAATTAAAAATAAGGTTAACAAAAATAGAGGAGTTATATTCTGATTATGATAGTATACAAAGTGACATAGAAAATGTATCTGATATTCCAGAGGACCAGTACAAAGATCGCGAAACCTACGAGACCCAGTACTATGCTGCGATTGCTGTTGCCCAGGAGCTGTTGAGTAAGCAGGAGGCCCCTGCGGGCACTGGATCGGTTACAGGTGCTAGTACTGTTTCTGGAAATAAAGGTGGGATGAATCTTAAACTTCCTACAATACACTTACCTACCTTTTCGGGTCAATATCACAACTGGCTTGAGTTCCATGACACATATATCTCATTAATACATTTAAATGACACTATTCCAAGAATTAGTAAATTCCATTATTTGAGAGCTGCTTTAAAAGATAGCGCTGCTTTAATAATAAGTTCTCTTGACTTCTCCGATGAGAATTATGATGTTGCATGGCAGCTACTATGTGACCGCTACAATAATAGACGGCTTCTAGTTTACAATCATGTTCAAGCTATCCTTAATATTGAACATGGATCGCAAGAATCCTTTAAAGTTCTGCGCAACATCATTGACACAGTCAATCGTAACATTAGAGCTCTAAAAACGCTTAAATTGCCCACAGATGGTTGGGATGTGCTCATTATACACATAGTCTCAAGTAAATTGGATTCAGTGACAAGTAGGGAATGGGAAACTTACCGTAATGCATTAGATGACTTTGCCACACTTGATGATTTTAACAAATTTCTTAAGAACAGAGCAGATTTATTAGAAACTATTGTAGAGGTTCACAACAATAGTGTGAAGGGAAAACATAGTGGTAGTACACACAAACAAGGTGAAAGTACACATAAGCAAAAGACATTTACTGTTAACTCAGAGTCTTCAACAAATAAAAGGCCGCACAGTTGTCCATTATGTAAGGGTAACCATGCCATTTATCAGTGCTCTAGTTTTAAATCGTTTTCCATTGAAGACCGCATTCAGAAGGCAAGATCCCTTAACCTGTGCCTTAGCTGCTTACGTAGTGGTCATAAATCATTTAAGTGCAGGATGGGTGGCTGCAGCCACTGTCATAAACGACACAACACCATGTTGCATTTGAATGGGCCATCCAGTACACAGGATACAAACAGTGGTAGTACTGATTCTCAACCTACTTCTACACAACCTACTTCTAATACTAGTAGTGTAGTACTCTGCACAGCACAGTCAAACACACAGCTGTCAACAGTATCACAAGATAATGTGGTTTTGTCAGCCACTCATAATTCTCAGTGTGTCATGTTGCTGTCAACAGCTACCATTAATGTTATTGATCACAGCGGTCACAAACATAGAGTCCGTGCATTATTAGACAATGGCAGCACATCAAGCTTCATTACAAAGAGCCTATGTGACAAACTCAAATTACCAACCCATTCAACCTCGACATTAGTTGAAGGGTTAAATTGTCAATCTAGTTGCATATTTAAAAGTTGTGATGTCGTTATATCATCACTTATCAATTCATATTCTGAGAGTATACATTGTTTGGTGGTCCCACACATTACTCAAGCGTTACCTTGCAAACAAGTCAACTATAAAGGGCTTGATATACCCCCAAATATTACATTAGCGGATCCTTTATTCCACACACCGTCACAAGTAGATATGCTGCTTGGAGCGGACTTATTTTGGGGTGTATTGTTAAACAATAATATTTCTTTAGGTAAAAACAAGCCCACATTAAGTGAAACAAAGTTTGGATGGTTGATATCTGGGCCCACACACTCATTACAACATAGCATAGATACAGTCCACTGCAATCATTTAAGTACACATTATGATGATCAACTTCAGGATCAATTAACCAAATTCTTTGAACTTGAAACGGTCACAGTGCACAAACCTGTGTCCATAGAAGAACAGGAATGTGAAAGTAATTTTATACAAACTACTACTCGTGAAGATGATGGTCGATTCGTTGTAACAATTCCATTTAAAGAATCGCCTCAACAGCTGGGCAGTTCATATGAGCAAGCCCTATCTAGGTTCATATCGTTAGAACGTAGATTCAAGCGTGACCCTGTATTCAAAAAGCAATATGCTGAATTCATTAAGGAATATATATCATTAGGTCACATGACGGAAAATACAACTCCAGATAAGGATGAATACACATACATTATGCCACACCATGGAGTATTACGGGAAACAAGTTTATCAACTAAATTAAGAGTTGTTTTTGATGCATCTGCAGTGACTTCGTCTGGGTTATCGTTTAACAATATTCAATTGGTCGGCCCTACAGTACAAAGTGACCTTATTAGCATACTAATTAGATTCCGACAGTTTAAACATGTAGTCACTGCAGATGTTGAAAAAATGTATAGAATGGTAAAGGTAATTGAAAGCCAACATGAGTTACAACAGATACTGTGGCGTTTTGAACCTAATGAACAACTTAAACAGTACAAACTCAAAACTGTCACTTATGGTACCGCATCTGCACCATATCTTGCAACAAGATGTTTAGTTCAGCTAGGAAAGGAATGCACTAATAAGTCCATATCCGATGCTATCATTAACGGATTTTATGTTGATGATTTCATTTATGGGGACAATGATGTGTCAAAGCTGATAGACATCTGCAGAGGCGTCATTAACCAACTTGAAAGTGGTCAGTTTTCTTTAAGAAAATGGAATTCGAATAACTCACACATTATACAACAACTTGTAGGTGAAAATAGCAAAGATGAATTACTTAATTTAAGTAACCATGAGTATTCAAAAACATTAGGATTACTTTGGGGGTGTAAAGAGGATGTGTTGTTATTTTCAGCAAACATTAAGCCACATGAACACATCACAAAACGAACAATCTTGTCTACCATGGCTCAAATATTTGATCCACTTGGACTCATTAATCCTTGCATATTACAAGCTAAAATCATTCTACAAAAATTATGGTCATTAAAAATAACTTGGGATGAAAATGTGCCAAGTGAGATTCAAGCAGCATGGTGTAACTTTATTAAATCATTAGGTGACATTAGGAAATTAAGAATACCAAGGCATGTCACCTGCGACTATCCTGTCATTTGTAAACTGCATGCCTTTAGCGACGCATCCACACAAGCTTACAGTGCTTGTGTTTATCTACGGTCTGTGTCTCAAAATAATGAAGTGACAGTGAAGTTGGTGACTGCAAAGAGTCGTGTAGCTCCACTAAAGCCAATGACAGTGCCACGATTAGAATTAAGTGGAGCTCTATTAGCAGCTCATTTAGCTGATAAGGTAAAATCTTCATTAATAGGAGTTCACAGTTGCACTTACTGGTGTGACTCAACCATTGTACTAGCTTGGATTAATACTCCCAAGACTAATCTTTTAAAACCATTTGTTTATAACAGGATTCATGAACTAAAGTCTCTTACAGAAGCAAGTACTTGGCGTTATGTACCTACAAAGTCTAACCCTGCTGATATTGGGTCGCGCGGCGCAGATGCTCGCCATCTAGAATTCAATAGCTTGTGGTGGTCGGGACCAGCATTTCTAACAGAATCAGAGTCTAACTGGCCGGGCCTACCTACAAACATTAAGGAAGAAGACTTGCCGGAATTTAAGGTTCAAAGTCATTTAAATGTCTCAGAGCAACAATCTGTCGAATTCGTGAGCAAATATTCAGATTTTAGTAAGCTTCAGCGCATTACAGCTTATATATTGAGATTTATACACAATTGTCGTTATAAACAAAACAAATGTATAGGATTTTTAACTTTACATGAACTTAATCAGTCTTTGATTACATTATGCAGAATTTCACAACATGAATCATTTCATCAGGAGTGTACATTATTAAAAAACAAACAACAATTGCCATTAAAAAATAAATTAACTAATTTGAATCCATTTTTACATTCTGATGGTCTCATTAGAGTTGGTGGTAGGCTCTCTAACTCACATTATAGGTATGACACCAAACATCCTATACTGCTACATGCATCTAATCACATTACAGTACTTATTTTTAAACATTATCACAAATTACTCATGCATGCTGGTCCACAGCTACTGCTGTCAAACATTCGTCATAAATTTTGGGCATTAAATGGTAGAAACCTTTCTAGAAAAACAGTACATAACTGTGTCACATGTTGTCGTTTTTCAGGCAGAATCATACAGCCAATAATGGGCAACCTTCCTGAGCAGCGCCTACATGCTGACTATCCATTTGTAAACACAGCAGTAGATTATGCAGGACCAGTGATGATTTTGAACCGAAAGGGTCGAGGTAGTCATTTAATTAAGGCATATATTTGCATTTTTGTGTGCTTGGCTGTTAGAGCAGTACACATAGAGTTAGTGACAGATCTCAGCTCCGAAACCTTTATTTCTGCTCTAAACAGATTTATTGCCCGCAGAGGAAAACCTGTCAACATCTTCTCGGACAATGGTACATGTTTCGTAGGAGCATGTAACGAACTGGCTAGGTTTTTAAAATTAAATGCAAGCTACTTAAGTGCACACGCTGCAAATTTATCAATAAACTTTAAATTCTCTCCAGCCTATAGCCCACACTTTAATGGTTTAGCCGAGGGTGCTGTGAAGTCAGTTAAACACCATTTGAAACGTATACTAGCTCTTGCAAACCTTACTTATGAGGAAATGAACACAGTACTTACCCAGATAGAGGCTATCCTGAACTCAAGGCCTCTAACTCCTATATCTTCTGATCCTTCAGATCTAGTAGCCCTCACACCTTCACATTTCCTTCTTGGGCGAACATTAACTGTATTACCCTCTCCTCAGGCACAAGACACTACAAGGTTGAGCACTTTCTCACGTTACATGAGAACTCAACAGTTGAAGACCCATTTCTGGGATAGATTTTATAAGGAACTAGCTTTTGCCCGCGGCTTCGCCCGCGTGTATGTCGGAAATTATCGCAAGAGGACGTACTACCGCGGTAAGAATGTATTAATCCATGTTATACATACATAAAATTATTTATTTATTTATTTATATATGCTTAAAATTACGCCTTTTTCCCATGGGGGTAGGCAGAAACTACGGAACGCCACCTGTTACGATCCTTACATATCTTGTGTGTGTTGATGTACTTAAAATAAAACTAATAGTATTCAGAGTAAGAAGACTGCGACATAGGGCTGGATTAAATTGAATATAAGTCTTACTGGTTTTTCTTAACGCTCCTATTCTACCTATACAGACACTCAATTATTTACCAGACACCAAATTAAACATAGTTATAAGAATAGTACTTTTGCCAGTGGCTTCGCCCGTATAGGTTTCAGAAAATATCACTCGGAAACCTGCTACCGGGATAAAGTATCCTATGTATATGGTAAGTATCCAGGATAACCAAAAATCCAAATCCATCCAAAAATCTAAACATCTAAGCAATATTTCGAGGTCTCTTGGAATAATACAATTAGGTTTATTTTGAGTAGGTACTTCGAACACACATGATATTCGCATTTACTATGAAGCCAAAGTTAATATGAATTACAATATTCGACCGCTACCAACCGGGACGGCCGGACGCGGGAAGGCCCGCTAGCCGCTCTGCGGCGATTTTATTATAATCTCTGATATCTTCTAAAATATGAATTTTAATGATATGCTGTAAAGGGCAATTTTGATCTACATGAAATGCACAATTTATTTAAGGTAATTAATTGCATAAGGATTAATGCTGTATTGCTTAAAATCGCATTCATAAATAAGCCATTATTTCTCGTAAAAAGTAAAGGATAAAAATGGTTATTATGGGTTATCCCTAAGAGTTAGACATATGCCATCGCGGACTTTTTTGTAGAACTTTTTAAGGTGTACAATACTGTAGTACATTATTTTGAGCTATTTCGTAGGGTTCAGCCAGCGTTCGCAATGTAAGCGCAAAAAAATGTGTTTATTTATGACATCACATTAGAAACCTCTAAAATTATCAGCGTTTCTTTACTATATTATGCATGTTATATACATATAAACCTTTCTCTTGAATCACTCTATCTATTAAAAAAACCTGCATCAAAATCCGTTGCGTACTTTTAAAGATATAAGCATACATAGGGACAGACAGATAGCGAAGTGACTTTATTTTATAATATGTAAAGATATATTACAGAGCTGCAAAAAAGACAGAAATGGTGCAGAGGAGGACGAGACCTTCGACTTGGGGAGATGGTGCTAGTCAAGGATGATCGACTGCCACCAAACAGATGGCTGCTCGGGCGAGTAACCAGCGTGTATCCAGGCTCCGACGGTGTGACCAGGGTAGCAGACGTGAAGACCACATCGGGCACTCTTCGGCGCGCCTTCAATCGGCTGTGCCCTCTACCTATTGAAGATCGACCTGATGTGTCTACAAGCCACGGTCCCTTGCCGAGGGGGGCAACTTGTTGACGCCTTGCATGTGTGCGTGCAAAAGGACATTATACACACACACGCATACGGCACGGCGCGGGAGGCGACACGCAGCCAGCGGAGAGCGACACTACGGCGTGTGCGGGGTAGCGGAGCGGCGCGGGGAAGCAACGCGGCGCGGTGTGCGCGAGGCGCCCGCGCCGCCCGCCAGTCCGTCGACGACACCGGTCATTACAGTGTCAATTTTTGTATTTTGTGAGCGCAAGCCATTAGCATTGTTTTAATCATTATATTCAAGTATTGAAGAGGCTCGTAGTTTCATTAAAGGAGCCCATCAACGAGTCCACCCCTTCGCTGCCAGCTTTCGATAAGTTCTCCAGTTAAGGCTCTCGAGGGAAATGGAAATTACTGTCTGCTAAGATCAATACTTGAGGTCATCAGCTGGTTTACATGGAGTACGATACTATCTACAATGCTGTTTACAGTTTTTTATTGGATGGTAAAGCAAACGTGTCCCCACGCGATGTTTGGAGTTACGAGTCCCTAAATTCCGAAGCCAATTGACAAAGGGCAGCCTTTCCTGGAGGGTCACCTGCAAGTGTTTGCACAATCCAAACCTATAAATATTTGAACAGAATCGGTTGAAATTAGAATGTTACACCTATTTCTTTTTGGGATGTGACCCACTTACCCATTTCTCTCGTGCGCCACCAACTTGGAAATCTAAGAAGTCGTGTACAACATACTTAATTGCAAAAACTTGAGACTTATGTAACACCACGTTTGTGTAATGTGAAAAAGATGAGTGGCTGTGCCCAGAATGTAATTGATTTGTGGAAATTGTGAATTATTCGATCAATTTGAAATAACTGGAGTTATGTCCACCGCAAAATGTTGAAATTTGCGTAATAATTAGTGTTGGGCATGTGGTTGGCAAATTTATTATAATTATTGAAATTCCATAAAGGCAAGTTAATGATGATTCATCATTCCGATTATAATGTATTCTCGCCCATAAGTAACTTATTATAGTGTAGATAGATACTTCAAAATAAGCCCTTTGAAGTACCCATTAGTATGAAAATCGACACGACAAAACATCGATATCAAAAGCCATTTTCATTATTTACATTCAAATACACAATAGGGAGAGTAGGCAATAATTTAGTCAGGTAATGTTTTGTAAAGAAAGTTGTTTTACTTGTTCAGCGTTCAATTCAAACTAATAGTCAACCAAATGGATCTATTCACCGCGATTCGTGATATGAGAATCAGGACGTTTTGATAATAATCTATCTGTACCTAACTATTGAAAATATGTCCAACGTCGCATTTGGTCTACTTTTTATTTGTGTTATGTTTTTTTTTCTACGAAAACTGTTTCATCAAAGGAATAAGGAACGTTTTCAATTCTTGTTAAAGTAAGTAGATGCAACTTTAATCCGTTCTAAGTAGCAGATATGCTTATCGGATTTATTTTCTGCGTTTTCTCAATGGAAGATAGCAAACAACATGGTGGCGTTCTATTAATGGAATTAGAATAGATAATCCCATTGCTGTAATTATCTGTTCTTGTTAATAGAACAGATAAGCTGCATTTAATTGACGCTGCAATTGAATGCAGCGTCTTAATTTTCATCCATGTAAGAAAAATAAAACACTGTATTTGCATTTAACTTAGAAATACGAAGGAAACTGCTTGAGATTCACAAATTAAATGTAAATCGCTCCAATTATTACTACAAGCTGTCGCTCCCAGAAACACCTTAAAGTTTTTCGCAACATTAAATCTTAAATGCAATTTCTAATATGCAAAATTGGCCTAGTTCCCGGTTTTCTGTAAATATTGGATGATGGACAAAGTTGGCAGCGGATACTTTACATACTTCATCTGCTTTGTGGGGCTTACACTTGATAATGTTTACAACTTGCTCGTAATCTATGTTATATGGGTAATAAATACTACAATATAGGGTATATAGCGATTTTATTGATTACTCAGGTCATGAAGTGCGTGGTCAGACCTATAATACCTACAATGGCATTTGTACGTTCGGTACATACTGTGAGTAGATGCCTACCAGAGGCATCTACTCACACGATGTTTCTTTCGACATACGTCTCACTGAATTTTTTTCCAACAATGGACCCAATTAATTGTGAATGTCATATCTCGCAACGCGCAGCCTTGATATAAAGCTTCTTAATTTGCCTTCATAAAATTCCCCAAAAGTTAAGGTAACAACTCCGAGGGGCGTAATAAAATACTTTTCAGCGTATTTAATTATTCCCAACGACAAAAGTACACGTTTTTTCGACAAAGTTTATAAAGACATGTTTTCACTCTCTCTCCGTCGGGTAATTCAATTTGGAAATATCTCCTAAACTTAGCATTTAGCTACGAAAAAATTATAAACAGCTCGCCGCCCCTGAAATGGTGGGTGCCGAGGCAGACTCGAGTGCCCTTATTTGTAATTCAGATGGGGCATTTGAGAGCGCGCTATCGTATGCTTGTCGTTGACTTTTACGCGAATGGGCTCATCTGCGTCCCATCAAAACATCGCGGAATCCACTAATAACCTTTTCATCCACCTTCTGAATAGAAACCAAAACTCGGTGATGAGGTTTGTTCATGTTTCATACATAGTCGCACAAATCTGAGGCATTCAGGGTAATGTTGTAGACAAACTTCTGTTTGATGGACAGTTTATACGAACCTTTGTTCTGATGGAGCAGGTAACTTGCTTACCTTAAAGTTTATTCACGGAACATACTGGAAAATTTAATTAATTTGACAAAGATATGTAATAACATCTCGTATTTAGGTGCACATACAATAAATCGTGAACAAAACACCTTTTCAAAAACATACCTATTTACTCATAAAATGCACAACTTTAGTGACGAAACTCAACATACGTAGACACGTAGATACTTACGTAAGTCAAATGAAGCATAAGAGAAAGTTTCGTGAAAATACTTCTTCACACAAATACCATTTTGTTAAAACATGCGAGTGCTGTGTGTGTACACTTTGTGTCTTCCTCCAGACAGCAATTGCTTCTTTGTCCCACTTTAGAGAGTTCCCATTCAAATCATCCGAGACACTCTGTTATTTTCTCAGAACGCTGGCAGGGTTAACTCCAAAGCGGTTCTTTTGGTCGGATGATAAAAAGAGCGAAGTGATTACGATACGTTTAGGTACAAAGATTTTCATTTCAATAGCGGGCTAACCTGACAAATGGAATGTTATAATATAATAAAATCTATTCCATTCTAATATCATTATAATTGGGTTATATCAGTCCATTAGGCGAATGAAAAGAAAATTGAATTGCATAATAATGAGACTCACGAAAATCTACGTCCACAGAACGACGAATTTCAAAGTGGGTGGTTAATTTAGTTGATAATGCAATAACATTACAATTATTGTGGTGGGAATGGGAAAATGGACGTCACAATTCTAATTTGTCCTTGCAACATTCGTATGAACTCATTACTAATGCATGACTAGAAGTATTGATTCGACTATATTTAGATAGGAAGGTTTCTTGTAATGTTCCAACTGTTTCAATGTTGTTAGTTTTATCCTTTTCATCACATGTTTAGTTCAGTTTTCCTTTTAGTTGAAGGGTTCATTGTAGGAGCAGTTCTTGTTGCAATATTATTAAGTATAGCTGTGCCCGCGGTTTCACTAGTATGGTGTTCAGAAAATAACACACAGGACGTACTTCCCAGACAAAAAGTAGCCTATGTTACTCCTTATAACAGCTATCTGCCAGTGAAAGTCCCGTCAAAATTAGTCCAGCCGTTTCAGAGATTAGCCGGAACAAACAGACCGACAACCGTATATACTTTCATATGCATTTAGTGAAAAGCTGTTACTTTCAAATAACAAACAGACACTTCAGTTATATTTATTTCTATGTATAGATACAGACGAGAATAGACATTCAGTCGGATAGTTCCGTCCGGAAATCTAATAACACGGGCGAAAACTTCACAGTCAGAAGTCCACCGACTTCACGCCGACTTCGTCGTCAGTCATCATTTAATCCAGCTCTTAGAACAAATTGCTTCGTTCCCGCTACGCTTAGAAATAACCATCTCCGTTAATGAAAACGTGAAACGAATTTGTTCAGTTTTACAAAATGTTTAGTTATCTGACGGAGATTCTTTGTAATTCCTTTGCGGCTTTGGGAGTACCAACCTTTGTGAAAAATTAAATCCCAGCGATCCATTGTGGCTCATCTGACTGCTTTTAGTAGGTGACTGTTATCATCAATTTCAATTGAGTAATGACATCTTATTAAACTTCTTGACTGATTTTCTTCTAAGGAGCGTCTGCTGTAATTTTCGCATTCTTCAGTGGTAATCTGTTCTGTAATTTATTCATACGTAACATACATTACACCACGCCTTGTTTCCCTGCAGGGTTGGACAGAGGTCAAGCTTATTGGCATCAACCGGGCATAAACCCAGATTCCGGGCTGCTGCTGAGAAATTCCAGATATAAAAACCCGAAAATGTTTTGCCTGACCTGGGAATTGAACCTAGGATCTCATGCTCAGTAGTAGCTCTTACGGCCACTAGACCAACGGACTTATTCATTTTGAGAAATAAATAGTTGATTATTGATGGGACCAATATACCATTATAAGGTTGGTCACACATGACGCGTGATAGATCGAATACTTTTTATAACAAAATATAGGTAGAGATGCTCACTTCGCCCGCGGACACACTATCGATTTCGTTTATAAAGGCTACTAAAATAGTAAAACGTTCGAGCATTTCACAGAATCACTCTGTTTCCATTTAACTGTGATCGAAAAGGTAGAGAGTAAAATTAAATGTTTATTTTGGCGCAGTCCAGCGTCGCGATAAGGGTTTATAGAAATAAAACGTATTTTTACATTCAGATCATTCGATGACTCTTTATTTACACAGTGATGATTTGGGTGAAACGTTTAATACAACCAAACGTACAGATCACAGGAAAGTAATGTACTAATTATTACGAAGCTTATTATAAACTTGACATTATAACTAACATACTAGATAAACTTGTAGGATCTGGGCCCGTCGCCACAGACGCCGAGAGACGCCCCGCGCCCAGCGGAGCCTGCCACTGACGGGTCACAATCATGTCTCGCAATCATTTCAAAATATTAAAATTTAGAATACCAACGATTTCCTAAATGTATTTAAAATTTAAGAAACAATATGTACAACGTTAGACAACAATTTGGTGACACTCGTAACAAAAATCTTTAATTCTATGCAGTCAAATCTTTCTAAGGCCGAATGCGTGTTGTTAGTATTTATCATAATAATCAACAAAGGTTGTGAATTATAGAGATAAAGATACATAAAACATAATTATATTCTTTAACAACAAATTGATAACGCATTCATTATAACGATCAAAATAACATGACACCTATATAATTTTGAGACTATTTCGTTTTCAAAGAAACAGTAAATAGTTAAGTTTGTGACAAAAAACATAAGTACATCTTGGTAATAATGAATAAAGTAACATTTCTTTTACGTAACATCATTCCACAGTAATAGCTAACTTCAGACACAGCTATGCTATTTGGATGGATCTTTCTTTTAAAGTTGCGGAAATAAAGCTGGACTGGTTTTTGAACACACGCCAAAAAGACATTCGGGAACAGTCATTCTACACGAGCTCGGCTTGCATTGTAGATAACGTACCTATGTACCAACTGAAAACCTGTTATATCGTTATTCATTTCATAACATTTAATCTTTACATTCACCTGTATTGCACTTACCGGACACAATACTTAACAAAACTCGAGACCATAAAGGGTCTATTCCTAGTGTTAGAACCCTAGGAATAGACCCTTTATGTCGTCGAGTTTATTTGCACCTATGTACCAACTGAAAACCTATATAACATCAATATTCATTTCACAACATTTCATCTTTACATTCACCCGTATTGCACTTACCAGACAATACTCGTAATAAAACAAAACTCGATACCATAAAGGGTCTATTCCTAGGGTTTTATCACTAAGAATAGACCCTTAATGGTATCGAGTTTGTTACCACCTATGTACCAACTCAAAATCTGTATTATCGTTATTAATCTCATAACATTTTATCTTCACATTCACCTCTATTGCACTCACTAGACAAAACACTCGTAATAAAACAAAACTCAATACCATAAAGGGTCTATTCCTAGGGTTTTATCACTAAGAATAAACCCTTTATGGTATCGAGTTTGTTACCACTTATGTACCAACTGAAAATCTGTAATATCGTTATTAATCTCATAATATTTTATCTTTACATTCACCTCTATTGCACTTACCGGACAAAATACTCGTAATAAAACAAAACCGATGCCATAAAGGGTCTATTCCTAGAGTTCTAGACTTGTCTCCATTTAATCTACTTATAAATATAAATGACTTGGCAGTGCTGTAACAATTGTATCATAATTCTAATTGTTTGTATGGTAACATGACGGATTTGTTTTTCAATGAATTTTATCGATTTGATTAGATAAATAATATTTGGATATTTTACTTATGTTCTATAGTGTTTTGCTTGACAAGCTCTTCTCGTAATAATTCTTCTGCGTGTATCTGTTGTGTTTGTCAAGTAACTTATTGAGCTAAAGGCGGTGAAATGAACAAACTGATAATGCATATGCATATGTTGTAAATATAAATAATGTATGTGTTGTTCCTAATATGAGTTTGGCATCCATTATCACTGGAGTTGAGCCGCTCGATTAATATTACATTGATCAAATATCTTACTTATAATTTCAAAAATGTTTTCTATTCAGATTTCATCATTAAGTACGTTTTTTATTGTGATATGTAAAACATAATGCTACATTTTATTGAACTTGTAGACTGAAACATGTATTTATAAAATTTACAAGGTACATTTTAGAGGTATTAGATCCAGACGTATAAAGAAGTATATATATTTTTAAGGGAAACATGAAAGTTTTAGGTTTCTTTTTTAAATTTTATATTGTTTAACATTCTATATCAAATCATAGACAGACGGTACATCAAAGTCTTCGATTCGAGGATATATTACTGTGATCTTATAATTCCATTTTTAACATTACCTTCATTTTATTATACACTGAGCAACGATCAATTACATTCAACTATTTAATAACAAGTTTATTCACATCTATGTTGTGTCTCGTAAACCGTGCACACTATGTAGAATCCTACACATAACTTAAAACGAAACAATGCGCACCGTTAGGTACAATATATAATAGTAATTGATTAGCTAGGTGAGTTCTGCGCAGAACGTCCCTCCGACGCGAACGTCCGCACTTAGTCCAGTTAACTAACAATATAAGAACACTTTTATTTCTTATCAATATAAAAGAAATTCACTACGGCGCCATGAGAGTTCTATTCAACATGAAATTCAGCTAAGAATCTAATATTTCTATCGAAGATTGCCTTGCGATCAGATGTGTTCGTCCTGTACATCTGCCGAGAGAGAAAAAGATCATTTAGTTCACAATGTATATATCTTCCCTCAATATGTACGATTTCGTAACCACAGCATCAATTCTTACGGTAATACAAAAGCCACCCCTGAAATATATCCTTTAAGAGATACGTGCTAAACTGTATTTACGAAATCACACATAAAGATTGATGATATACAAATATCCAATACCCATTAATGTCCAAATCTACACATTACCTAGCAGGTACATATAAAAGCTTGTAAAGAAAGGCAAACAAAAGAAACATCAAAGCGAGATTAGAATATATTTTCATTGTAGCAAAAAGTTTTCAAGGAGTTAGAATATCGGAAACAACTTTAGTGAGGTCAAGAAGTTGGTGACGGAAGAAAAGATTGTTTAAGGTGAGTTGGAAATGTCCTGAAGATTTCATTATCGTACCACAACTAAAAGAAAAGAAATGGAGGTGGGACGATTACGGATAAACTAAAAGTTCCCTTTTTTATTCAACGATGCCATTTGAATACATTCTCAGCTTATTTTTTCCCAGACACCTTTTTACCGCGATATATCCAGATAAACACAAATATAAGCGCAATTTACATAAAATAAAACAACCATATCAAACATTCATGCAAGGAAATCTCGTTAGTCAGCCTTTACCAACACCTACCATCGTTTACCTACTATATACATATTTAATACCTAATGTTACACATTAAACTCAGGTACGGCAATATAAATCAATGGAGTGCTGTGTGTAAATCATTATGTGTTCAATAGAGGTGTACTCCAGAAGATTAGAAGGATAAAATATTCGTGAAAGTATAATTTGTTATAAGATTCGGTTAGTGCTCAATATCGCTACAAGGAACTGGACGTTAATAAAGCACAAACAAGCACCAAGTATAGAGGGCCGGAGGACCGGAGTGCGGTGTAGTGTGGGTGACATGCATCTCTGGGGTGACAACAGGGGAACTACGGGCTCGGACAACATCTTCAAACTACTTACGTAACTACTAGGGGCGGGGGTCACACGTAGCTCGCTACATACCTATGTATACATCGAGCTCCTCGCTTACTCTTCCTTTAAATGGTCTTTTTCTCCCCATTACAGACTATCAAGTGTCCTAATCAGTTCTTCTCACAATTCAAACGAAGAACAAAGTGTTATTTTAAACATTAAAATAAAAATTAACAAGTGCATCATAACGAGATTTGACTGCATGAATTGCAAAAACTACGCGTTAAAGTTTTGCAATAAAATTTGAATATGAGAACAAAATGTAAAATGGACATTATTTATACTTATTCTCTATTGAACCAACCATAACTTTTACATAAAGAAATTTTATCTGTCAACGTTATTATGAGGCTAAAGCTATCTAGATATTTGTGCCAATAAAATAGAAACGTGTCGATTTGAAGAAATTTGTGTTAATTATCATGTTTTTTTTATATTTAAAAATGCATAAAGAACAATCGTTGTAGCGATACTTAATGCTATGGGTTTTTGTCTGTTGAGACACAAATGAATACTATTAACTAATAGCCTAATGGGTTTTAGAGAGTAACACCTACAAATCGTAACTTACAATTGAGTATGTAGTAACAATTTATGAGTAGATCTCATAATGCTAAGAGTACCACTAAATCAGTCTAGGAGGAATAGTAGATAGGTTGGTAAGATGTAAAGACACGTGCAATCGAAACAGTACGTGTGAGGTAGAGTAGCTCAGGCCGGGGTCTGACTGACATTGGGGATCGTAGTAGAATTATCTTTTACAAAGTCTAGTTTAAATAATATCTTAATCACCTTTTTTTTTTTACTAATGTTAACATTTATTAAAAAGTTTTAGACTTCAAATTTATTTACTTATTCTGTCTGAAACAGACCGCGGCCTGATGCAATAGGAAGTATTCCACGTTTCAAATATGTTCGCACACATAAATGAAACTACAATAAGAAAGCCAACCGGTTTTCAATTGTCAATAAAATTAAAAACTTGGTGATGCGAACATATTTGCAATATTAGTAATTGGACATAATGTTGGATATGATTTGGGAACAATATCCTTATGAAGATAAACATTAAATTGCCATAACAATGCATCAATACTCGCATATTACGTTAGAATGCTCTATCACTGACACGAGCTGACGTCACATTCAATATTAAGGGACCTATTCGGATTTAATAACGCTCACAATTTAGTTGAAAGTAATTAAAATTTTACTACAAATTATTTTATCCATAATCGATTGTAAACGGCGTAAGAGTTGGGAGACTAGAGTCATGGGCACAATTGTATTTCTGTCTGATCTGGGATTAGGTAATCTTAAGATAGGTAATTACTTAATTAGTCTCATAGGTGGTAGGCACAAAACAAGATCGCAATCAAAATATTCAAATCGGACACAAAGATTACAAAGGTAACTAGAATATCAAAGGAAGGATTTTGGGATTCACAGACTGTCATTTCAGTGGTGAGCATTATTAGGTAGTGCAGGAGAATTGTCGAGGAGCCAGCAGAGGTTCAACTCGTGTTACCGAAGCATATTAATTAAACACGAGTCGAGCGGGCGAGTCACAGGCTCGAGCCAGCTCGCCTAATTACCAACCCAGACGTGGGTAATGAGGGTCGAGTGTGATTCCACCGGTGATTGACTAATCTCACCGCCATTCGATTCTATTCCTTTCACTAAAGAGACCCATTTCAAATGAAATTGAATTATCGATTCAAATTATTACTTCCAGCAGACGTGCAGTTTAATAGGCCGAGTTTATAGGCCGTTAAAAAACTAATAGTTCATTAGTGAAGATCGCGGTCTAAGGGTGTATGAAACTTTACGGGATCAGGAGGTAGGGAGTGTTTTAGTTTATTTTTAATTGAATATTCAGGGTAAACCTTATAACAGTTCTAGATTATCAAAAATAAGAACATTAGAAAATAGGTATAGGTACAGATTTGTTATTAATTAAGATTGTGTTTTTTTTTTCTGTTATATTAAGAGGTCTGAGACAAATGTAGGATTCGAAATCAATAGAACAGAGTAGTGTAGTTGAGAGCTTTGAGTAAAGGTCGCAGTGAGGTGAGTGTCAGGGGGTCAGTTAGAGGTAGCTCTCAGAGAAGTCAAGGTCAGAGACGGAGGCGCGCGAGGAGCGCGTGTAGTTGGTGGAGGTGCCGTAGTCGGAGGTGGCGGTGGCGAGGTCGGCCAGCACGCCGCCCGTACCTTGCGTCACGCCGGCCGCCGCCGCCTCGCGCTCCGCCAGCTTCTGTTTCAGCACCCGGATCCGCTCCTCCTTCTGCAATTACACTTTGAGATAGAAACACAGAACACCCCGTACTCTTTCTTTTTCTTTCGTGTTGGAACTCGCTAAAACTTATCTTATTTTGCAAGAACTGTAATTACAACACGGCAAACAATTCTGCTGGAAACCGTTTAAGTTTATTGGAGCGAATTAAATGCTATAGTATAACTTTGACTTTAAGTTCGTATTTCAGAAACAGCAGCAGATGCTGCGCTTCTTTTGGTTCGTATGGCAATCTTGTTACCTAAAACAGTTGATATTTAATTTTCTTTTTGTTTATTATAATGTACTGGTTTAAGGTTGTCTTCATTTAACCCATGACATATTTTCAAAAGTACCTACGTGAAGGAAACACTTTATACCCTATTTTACGAAAATAACGCGAACGGAAAGTATGAAAGTTTGGCACAATTAAAATTTAGAGGAGTTTAGAAAGCTAATATTTTCATATAATAATGCATTAGAAATACATTAGGTTTTAAATTAATTATGGACGGATTTCGACCGCTAGACGACCACTAGTATCAATAGAACCATCATCTGCCTAACCTTTTGCCAACTATGTTGGGGTTGGTTTCTATTCTAACCGGATGCCTGCTGCATCCATACCAGTATTTAACATGTGATTCCCGATTTTCTAACCCAGTTACTGGGTAATATTATACCCTTTGGTAAGACTGGTTGTAAAAGTTTCGGGCTTCCTAACAACTGTAGCGACTCTCTAATATCCATAAATGGCGGCTGGTACCAACAGATTAACGTGCTTTCCGAGGTTTGGTATGAAAGATGGTCACCCATCATCAGACCAACTTTGGCAAGCATAACTTAACCTGATCAGTTGAGTCGTGCGGCTGTTAGAAGTATTAGTTAGCCCCTCTATCAATACATTAACGATATTCATTTATCAATTCTATTGGTAGGTAAAACACTGGTAGGTACACAAAAAAAAAGCTAATCACTTTAAATAAAATATTTGTATGTATCTTACTATTGATTATCTCTTCAATAGTACCTTCGTATACAGAAGAAATCAATCAGAAGCTTAACATAAAAGCCTAGATTTCAAAAGGTCAACGTACGATAAAAATTTGATTGCGATAGTAGAGTATTTTCTTTGACTCCTCTGAATTAGTAAATAAATGATTATTATACTGAATACGGGTATTCATCTATTTTCTAATTTATGAACAGAAGTTTATTAATTTTAACTTCTGTTTACACAAATAACTAGGGAGTCATCTATTTATAACATAAAGATCATTGTCTCTCTGTGTGACTGCGATGTTCTTCTAAACTACGTCACGGATTTTGAAGTTTCTACTATAATTTTGAGAATTTATTATATTATTTGCACGGCAGGTATATAGTTATTTATATTCATCACTTCATGTGAAAGACATCCACTGCTAGACAGTGGGTTTGCACTAATCGCCGCGCTTGGCAAGCAGGTAGGCGATTGCAGTATGGTGAAAATATTCATAGAGAACGCTGCTGCCCGTTCTCTAGTAACTCCTTTAACGACAACCACGGGAAGAAATAGGATGATGCTATTCTTTAAGTTTGGCAGCATATGGCAAAATTTATTTATATCAAACTTACATATATTCAAGAAATCATGATATTTGTCAATTCTTAAAAACCATGTGAACGAAGCAGGAGCGGGTTACTACATATCGATCAATCAATTAATTCATAATAATGCCTCGAGATTAGAAGTTAACCGATAAAGAACGTTGGAATTCCTAATACTTGATTATTTATGACGTAGTGTTTGGTATAATTAAATAATACCCAATAATGAAAACCGAATGTTTAGCAACATACATGAAACATTACGTTTGCAATCCCTGAAGGGTTAAACAGAGGTGTATCTTAGTACTTCCACATTTCGCCAGCAATGGTTTTAGTCCCATATAATAGGAGGCGAGCCTATTGCTATCAACCGAACACAAACCGAAACTCCAGGCTTCTTAGGAATTTCTGAAGGAAAAGCCCAGTAACATATTGCCCAACCCATTTGTATGATTAGTCAAATATGTATGTACATACCGTCATGAATTAATATTTAATTAAGTCATGATTATCCTCACCCTAAGTTTAAATCAAATACAAATGGTCATATTTAATGAAGAGATACCGAAAACATTTTCTGAGTAGACATACGAAGTAAACAATGTCGAACTACCTAAGGCACAGACAATGACAGCCCTAAAATCACAGCATCAGAATTTGTATAATTATCAACGAACAGTTGTCGATGAAATTAAATTCGAACAATGATTTTCGAACTGACTTTGCAAATTCAATTCATTTAGGCATGCAGTCAATTTAAACTAATTCGCATTATCGAAGATTAGCTTTCAATGGGTTTGTTTGTAAAGAGCTGTTGAGTGACGTTACCAATAACAGATAAATTGGTTATAGGTTAATATCAATTTATAAATGGATCTATTGTGCAAACATATCATAATGATAATTAAAGCAATCAATAGATATTACATAGCGTAACAGCTTTAAGAATCCGATGCATGTATGAACACACTACAAAAGAGTTATAAAACTTACATTTATAACAAAAACTGTACTTCGAAAAAACCATATATTTGTTCGTATTGGCTGAGGTATTGTGTGGTTGCCAATCAGTCATGTTTTCCTTTCCAACATTCATGAATACGCATCAACTTTTTGTTCTCTGTTTCACGAACGTGATGTGAGGAGTATAAGCAACAAACAGAGGCAATACACACACAGACGCACGTAGACTTAGAAAACAACATGTATTGTGAGATTCAGGCGCCTTCGTGGCTTATAAAAACTATGAGAATATTTATACATTTAGTGGAAGGGTGCTTTATTTAACGGCGGATGTGTCGTAGTGCCTTCAAACGAGATGAATTAAACATGAAAGTGAAACACTTGAAGGTGCCAAAGATAAAGCGGAGTAAATACTTTTTTTGGAGGAAGTGTCAAGATTAAGCCTTTTCCTCAGACAGGAATCTCTCGTTTTGAATAATGAGTTTGCGAAAGTAATCCATTATGGATAGGGAGGGTGTTAAACAGAGAGTTGACTACTAGGAAATGCTGTTCATCGTTTAACTAAATTGCAAAGTTAGAGCATAAATTCTGTTAATGAAGAATTTAATAATAATAATCACACGCCTAAAAATAAATCTTAGACGTCCGGTTGTAATCAGACAATGAAAGATAGTGGTACAAGTAAGTTGGCGTAGCGTAGCATGTGACAGAAATATGTAGGTACAGATAAGATAAATTTGGGAGGGGTGTATGGCGCGGATACGACGTCGGCGTTTTTGTAACGTACTTACTAATTTGTGGTAAGAATTTAGTATTTTTTGAAAAACTCTTAAGCGAACTGTTGAAGTTTATCATCTTCATCTACCTAGCCTTCTAATTATGTTGGAGTCGGCATCCTGTTTAACTGGGTACAGTTGAGTATCAGTATTTTACATGCGATGGCCTGTTTGACCTCCACAACCCAGTTTCTCGGTAACACAATATTTATTTATTTATTTATTTATATATGCTTAATACCCCATGATAACACTGGTTGTCAGAATTTCGGGCTTCTAAAGGCCGGTGGGGTAACGACTGTCAAAGATTTACGAATAACATCCACTACCAACGGCTGAATGTGGCACGGAGGGGACTTTTTATGTCACATGGTCACCCATCCACATACCAACCGCGGCAAGCATAGCTTAGCGAAGAGTTATAGTATATGCAAAACGAAGTCGCTGGCAAAGGCTAGTTACAATGGTAGAGACAAACATTTGCAGGAGAAAATAATTTATAAGTTTTCTATAATTCCATTCAACCTTATATAAAATTCTGTCAATAGTTTGTAATGGACAAGAGCCCCATTTCAGTAAAGCCGATTGACAGGCTTTCCGACTTACGAAGGATTTTATTTCCCTTACCTGTCAAGGTGAGACCCATATTATTTATGTACGACATTGTGAAGACTCCATTCCGTGATTGCTCGCGAGTTATATATAACAGCTATGTATGTAGCTACTATGTACCTGCGTTATGCATAAATGTATGTTTGCAAATGCACTCCGAGAAAAACTGTTAGGAAATATGAATATTTTTGGGACATAAATGTTGGATCGGTAGCTAGAGACGAAGTGTGAAGCTTCGGTTTAACCAACCGCATCGACTTTTTGATTAAGTAACCCGACCAGTTTTCGGTGAAAACTATTTATGTGTATGTTTGTATGTTTTTGCATAAAAACTGCTGTAAATAAAAACCATATCAGTGCGAGTCGGACTAGCACACGAAGGATTCACATAAAAACACGTCTTTTGTGTGACCCCTTTAATTTATAATTTTGTTTTTATTTCTTGTTACAGCGGCAACGAAAATACAATATGTATACATTCTGTGTAAACTACTACTAAAATTTCGTCTACCCATTGTGGATCGTAAGATACATCCCGCTGACAGACAGACCGACGAACGGACGAACGGACGGACGGACAGCGGAAGCTTAGTAAGAGGGTCTCATTGGTTGCCCTTCGGGTTCAGAACCTTAAAAATACCCCAAGCGTCGAAAAAGTTCCACATTTATTGTTGTGGCTTATAGCGTCTTTGGTCCGAAAACATATTTTTGTTGAACTCAGCTACGGCTAGTGAACCGTAAGTAATTGAAACATTATTTATCGCTTAGAACCTACCTATCTCATGTTACAAGCCCGTTTTTATTTGAATATACATAAGGTAATAGAAAGATAATTGGAAAACACGAACCATATTTAAAAAATTTGGTTTTAATTTGAATAAATGTTTTATTCGCAGTGCATTATTATTTACTATCCTTTGCCAGCGGCTTCACGTGTGGAGGTCGGAAAATATTCCACGGCAATGTACTGTCGGGATAAAAGTATCCCATCTCTTAATCCAGGTTAGGGGTAAACTACCTGTGTGCCAAAATTCATCCAAAGCAGTTTGGGCACTTTTAAGTGATTGACTAACAAACATCTAAAGTTTCACATTTCTAATTTTATTATAAATACAAGATGTAACAGAATAAACGCAATAAGCCCCGATTCATCTATAAGATGCAGACTCTCCAGAACCGTTTTCTCCGTCAAGCCACAGGCTCGCCTTGGTTTGTTCGGAATATCAACCTCCATTTAGATATGAAACTCCCGACTATCCATCAGTT
This sequence comes from Aporophyla lueneburgensis, assembly GCA_932294355.1. Taxonomy (NCBI): domain Eukaryota; kingdom Metazoa; phylum Arthropoda; class Insecta; order Lepidoptera; family Noctuidae; genus Aporophyla; species Aporophyla lueneburgensis. The sequence continues at coordinate 13,377,554 of OW028737.1, forward strand.
CATGAAACGCGCTTCGAAGCGTTTCTTCGATAAGGCCGTATCCCACCGCAACCCTCTGGTTGTCGCGGCAGCCACTTACACCCCCTCCCGCATCAGTAAAGTCCGCCGCTCGCGGCACGTTCTATCCGATCCTGACGATCCCACTACTCTCCTCCAGGAGAGTCGAAAAGAGACCAGTACAGCTAGCAAAACACACAAACACAAACCGTACCGACCTCGCCGCCGAGGTCCGTCGTCGCGACCCCGACTAAATAGTCCCTCCCGACCCTTGCAAGAGCCAGCCCGCGATGCTGCGCTGTTAGCTTTAAATTAGTCCCTAAATAATTTAACCCAGATCCAGCCAGTCCCTTGCTGTCCCCCTACCAGTGATTGTCGGTTCGTAGGTTCGTACCCCCCTCGGGGTAACCCTTAGAGCTTTCCCTTTAGTTTTAAGTATAATAAGCCCCGACTGGAGGCCTAAAAAGGTAACTTTTTAGAACTCGCCGGGTCACAATCCGTTTAAGTAGTAAGAATCTTTTCAGGAATAACTACGAGATGTCCTACAAATAAAAAACGCATTCTACGCTCGACGCTCGCCAAGGAAGGTCGTTGCGCTGCTGCTCCGCTGCGCGTATCCCTTCCACCGCCCGCCGCTCGATCGCCCGTCAGTAGTGCTCCGTGCGCCACGCTGCGTAGTCGCCCCGACTACTTTCCGCTATTTTGTGATTTAAATTCGGACATTCTGTTTCTTTATCAGATTCAGTCGAAACGTTGTGTTGTGTTGTGGCCCCTTCAGGGCAAATCCACAGTTTCGTGGTCACTCGGTGGATACCTTAACGGTGCCAACGAAGCCGAGTGGGTGCAGACCCAACGTACCCGTCTATCCCCTTCAGGGCTAGGCGAAAGTTGGACGGGTCCCAGATCACTGGCCTTGGGGGCTTCCCTCGTCAGTCCTGGTGACAGTCTTCCCTCCACAGCCGCGTACTAGTGCCGCGGGTATCTCTGTACCCCCCGCACTAGACTGGTCGGGTACCTTCAGTACCCATCGCATGACCGGTGAGGAACCCGCTTCGCACAATAAGATTAGCGACGGGGTACACTTTTAGGGCTCACCTAGGTTCACCTCCCTGTCTATACCCGACAGGGAGTGTAACACTCACCCCCGGCCACGCACCGACACAGTACAGGATCACTCTCATGAGTGATTAGGTCCCCCCTCCTTCTTTCTTCTTTCCCCGGGAATCATGGAAACCCCCATGACTCCTGAGGAAAGAAAAGCCCTCTCAGAGGCCTTCCTCGAATTACTCGAGGATGACAGGGAATTTAGTCAGTCTCCTTCAAAAAAAGATGGAAGGCAAACAAGGAGAGGAAAGCCAGGGCCAACTCAAACATCACTGTTTTCAGCGATGCCCTTGAGACCCCGGCCGCCTCCGCCACTATTGCCCCAGCATCCGATCTTTCAAAGTCCATGGACACTGAAGATCCGACTGATACTGCCTCGCTTACTCCCCAGGCGGACTCGCACTCCTCTTCGTCCTCGGACACAGAGGCGTACGAACTCGTCTCCCACCAAAAGGGCAAAGGGAGTAAACGAAAAAAGAATAAGGCGAGCAGCTCAGCCCCGGCCGCTAAAATCATAGCGGCTGAGGACACCGCTCCTCCATCCCGCGCCCCCACCCCGCAGGCGACCTCCACCACCGCGACCGCTCCCCTCCCCGCTACGCAGGCGACCCCCGCCACCGCGACCGCGTCTATCCCCTCCACGCCACCGGCGACCGCCGCCACCGCGTTACCCTCCCGTCCCTCGCCTTCAACCTCCGCGAAGGTTGCCGCGCCCCGCGCTAACGTTAGCGTCACGTCCACATCCTCTGGCTCAACCACCGCCAGGACACTCCCTCCACCGCCTCCTGTGTTTATCCAGGAAAAGGCCAAGTGGACGGAGGTGTCCAAATGGTGCGTTGACCAGAGGGTCAACTATACTAGTGCCCGTGCCACCCAGCACGGCATTAAAGTATCGGTCCCCACGTCAGGCGATTATCGCGAACTGACCAGACTCCTCTCAGCAAGGAACGTGTCCTTCCACACGTATTCCTTGCCCGAGGAGCGACTGACCGGGGTGGTGATCCGCAGGATCCCCTGCGAAATCGCCACCAGCGATATTAAGGCGGACCTCGAACGGCAGAACGTGCTTGTCTCAGAGGTCCATCGCATGCACCGGTCCAGGCAAGGCATTGCCTTTGATATCGTTCTGTTGGTATGCCCTCCTACGGAGGGTCACCACCCCATATTTAAGGTCAAGGCAGTCTGTAACCTGTCAGGCCTTAAAATCAAAAAGCCCCGTAAGTCGGGCATCATTGGCCAGTGCCACAGATGCCAACTTTACGGGCATTCAGCCCATAACTGTTACGCAACTCCTAGGTGCGTCAAGTGCCTGGGAGATCACGGTACAGCCGACTGTACCCGGCCAAAAGACCGCACCCTTTGCACCGAGCCACCCAGTTGTGTGCTATGCAAAGAGTCCGGTCATCCGGCAAATAACCGGGGCTGCCCGAAAGCCCCTAAATCCTATTCCGCTAAATTGACGCAGCGTTTCGACGCCCGCCAGACTAGGGAATCCCCCTCGGCCAAACTTCCCGTGAGATTAAGCCCACAACGTCCCTCTCAATGGCCTCTTTTGAGTTCCCAGAAGGACTTTCCCGCTCTGGCCTCCTCCAGGCCTAAGCCCGCTCCCATCCCTCCATTAACCCCCCGCCACTAAAGTGATCACTGACTGGAAGAAAGTAAGCGAACGCTTACAATCTAACACGTCACATCACTTAGACTCTATCCCAGATCAGTTCGACTCTGTCGCCGACACAACGGCCGCGATCGACTCTCTCACAGAGCACGTACAATCGATCGTGAACGAAAGTTCACGGGAGGTTCCAGATACGGATGACCGTAAATGGAAGCTCCCCGACGATATACGTGATCTGCTGTCAGAGAAGAACGCGGCCGTTCGTGCCTACAGCAACTTTCCCTGTGACGATAACAAAGCTCACATGCGCTACTTACAGCGTGCTGTAAGGACACGTGTGATTGAGCTGCGTGACGCTAACTGGGACAAGATGTTGGGCGAACTAGAGCCAACTCATCTCGCATTCGAAACTCAAATCCTCTGAGATTTCCACAATGCCCCCCCTGACCCGCCCCGACGCGACCATTTCATTCGAGGATATCGACAGGGCTGAATGCCTAGCCGATAGCCTCGAAGCCCAATGCACACCCAGTTCGCAGCCAGTAGACCAAGCGTTTGTCGATAAGGTAAACGCGGAAGTCGAACGCAAAGCCTCACTCCCGCCCGTTGAAGACCCTGATGATCCCTTGCCCCCCGTCACACCTGACGAGGTGCACGAGATCATCAAGGTTCTGAAACCTCGTAAAGCCCCCGGATCAGACGGCATCACTAACAGAGTGATCAAGCTGTTCCCCGCTCACCTGATTATGCTCATGGCTACCATCTTCAATGGTGCCCTCAGTAATAATATTTTCCGCCAAGCCTGGAAGGAAGCCACCGTCATTGATATCCCTAAGCCCGGTAAGCCCAAAACCGTGCCCACGAGCTATCGCCCCATTAGTTTGCTCAAAGTCCTCGGCAAAATCTATGAGAGACTTATTTATAAGCGACTCAGAGATTATGCCGAGACCAAGGGCCTCGTCCCCAACGAGCAGTTTGGTTTTCGAACCCAACACTCGTGTGTCCATGAGGTACACCGTATCGTTGAGCATATCAATGCTGGTTTTCAGCGTAGTATGTTCACGGGCGCTGTATTCTTCGATATAGCGAAAGCGTTCGACAAAGTCTGGCACAACGGCTTATTATATAAGCTTTACCAACTCGGAGTCCAGACCGTCTCGTGCTCATCTTACGAGACTTTCTTGCGAACCGTACCTTTCGCTATCGCATCAAAGGGGCACTTTCCTCCCCTCACCCGATCCGTGCAGGAGTCCCTCAAGGCTCTGTACTAGCCCCCCTCATTTTCACGCTGTTCACTTGCAATATCCCCAGAAGTAAGAAGGCAAGGTAAGCTCTGTTCGCAGACGACACTGCGATCTTCTTCTCGGGATATAGTGACACAACGCTGGTTCGCTACCTCCAAACCGCAGTCGACGAGCTCGGCGAATGGTTCAGGAAGTGGCGAATCGAAATCAATCCCGATAAAAGTCAGGCGGTCTTTTACGCCCGACCGCGACGTAATCACCCCCCTCCCCGACCCATTTCTATGTTTGGCAAGCAGATCCCTTGGGAGAAGCGAGCCATATATCTAGGTGTCATCCTAGACGAACACCTCACCTTTTCTGAGCACATAAAGCAGGCCCGCTCGCGGGCCGCTTTCGCTCTCGGTAGGCTACATTGCGTCCTGAACAAGCGGAGTAAGATGTCTCTTCAGTGTAAGAAACGTCTTTACACCGCTTGTATCAGGCCCATCATGACATATGCAAGCCCAGTCTTTGCACATGCTAAGCCCCATTTCATCCATAGGATGCAGACCCTCCAGAATCGTTTTCTCCGTCAAGCCACAGGCGCGCCTTGGTTTGTTCGGAATATCAATCTCCACTTAGATATGAAACTCCCGACTATCCATCAGTTCATGAAACGCGCTTCGAAGCGTTTCTATCCCACCGCAACCCTCTGGTTGTCGCGGCAGCCACTTACACCCCCTCCCGTATCAGTAAAGTCTGCCGTTCGCAGCACGTTCTATCCGATCCTGACGATCCCACTATTCTCCTTCAGGAGAGTCGAAAAGAGACCAGTACAGTGAGCAAACCACACAGACACAAACCGTACCGACCTCGCCACCGAGGTCCGTTGTCGCGACCCCGACTTAATAGTCCCTCCCGACCCTTGCAAGAGGCAGCCCGCGATGCTGAGCCATTAGCTTTAAATTAGTCCATAAATAATTTTAACCCAGATCCAGCCAGTCCCTTGCTGTCTCCCCACCAGTGATTGCCTAAGCCGAGGTTTGTAGAACTTGCTGGGCTACAATCCGTTTAAGTAGTAAAAATCTTTCAGGTTAACTACGAGATGCCAGACAAAAAAAAAACGCAAAATCTGAAAGTACTTTGATCCTAATTGACTACTGAATCGGTATCAGTAACTTTTAAAATATGGCTATTTACAAAAAAAGTATTTTGCCATACCTACCGCCGATTGAGTCAAAGAAAACTTGATGAAATAATTCAAGACGATAAGACTGAATTTAAAGTGCATAAAGTAATGCTAGGTTCAACCCATCATTCTTAATAATAGCAGCAAGCTTTAGAAAAAAGTTTTGGTCACTGTATTATACTTTTAACTCGAAACTCCAGTTGGGATCTACGAGTATATACGTACGTCATTACGTTGTATATTATATTATACATATCATAGTAGGATACGAGCTTTCATCAGTACTTTGGCAGTCAGCTGACTACAGTTGCTGTTGGAGCTCCACAGCCAATTTTGTTAACTGGCTAATCATTTCACTGGGCTATGTGCTGTTGCCAAAATCATACATGGGGAACTTAAATTATTTGGCGAAACTTCACAGACGGTAAACGATATCGATATTTATACTTACATCACAAAAAAAGGAATTAGTAACTAAATAAGTAATCAGATGTATTAAAGGTAATTCCTTAAAATTAAACATTTGGGAAATCATTTCTTAAAACGGTTATGAACTTGTATAGTCGTCTTTGTAATTTCTTTATCAACATAAGGTTGCATGTCACTTGCACGCCACAAAACGACAAGGTCTACTGTCTACTCACGGTTAGATAGTTTCAACCACAGGTTTAAACCGTAGTGAAATTTCAACTCGTATTTACTGGGAAATGTTGTCGGAAGTGATAAAACAATTACAAACGATCGATATACAGTACGAGAGAAGAAGGGTAATATTTATACCTGCGCGATGAGCTTCTGCAATTCTTCGTTTTCTTTAACTAGTTCCCGGTAGCGCTCCTCGTCGGCAGGGGCGGAGCCCGAGCCCGAGCCCCGGCCGCTCTCCGCACGCTCCGTCGGATGACGGATCACTTCGATCACCTGTATTACCATATAAACTCTTATTTCACGCTTGCGTTATCACGCCATGCCATCATGCATCTGAAGCAACATTGATTACCTACCTACATACCGTTGCATGAAATGCATGTGAAATGTATGATGTAACTAATACTTTGTTTCAATAATCTATTTTCAAAGAGTTTCCATGTAGTTTTTGCCCATTTTTCCATAGATACGGGAACATTTTGGAATGGGAAACTACATCTTTCTGACTGGCTGACTCCATGACAAAAGTGCCTGTTAATGGTTTAATTGAATTTAAACTTGGAAAGTTTAATTTTGGGTTAAAGCAAATTTTTCGTAAATAAGAGGACGTTTGAACGACAATTTAATTACGAAACGGTAAGAGGTGCGACCACACTTAATTAGGTAGGAAATTTCATTTATGTTGATGGGTGTGTTATAAAACTACTAAATATTTTATGCTTAAACTAAATACCAATGTGTATTTTATACGACAAGATACATTTTTCTAAACTACACTTAGTTTAATCAAGGATTAATAAAGTAGGTGATTTTGTCTAAATAAGACTAAATTATTGTGTAACAATAAGCATATGAAATGTGATCTACGTCATGTGGTAAAAATAAATCATAAATCAAGTCCACAATCATTGATACAAGGATAAACAAGATTATTGTATTTCCCTACGCTGTAATATTATTTATATCAAATAAACACTACGATTAATGTGCATCGAACCAGATGGTCCAGATAATAAATCGATATCATACATTATTTCTGATTGATTGGACAGCACGTAGATTGACTTTTTGATCGGTAGATATATATTTTTCACAATATTTAGTATCAAACTTTCAAAATACATGATAATGTACAAGGACAAGTTAAATAAACCGAGTAGATATAAAAAAAAACAAATCGTGATTTTATAGCAAGTGCAGAAAATTCAATATTAATTTGTAACATTTATCAACGCTTACGGTGTATGGAAAAAGGTCAATTTAACTTCTTGAATAAAAAACGATTTTAAAAGTTTAGGAAAAATATTGGTTGGTCATTGAAAAATAACCCTGTATATTTATACAACGTAATAATTTTAATATTCTGCTGAACTATGCCGCCCGCTAATGTGAATATAGTGCCGTTAAAGGGAACGTTAATATCCCACAAAGACATTTTTCTATTTAAACTGCCGCTTAACAATACCGATTATCATGTTAAATCGTGTGAAAGTATCTCGAAGGTTGGCTGGCATTAATATCAGTGAGGGAGCCGAACTTCTGCCGTAAATCACATTTTGGTTTATATTTTAATGACTGAATCAATTCGGCCTTTATAGTCGTAATCTTCGCTCTCAATTTACAGAGGCCAAGACAAAACGTTCGTTTATGTTATAAATAATCATTATCTTCTTCATAAACGTTCTGAAGACTCATTTAGGCCTTTTGGGTTAACCACGATATACCTGAGAAAAGTTTCTTCTTAATTGTTGAATGCAGGCTTATTCAGTAGAATTTAACCATTCTACTGTGCATAGTTTATTAAATTGTATACATTGTGCGAAACGCTTTATCAGTAGCTGGCAGCCAACAGTAAGTACATCTTGGAAGCTGGGATCTTTATAATTAAATAGGTCACTGTAAATTAGGTCAGATGTAATATTAAAGAACTAATTTTCTGTAGCAAGGTCCTGAGCAAGATAATATTTGTTGTAACATTATACGCAGACATTTATTTTAATAGCAAAATGTTCAGTTTTATTATTTCGTGAAAATTCGTGACTATTCAATTTATTTTATGGCTCTAAAAGTGGCTATAGACTAAGTTTATGTTAGTCGCGTGTTTATTTAGATTTCAGGTGTGACCGTTATGGTGTTTTGTAAGCCAGAATACTCTGTATTTCAACATTGTAAGTTTATCCTTTACGTTTCTAAGTTTCACACAAGTGATGATTAAGAAATCTTTGTCTACTATGAAGCCTAAATTGTGATTTTGATACTACCAAATGAAACTATAACTAAATATTGTGGAGTCAGGGAACTTGACTAGCACGTAAACTGAGTACCAATCAAAACTATCATTCATTGTCGATCATATGAAACAACAAATTGACGTAGTTTAGTGTGTAAATTACTTCTACAATCAAGTTCTCTAACCAGCTACATGTAAGCTACATGTCAAATCATCTATACAAAAAATATATTAAATAAATCTTTGTAGTTTTTCTCACCTTACTCACCTTAGGAATAAAAATCAGTGCCATGCTGAGGAAGCAGCAGAAGACTATGGCCAAGGAGACGAAAGCAAAGGCTGCGTCCTGCTGGCTGGCAATGACGAGGGTCACGGGCGCCGTGATGAGGCACAGCACCACCACGTTGTAGATGCTCATGCCGACGTACCGAGAGTCGTTAATCTGTCGGACCTTTACCGAGCGTGTTTCGTATGCCAGGAACAGGCCAAATACAAGGACTAAGCCTTTGTAGCCATACATGACACCTGGAACAAACATATGGCTATACAGACAATCCTGTAATTGCTGGAACTCAAAGAGATGTATGTACAGTCGAATATTATGGACAAGGTTAAGCGCCTGTTGTGCAGCGCATTATTAAATGCGTAGTATAAGACGTTTTTGAAAATTGCTATAACCGCTTTGATTGGGTTTTATTGTGAGTGTTAGGTAGCTGTTGCGAATTCTAAGAACACAATCTTGAAAGCGTTTTAGCTATTATTGTTTTAATTTAAATGTTTTAAGTTTAGACAATGTTTCAATGTTTTAATTGCTTTAAAATAATAACACTTTCTGCTTCTTGACTGTAACACTCAATATTCTTTAAATACGCAATTATGCAGTACAGTTATTCAGTTCCATGGACTCCACGTGACAGGCTCGACCTAGTGCGAGGTTCATAACCAAAATGATTCCTTAGCTTCTTATTCTTTTATGTAAACCTGGCTATTCATGTACACCATAAGGATATATAAAGCACTTTTTTGGAAAATAAACATTATCTCATCCTACCCGGATTGAAAAGAAAACAGTTATTTCCTATGGAAAGCTCCATTTCCGACTGGGACCAATGGACGACTTACGCGTACCTCTAAGAAAAGGTGACACTAAACAACATTAGAAAGAGAACAGCTGTTATTAACGACTTAAGAAAAACTTTTAAAATTCCAAGTTACCATCGCAAATGAGTCGCAGTGGACTTGGAAGGAGATTTATATAATGTAATTTACTGTTTACGGTACTTTAAATCACTTGGTATTAAAACTCATCTTTTATAATTATTGTTGTTTGTATTAAGGGCGGGCGCAGATTTCAGTTGGTTTATTTCGTAATTAAAAGTTGGTATCAAATAGGCTGTCTCAAGTAGGTATTATTTTAAATAAAAAGTGGAGTCAACTACGTTTTATTTTTAGGATGTTTCAGTAAAGGTAATGGGGCAAAATATTTATATTTGTTCAACGCGCATTCGAATATTCTGGAGTAAGTGATGCGTGAAAATGAAATGTATCCACTGTTGAAGGCAGAGGACACTTTCTACGCCAATACTAAAATGTTTCACAAGCTTTTCACTTTATATTTCAAATAATTGTATACATTTTAAAATGTTTGACAACGTTGTATTTACCTGTGGGAAAATTAAAATTGGTGATGCAAAAAGGGTCAAAAGCGTTTTCCTCCTGTCGTTATTCGTTAACAGTCCTGTTTTTATGGCGAATTAGGTCATGACAGTATTAACATAACATTGTGTTACATGAAGATGATCATTAAGCTTAACAAACAGATTACGGGATTAGATACCTTGGTAGATTGAGTGACTTGTTAATATTATTAGTGCATACTGGGAAGCTGCTGCCAACCTCATTATGCATAATACATCTCCATTAGTGAACACATATGACAGTGCGGTTGAAACCACGCAACGCAAAAGCCTGCGTTGCAGCCACAAGTAAGGCAGCGATTTGACACAACGCAGGAACTTGGTAATTAATAAATTATGTGCTGCGATGCCGCACCGCATAGCTTTGTTCTAGCTTCACATAATGGTACCAAGAAATGAACCGTTTGATCATATTTCTTCGAACCTGACGTCAAAGAGGAAACTTGACTGAGGTGGTTTTATAAGCTCCTCTTTTAGACTACGTATTGTTATTAATAATCCCGTACTTCAGTGTGGAATTATTACGTGACGTAGAATAAGTACATTTTGTGGGTTTACGATTCTTTTGCCAGGCTACAGGTGCCTAATATTTAATGAAAACTTGCACTTTTTGCTCATATGAGCTTAAGTTCGTGATTTTTTATATATTCATTAAATCTAACGATAGTGTTTTTAGTATTTATTGTACTGATTGTTTGCTGCACCGGTTGACGTCATTACGTCAGCGCCGGCTGTCACTGAAAACCATCGCTGGGGCTCTGTCTCGCATAGGGTCACAGCATTATGCTGAGTGATGGCCGTTTTGCGTGGATGTGACGCATATTTCCCCACACCTTATTTTTTATTTCTGTATGTTTCTGGGTGCTTACTCTCGAATATAATTCCAATAGATCGACATTAGTCAAACGTTAGTTGGTTGAGTTAAACGTCAGGGATTGGCTAGACTCAATAAGTCCAGCCAATCCCTGACGTTTGACTGACAATTCCAATGTCGAGCTATTGGAATTATATTCGAGAGTAAGCACCCTGGTCTTACTGTGCGTCATGTTTGCCGCAAATAAACGTATTTTCTTTCATTATTATTAGAAGTAAAACAATTCGATAGCTCGTGATATGACCGAAAAGCAGTTTCTAGTCATGCAAGTCTTCTGCCTCTGCATAGCCTTTTCCCAATTAGGTTGGCTTCCCATTCTAACTGGGTGCAGCTGAATATATTAGATATTAATATTTTACATGGAACGAATGCTTATCTGATCTCCACAAGCCAGTTACTGGGTTATACGATACCCCTTGGTAAGGACTGGTTGTCAGATGTTCAGGCTTCTGTCCACCCGTAATGAATGTCAAAGATCCGAGAATGACCACCAGGACCAACGCGCAACAGGTTAACGTATTCTACAAGGTATATAAGGTCTTGGTGTGTGAAGATAGTCACCCATCCACGGACCAACCGCGGCAAGCGTAGCTTAACCTGATAGATAGACCCGCATGGCTGTAATAATGTTAGTATGATTTAGATATTTTGACTGACCCAGCATTCCTCCACAATAATGACGCTCTCTGTATTGATCGTATACAGACAATAATTAAGACCTGTCAATAGTGTCAGTATGTTACTTGATAGGGATAGGCGGCATAATTGCGTAGAGTCTCTCTAGTGAATTGCTATCATATGTATAACTTGTTAAATTTTCATGGCATCAACAGTGTTTCTCGTATTGTGCCTACAAAATATAATTTTACCCGACTCTAAAGCAAGCTCAGTACCTTAATTAAGTTAAACATTTAATGTAAATATGTTTTAAATAATACTTATATATTACAGCTCTACGTCTAGCACCTCTCCCACACATAGTTTTTTAAACGAAGTTCTTTAACGCAGCTTACGGTAGGATTATTTTTATAATTTTCGAGGGTACTAAAGCCAATAGTGAAGTCAAAATGAACTTGCAAAGACAGCGGTTACAAAAAAAAAGTAAAAAAACCATCAGGGGTGTAGTTTTCATGGTTTTCGAGGGTGAGCCCAATAGTGACGACTCAAAATGAAAATCCAAGTTGGCAGCTACGAAAAGGTTCAAATTTTTCTTAATGAGTGTTCGTTTCATGGTGGTCAACAAACTAAATCTCCATATAAAAAATCTATATCTATATATATAAAAGAAAGTCGTGTTAGTTACTTCACTTATAACTCAAGAACGGCTGAACCGATTTAGCTGAAAATTGGCAGGGAGGTAGTTTAGAGCCAGGAGAAGGACATAGGATACTTTTTATCCCGTTTTTTTTTTTTTTTTTTTTTTCCCCTTTTTACGACCGCGTTCCCGTGAGACGTCACATAAAACGTCAAAGAGAATACAAGTCACTATAAAACGTGGTACTATGACAAAAACGTTGCCTTCGAAGTACCAGGTTATCATAACTTGACAGGAGCTTACCAAACAAAGGAGTGTCAGCTAGAAAACGCTTTATGCCTTCGAAGTACCAGGTCATCATAACTGGGTAGGAGCTAACCTAACATATGAGTGTCAGCTAGAAAACGCTTACCAGATCACCACCGCGTACCAGGTTGTCAAACTTGGTACGTTTATAACAACATTTATTGAATCTGAGGCGATACGAAGTTCGCTGGGTCAACTAATTATCTATACTAATATTATAAAGCTGAAGAGTTTGTTTGTTTGATTGAACGCGCTAATCTCCGAATCGAATCCGGTCCGAATTGAAAAATTCTTTTTGTGTTAGGTAGCCTATTTATCGAGGGAGGCTATAGGCTATATAACATCACGCTACACCTCAGAGGAGCGGAACAGTAATGAAAAATGTTGCAAAAACGGGGAAAATTTATTCCTTCTGAGAGTTTCCGTTGCGTGCGCTGCGTAAACGGTTAAAGTAACGCAAAAATCATGTATGACGGGATTGTTATTTTTAAAAAGTTCAAAAAAAAAGTCCCAAGAGCATATGTCTATCTTTTAAGGTTGACTCACTATAACTCAAGGAGCGAAAATGGACGAAAACTAGCAGGCAAATCGATGCGACGGGAAGGGTAAGGGGAGCAAAAATTTGACGCGGACGAAGTCGCGGGCAGAAGCTAGTCTATATATATAAAAGAAAGTCGTGTTAGTTACTTCACTTATAACTCAAGAACGGCTGAACCGATTTAGCTGAAAATTGGCAGGGAGGTAGTTTAGAGCCAGGAGAAGGACATAGGATACTTTTTATCCCGTTTTTTTTTTTTTTTTTTTTTTCCCCTTTTTACGACCGCGTTCCCGTGAGACGTCACATAAAACGTCAAAGAGAATACAAGTCACTATAAAACGTGGTACTATGACAAAAACGTTGCCTTCGAAGTACCAGGTTATCATAACTTGACAGGAGCTTACCAAACAAAGGAGTGTCAGCTAGAAAACGCTTTATGCCTTCGAAGTACCAGGTCATCATAACTGGGTAGGAGCTAACCTAACATATGAGTGTCAGCTAGAAAACGCTTACCAGATCACCACCGCGTACCAGGTTGTCAAACTTGGTACGTTTATAACAACATTTATTGAATCTGAGGCGATACGAAGTTCGCTGGGTCAACTAATTATCTATACTAATATTATAAAGCTGAAGAGTTTGTTTGTTTGATTGAACGCGCTAATCTCCGAATCGAATCCGGTCCGAATTGAAAAATTCTTTTTGTGTTAGGTAGCCTATTTATCGAGGGAGGCTATAGGCTATATAACATCACGCTACACCTCAGAGGAGCGGAACAGTAATGAAAAATGTTGCAAAAACGGGGAAAATTTATTCCTTCTGAGAGTTTCCGTTGCGTGCGCTGCGTAAACGGTTAAAGTAACGCAAAAATCATGTATGACGGGATTGTTATTTTTAAAAAGTTCAAAAAAAAAGTCCCAAGAGCATATGTCTATCTTTTAAGGTTGACTCACTATAACTCAAGGAGCGAAAATGGACGAAAACTAGCAGGCAAATCGATGCGACGGGAAGGGTAAGGGGAGCAAAAATTTGACGCGGACGAAGTCGCGGGCAGAAGCTAGTACATATATAAAAGAAAGTTGTGTTAGTTACACTATTTATAACTCAAGAACGGCTGAACCGATTTGCCTGAAAATTGGTGGGGAGGTAGCTTAGAACCAGGAAACGGACATAAGATACTTTTTTTATGCCGTTTAACTATAAAGAGGAAAGATTTAATTGTTTGTTTGTATTGAATAGGCTCCGAAACTACTGGTCCGAATTGAAAAAATCTTTTTGGGTTGGGTAGCCTATTTATAGAGGAAGGCTAAAGGTTATATAAAATCACGTAACGATCAAAAGGAGCGGAGCAGCAACGAAAAATGGACGAAAACTGGCGGACAGTTCGATGCAACGGGAAGGGTTACGGGAGCAAAAATTTGACGCGGACGAAGTCGCGGGCAGAAGCTAGTATTTAATAAACAAAATATGGAGCTTGGTCAACAAGATGCTCCTATAATTTAAAAGCTGTGAAAGCTCATGGGTAGTCACCTCTATTTTTCTAAAAAATTAGATATCTAACTACTCTAAAATATATTCACCAAAATTATGGCAGTTGGCCATTCCGCGGATGAAAACTTTCAAGAAATCTCGCATTTTCATATTACATATTTTAGACTAAATATAACCATAAGGCGGTAGCAGTGTGCAGCTGCACTCCATAATATTTATATAAAAGGTTGTCTCGTTTTTGATACAGGTTGTATTTCCAGTTGTAACAGTTTTTGGCGTATGTCCACGTTTCGTACGTAGTACGAGACGCCATCGGACGTACAACTACGCGTAGGAAGCTTACAAGTAGTTATGTAACGAACGTACAATCTAGATTCTGGAGCTTGGAGTATATGGCTCTTAGTAATAAAGCCAGCTCAACATGACGCCTGCGAGAAGATTTTCATCTGTTTTATGTGATCATTCAACTGTTTATGAATTTTTCTTTTGCTTATGTTGTTTTGTTGGATTGACGTCGCTAGATGTCTTTAGCCATTCAGGAGACGTCGAAGTGGATGAATATTAGAGCAATTTTTTCATATGACTGTACGATATCTCTCGTCTGGCACTAAATTCTCAGTCTCGCTGTTAAAATAAACCGGCAAAATAATTTTCCTGACAAGGCTCCGTCTAAATTAGGTTCACAGTTTTTTGGGAATAGCATTACAGACGCAACGGGCCGACGCCTATCGAATAATTATTCAAAAAGTGAAGTGCGGCATGCTTGTAATGCGCGTTGGTTCATAGAAAAATAGTACTAAAGTAATACGCAAAGACGTTCCAATGTAGTGCGGCCCGCCCAAGTATAATAATAATAATGTCTATTAATAATATCTTAGGACAACCAACATAACGTTGTCTGATCCCAAACTAGGCAGAGCCTGTACTATGGCAACCAGACAACTGATAAACATACTTATATATTTCTAAATACATACATATTATTCATAAATTACACCCAGACACAGAACAAATGATTGTGGTCACCACACAAAGATTTGTCATGGGTGGGAATCGAACCCACGACCCCAGTCTTATCAGTAAGTATGCATCAGCCTTGAAGCTACCGTTCTAATCGACTTAAAAAACGAGTTACTTTCAAAATACTTAAAATCACTTACCAAGCCACACAGTATTGTGTTTACTCTCGCAGTGTTCTAACTCTGGTCGTATGTGCACGTCATCGTCATGGTGCCTCGGGGCCTCCAGCGGGAAGATCTCCACGCGTCGCTCTAGCGGGTCCCGCAGCTGCCACGCCGTGAGGAGTGCCACGTCCACCACTAGGAGGCCTCCAACCATTGTGTAGAGTTTCCAGCCGTGGATGCGCTTCTTCTGTTAGGAGAGATTGAAAGAGGTTGATTTTATTTACTGGTCGCAGTTTAATATCACACATTCAATACACACAGTCAGCCTATAAATTTCCCACTGCTGGGACACGGGTATGCTCACTGTGAGAGAGAGAGTTGGTTATAATCCAGCACGTGGGTTTCAATTGTTGCATAATTAATTAATTATACAAAGGCAAAGAGCCAAAGTCTTATCTCATACGAAGATTATATTTTATAGACTTATATTAACTATTAGTTTTTTAGCAGTCAACATAGTAAATCATCATCATTTTTTCAGCCGTAAGACGACCACTGTCCTACCAGGGTCGCGCGCGAGGTTGTTCAAACGAGATACCGTGGCCCTCGCATATGGGTAACTGAAGGAACACGGGTGGGTTTTTAACCGACGAAAAAAAAAGGAGGAGGTTATCAATTCGACGCGTATATTTTTTTTTTTTTTTATGTATGATCACGCATAACTTTGTACATGGTAGTCCGATTGTGACAATTCTTTTTTTATTGGAAAGGGTATACTCCCAAGGTGGTCCCATATAAATTTGGAAAACAAAATCGAACCCTAAGGGTCGGAAAACAGGGGATGATTGATTGTTCACTCACTGATTGTAATGTATAACCACGCATAACTTTATACAGAGTAGTCCGATTTTGATAATTCTTTTTTTGTTGGATAGGGTATACCTTGACAAGTATTATTAGTTTATTAAAGTCACAAAAAATTATAAAATAAAAACTTTTTAACAAAAAATTAAACCGCCGAAAAAACTGAAAAGCATAAAATAATAAACCTTAAAATTTTGAGTCGGCGCTGAAAAATCAATGAACAAAGATCACTCAAAGCGTCGACTCATAATTTTAAGGTTTATTATTTTATGCTTTTCAGTTTTTTCGGCGGTTTAATTTTTTGTTAAAAAGTTTTTAGTCAGTAAAAGTCTGACACGCCCTCCCGCTCCGCCCAGAGCGGGAGAAGTCATTTGATGACTACCCATCCAAAAAAAAAGACTTACACTACTAGACATAGTCGTCCGCCAATTTGGGGTTCTTTGCCGTAATCGCCATGCTTGGCAGGCGGGTTGACGATCGCAGTATTTGATAAAAAAATAAATTTAAAATTTAAAAAACCCCAGACACAAAAACCTAATTTCCCTTTAAAAAGTAAAAAATAATAAAAATAACTCAATCTTAAAGTACCTAAGAATGCATTAATAATTCAAAAAAAAAATACGCCGCGTTGGGGGACCGCCTCAAACCTAACAATTTAATTACCAATAATCTTATTACCTAACTAAGCAGTCAACGACGTCTGCACTCGCGGAGCGGTCCCCCAACGCGACGTTTTTTTTTTTTGAATTATTAATACATTCTTAGGTACTTTAAGATTGAGTTATTTTTATTATTTTTTACTTTTTAAAGGGAAATTAGGTTTTTGTGTCGGGGGTTTTTTAAATTTTAAATTTAATTTTTTATTTTGTACTTTTTATAGGTATATACTTAATATAATGTACAATCAAACGAAGCTAAGAACACTCTCGATTAATTCATCAATATTCTCTTTCAGTGCGCTTTCATTTGAGACCCCACTCGAGTATATTTGCTGACATTCGGTTACTCTTCCCCACCTTCCCCCCCACAACTTTTAAACGGCTCAACCGATTTTCATCAAACATGTCTAAGAACACTCGCAGATAAGTCACCTTTAATACATATTTTTTTTATTGAAATCGCATCATCCGTTCGGGAGCTATGATGCCACAGACAGACAGACAGACAGACAGACAGACAGACACGTCAAACTTATAACACCCCTCTTTTTGCGTCGGGGGTTAAAAATGCATAGAGAACGCTGCTGCCCTTTCCCTAGTAAGTCTCTTAGTCGCCTTTCACACTCACGAGAAAAATGGTATGGGGAATAATAAATTAACAAAAGTTAAAGTTGTGATATATTAACTACTTGTGATATATTCATTAAATGCCTGTCTTGGTCACAAATCACGCTTGCTATATCTATACATATACCCACTATGTAAACTCGTCACTGTAATAACACAATTGCATTCCGTTAAACTAAATTAATCATGTTTAGTTAACACTCCATATACATATATACCTTTTATTTATCCAGGTGTATTTAGAATCCTACATAGCGATATACGTAAATATCGCATTTTACTTCACCATTTCATTCCACTCAAATGATAGCAATTCCATATTCCGAAAGGGAAAAAAATCACAGCTTCTTTGAATAAAGTCAGAAGTCAACAATACAATATATTTAAAGGACGCAACGGGTGGGCGTCGTACCAGGTTCAAGAAAATAAAAAAATCCCGATATCTCAAAAAGCTTTTGCTCCGTATTTGCTTACAAGGGCCTCGTCGGATGTGATCTCAATAAGTCCTATAGGAAAACTTCAGAGGACGCAATGAAGTGCGGAAACAAAAAACGCAAACATTCGATATGTAAAGTGACACAAGACGATCTAATTTCCATTGTATTGTGTATTAGGGTTGAAAGGAGTTGCTTTCACATTCATGTCTATCGGTGTTGGATCTGTCTTCAGTTAGATGAATGTTTAGTAACATTCTGGTAACAATTGTGTCACATTATATGTAATTTATGGGAGCGTTAATACCGAACGTTACGTACGTCTGTTCCAAATTCATTCTAATGTTATAACATAGATAAGATTTGTGGAATGAAATGTGATAGGTGTACATATAAGTAATATGACAAGTGACATAAACTAGACAGGATAAAGGTAATAAAATAATATAACGCAATTTTTTCCCTTTCGGTTTATATATTATGGTACATATTTACTGTACTCGTAAACATTTGCACGCTCCGTAAAAAGAGCCACTTAAAATTCTTCTGAAAACCTACATGGGGGATTGCACGGAAATTCCAATTACTGAGTTGCTTACCTTTGTTTCCACTTTAGGCTTAGTGGTGTGCCGATGCACTCGCCATACTTTGGTGAACATGGCGCCGTATGCCATAGAGAAGCCGGTGGCGAGCAGCCAGGCGCGCGCGGCGCACAGCCCGGAGAAGTGCTGCGGCATCACCCAGCGCCCGTCCACGCCCAGCGCGATGGCCGCGCTCAGGCAGATGCAGCAGCCGCACAACATCACCGTGTTACACGCCGGGTGCGACCACTGAATCACCCTGAACACAATACACTATGCTACAGGTACGTGCAGCATAACCTAAATAGAACGAGAATTACGACCCAATGTACCAACTTTAACGACTGCTGCATTGCTTTTACGTAATAAAAACCAAAACAAAGTAAGCGCGCAACGGATACTGGATATCGACTTTGACGTTAAAACAATACGATACTCTTGTTCCTTTTCCGTGTGTCATTTTATACTCTTGCAACGTCTTGTTTTATTTTCATTTCCATCGGAGAGGAGCGGAATAATTCAGAAAGGAATGAAATATAAACAAAAATAAAATAAAGATGACGGTCCTCAACACTATCGGAGTTCCCCTTTGACTGTTCACTGCTTCAGATCATTTACATTCATCTCATCGCAAATTGCTCGTTTGGCATATAAAACTCCGCCGCCGGGATAAAACAACGACCGGCGAGAGACGCAGCGAGAGACGCGCTTTTATTTTAGCTACACTTGTTTTCGATAAATATAACATCGAGCTTAGATTATCTAGTTTTCAATGCAGAATTAGCTGGACAGATAAAATTGAGTGGGTTCGATGTTAACTTTGTAAACGGTATGGGAACTGAAAAGTAATTGTAAGAATAAAAATTCACAGAAACATCGCAAAAAAACAACAGTCTTCATTATTTTTGAGTTTTAAAAAACAAGCTACGATAATTTCCGTTGGACACGTTCCGAGCATTAAGTAAATTAAATGGATTGTCTTAACAAGACCCTTGTCAATATCATGCACTACCCGATTTCAGCAGTAACTTGAGGGTGGCGGCTGACGTTGACAAAGGCTCTTTAAACAAGATATATAGGGTTTCTTACCTCCGGTGTCTGTGCAAGATGTTGAAGACAATTAGTGCAATGGCGGCGAGGATCCCGGCGATGCAGAGCGCGGTCATGCACGCAAAAAGCGGCAGAGAGACCGTCCGTAACTCGTTAACTACCACCGTACGGTCGGGTGGCACCTTCCCACCTGCCCAAATCCAAACCCATTTCATGCTTCAGTAAAACGTATGTGACGCTCGTAAAACACACATAAAACTATTAGCTATATACAGGAAACGAAAAGAA
This sequence comes from Aporophyla lueneburgensis, assembly GCA_932294355.1. Classification (NCBI taxonomy): domain Eukaryota; kingdom Metazoa; phylum Arthropoda; class Insecta; order Lepidoptera; family Noctuidae; genus Aporophyla; species Aporophyla lueneburgensis. The sequence goes on from OW028737.1 coordinate 13,397,345, forward strand.
ATTGTACCTACACGATATAACCGCTCCTATTTTTCTTTTAATGGTCATTTTTCTTTTGTTCTGCTAACGAAAGAATTTTTGCTGCTTTGACTTTACGATATTAGTGACTCGGCTGCTATGAGTACTAAGAAGTACACGCTCCGAGTCCTTGTGCCTCGAGGCAATATTCCTTTAAAATAATTATTAACTTTTTTTTTCTGCTATGTTGCTTTGTGTGCGGTTTTTCCGCTGAAATGTTTCAGACCCACGTTTTATGTGCCTGTATTTTATGTTAAATTGTTTTAAAGGTTTTTATATGAGTCTAACAAAAAAATGTTCGTTTCGAGATACGGATTTTCGGCAATAAACGTGACAGCACGTGTTTTAAACTGACAATGTATGTTCTCCTAGATAGTTGATGGACAGATGAACTTTAAAATACATTCTTAAACAAAACAGACACTGACAACATCTGTTTGGCTTTGATCTATTTCTATTATCTATACTTATAATAAAACTGTAGAGAGGTCAATTCTGTACGTTGAATATACATTAAAAATTAATATTGGAGGATGAATGGTGATCGATACTGATGCCAAAAATGCAATTAGTAAATTTTTTGTCTGTCTGTCTGTCTGTATGTACACGCATGGGTCGAAAACTGCTGAAGGGATTTTAACCAAACTTGGTACGATTGTAGTCCATACTCCTGGGCAGGTTATAGGTTATATAACATAACGCTAAGACACAAAGGAGCTGAGTAGTGACGATAAATTTGAAGCAAGTCGGATGAAAATGCGCTTTCAAGCTCTTATCCTCGCATACGTTGATCATACACCAAAAGTATGTATTACAAAGATGATGGTCTTCAAAAGATCTACAAAAACGTCCTCAATAGTATCCTCCTAAATTCGGAAAACAGTTAGTTTATAACCTGGATTAACACATAGGGTACTTTTTATGCCGGTAGTATGTTCCCGCGGGATATTTTCCGACCTCCACGCGGGCGAAGCCGCTGGCAAAAGCTAGTAAGGAATAATATTTCTTCATTAAAATATTTTAACACAGTACAAAACTTGTTAGAAAGCATCATCCTAAATCACACTTAACGGTGTATTAATCCATAACCAAACATGGTTTTGTCAAGCGTCATTTGAAGTCATACGTACCGACCCACCGCTCTCGTTCCAGCCACGTCAAGTTGTCGGCCTGGGTGTCATAGTAGCCGAGCTTCACGTAGTGGTTGTCAGACAGCTGCTCGATCTGAGTCAACGCTATGCGGTCGCCTTGGGACGAGAATGCCACCAGACCCTGCGAAATTAACAGAATATTTACGTATCTAAAAGAGCATGTCTTTGCCCTGACGGGTAGGGAGAGGTGTTATAATAAGCACTGTATTATATCTGCATTTGAACATTTTTTTTTGAAGTGAAAACTTATATAGCGGCGTTGTGCACTTTTTTTGTAATGGGTAAAAAATGTTAAACTCGCGTCAGGACACGTGGCCTGATCGAAAATTCGTAAGACGGACGGAAAGTGATTTTTCTGAGAGATAAACTTTTTAATGTAATATCAATAAATAAATATTGTATTCTACCACATAAATGATAGTACTTTTATACTGATCATTAAAGCAATTCGTGCAAAATTATTCCCTAACTATTCCAAAATATCAAAAATGCACAACGTTAATATAAAGTTTTCACTTCTGCCGGCACTCCCGGAGTGCAACTTGTCGTTTTTTTTTTGCGTAATCTTTTATTGTGAGCTTATTGCCATTCACAGGTAGCCTATAAATAGTTGTACCCACTGTTGAGACACAAGCCACCTCTCGGAGAGAGGGAGTCGGGCATAATGCACCGCGGGGGTCATTGCGGGGTGGTAGATGTTACATGTCTTCGATTTTTTGGTTCTAGGACATGCCGGTTTGGTCACGATAATTTCTTTTATCGTGATGAGGGTACTGGTAATGAAATTGTGTGCACAATGTAAAGTGCCTGTCTGGGTTCGAACCTACGGCTTACAACTTGTGAGTCGTGGCTGTTACCATGCCATCGTTTTGCCATTACCTACGCGTAAATCCAGAATTCGGGCTGCTCCTATGAATTTCCTGAAGGAAAAACTGGTCAATACCCGACGCCCAATTATTTCAGAAGTTTTGTGAATGAAAAAAATATTAATATCAGATTAAAGACTTAAACGTAGCACAAGACATCGCAAGATGCAGTTAGGATATTATAATAGTAATTATTTATTTCAGATCTATCTTACAATTCAGTTGCAGGTTTTATCATCCATATAGTTAAATTTCAGAGTTACCCAATCACAGTTAATGATAATAAGCACAAGTTCAACTTTCATGTAACTTCTTAGATTCACAAATTATTTCGCTGCTCATTTAACTTTCCCATGTTCAGTAATAAAGTTGGAAACTTCATGAAACTATGTGAAACCTTTACTATTACTACATATATTGAAGGTAAATTATAAGACCCAAGTATGGAGTAGATGATATAAGTAATGTAACTTTATGAATTACTGATAAATGTTTTCACATGTAGGTAAGCGTAATATCTATCTGTTTGTCAAATCAGTACCCTAATTGCGTAACACACTATTAATCGGAAGCTGAATCATTTTGAAGCTTATTTGTCATCCATTCTTTCATATGTTCGAAAAAATTGTTTGCTTGACAACGTAAACAATGCCATAATGTTGCGGAACTGTTAAAATGAAAGCGATTTCTTCTGATAGTGTATTTCGCTATTACACCTCAGATCTCTGTTTTATTTCATAGGTTAGTAAAGAAATATCTAAGAATATACCACGTGAGCAGTGGTGACCCAGTTGAAACAGCCACGACATACGAGTTCTAGGTCCTCGGTTCGAACCCAGACAGGTGTTTACTTTGTTTATTATTTCATCACCACTGTTCTTAAAACGGTGAAGGATAAGAAACAAAAAATCGAAGACACGCGCCATCTACCAACCCGCACTGCGCACGCGTTGATTACGGCCCACTCGCTTTCACACAAAATATACCTGTTTCCCAGCAGTGGGAAATTTATGGGCTGACTATGCGTACTACGAGAACAACCCGCGGCAAAGCTTTTATTTACAACTAGCTTCTGCCCGCGACTTCGTACGCGGATCCTGTTGCTTATGCCAGCGACAACGGGGTCGTCAAAATCGAAGATCTGAAACGTCTGATGTAGAATTCTAAGGCCCGGGGACGGGAAAACAACGGGATGAGCGAGACGATTGGAGTCGTTCCAGATCTTTCATTTTTGTATGTCAATAGGAAATGCCCATCAGACTAAACAACTTTTGCTAAGACGTCATTCCTTAATATGTTATTAAGAGTTTTACTTAAGAGTTCCACAACAGGTGTTCCAGATCTTCAAATTTATTCTCACAGCAGAAAATGCTCTTCACGTGAAATATTTTTTGCTATGGCACCATTTTTATATCTCTTATACTTACTTTAGCTGGTCTGTTGCGGTCTGCATCAGGTGTTCATTTTCCAAAATAAATTATGTATAGCCTATATGTTGCCACGTTCACGATCAGCGGACAGTCGCGCATCATGTTCCACACTTGTCTCTAGAGACCTAGCAGCAGATGCGTAGATACGCTGAGAACTCAAGCGCAATTCTCTATCAGTGAACGTCTCCGACTCGAGAGACAATGCGTGACGTTCACGATCAGCGGACAGTCGCGCATCATGTTCCGCACTTGTCTCTAGAGACCTAGCAGCAGATGCGTAGATACGCTGAGAACTCAAGCGCAATTCTCTATCAGTGAACGTCTCCGACTCGCGAGACAATGCGTGACGTTCACGATCAGCGGACAGTCGTGCATCATGTTCCGCAGTTGTCTCTAGAGACCTAGCAGCAGATGCGTAGATACGCTGAGAACTCAAGCGCAATTCTCTATCAGTGAACGTCTCCAACTCGAGAGACAATGCGTGACGTTCACGATCAGCGGACAGTCGCGCATCATGTTCCGCACTTGTCTCTAGAGACCTAGCAGCAGATGTGTAGATACGCTGAGAACTCAAGCGCAATTCTTTATCCGTAAAAGTCCCCGACTCGCGAGACAATGCATGACGTTCACGATCAGCCGACAGTCGCGCATCATATTCTTCACTGGTCTCTAGAGACCTGGATGTAGATGCATAAATACGCTGAGAACGCAAGCGAGCTTCGCGATCCGAAGATGTTTCTACGGAGCGAGTTGCAGCCTGATGTTCTCGAACAGCATCAAGTCTATCCTGACGCTCTTCGGTAGATTCTTGGGATCTTATGATCCTCAATCTTTTAGCTCCTTTGGAACGTTGGGAAAGATTTGACCTCTTTCTAGGCATGGTTACAGTTTTATTCTGAAGATACCTGATCAATTAAAATCTAAGTGACTGCTCATCTGCGTTACCGGGTAGGCTACCGTGTCACGAAGATAAATGGAAAAGGAAATTAAACACTCAAACAACATAAGCTCGAAGGCATATTTCTTCGATAAAATAAAATAAAATGGGAGTTTTAGCCAGTTGAGTCAAATTTTCAATGATTCATAGAATTTTCATCGAAAATCAGTCCTAAACTGTTACCGCCTTCACCGCGTGGAGGTACTCCCACCTTATGTTATTTTATAATAATACAGTGAAATTAGTGATAGCTTTGATTTTCACATCAGGTGTTTTTTTTTTTTTTTTGGCACTGACATCTCGTAGTTAGCCCGAAGGCTTTCACTACTTAAACGGGCTTTCCCTGCGGATGACTCTAGACGCGAATCTAAGGCCTCCAGCCAGGGGCTTACAAACTAAGGGAAAAACTACAAACTAAGCGACTAAGACCTAAGGGCACCCCCTGTGGGGTTCGGACCTCGGCTTAGGGAGTCACTGGTGGGGGGGATCAGCAAGGGATTGGCTGGATCGGGGGGGTCGTTAACTAGAGGCTCAGCGACGCGGGCTGGCTCATGCAAGGGTCGGGGGGGACTATTAGCTAGTCGAGAGTGTCGCGACGACGGACCTCGGCGGCGAGGTCGGTATGACGGACGTTTCGGTCTAAGTAAGGTGCTGGTGGCCCTATTGCTCTCCTGGAGGAGGGTAATGGGGTCATCAGGATCGGTTAATATATGCCGCGGACGGCGGGTCTTGCTAATGCGGGAGGGGATGTAGTTGGCTGCCGCGACAACCAGAGGGTTGCGGTGGGTTGCGGCCCTATCGAAGAAACGCTTGGAGATGCGTTTCATGAATTGATGGATAGTCGGGAGTTTAAGGTCGAGGTGGAGATTAGCATTCCGAACGTACCAAGGCGAACCTGTGGCGTTGCGGAGAAAACGGTTTTGGAGGGTCTGCATCCTATGGACGTGGTGGGGTTTCGCGTGTGCAAAGACTGCGCAAGCATAGGTCATAATTGGCCTTATGCACGCGGTATAGATGAGCTTTTTGCACCGAAGTGACATTTTGCTCTTTGGGTTGAGAATGGGGTGTAGCCTACCGAGAGCGAAAGCGGCCCGCGAGCGGACCTTCTTTATGTGCTCAGAGAAGGAGAGATGCTGATCTAAGATCACGCCTAGATATTTGGCTCGCTTCTCCCAAGGGATCTGCTTGCCGAACATGGATAGGGGGGTCGGGGGGCGGGGTTTGAGTCGCGGTTTCGTAAAGAGAACCGCCTGACTCTTGTCGGGGTTGACCTCGATTCGCCACTTCCTGAACCAGTCGGCGAGGTCGTCGACTGCGGCCTGGAGGTAGCGAATCAAGGCGTCTTGACTGCGCCCCGTGAAGTAAATGGCCGTGTCATCTGCGAACAGAGCCAACTGAGCCTTTAAACTTCTGGGGATATCGCTAGTAAATAGCGTAAAAATGAGAGGGGACAAAACAGAGCCCTGAGGGACTCCTGCTCGGATAGGATGGGGGGAGGACAGTGCCCCTTCGATGCGATAGCGAAAGGTGCGGTTCGATAGAAAGTCTCGTAGGATGAGCACGAGACGGTCTGGCACTCCGAGTTGGTACAGCTTGTATAGCAAGCCGTTGTGCCAGACCTTGTCGAACGCTTTCGCTATGTCGAAGAAAACTGCACCCGTGAACATACCGCGTTGAAAGCCAACGCTTATATGTTCGACGATACGGTGCACTTGATGGACACACGAGTGTTGGGTTCGAAAACCAAACTGCTCGTTGGGGATGAGGCCCTTTGTCTCGGCGTAATCTCTGAGACGCTTATAAATAAGCCTCTCATAGATCTTGCCGAGTACATTGAGCAAACTGATGGGACGGTAGCTCGAGGGCTCCGCCTTCGGTTTGCCGGGCTTTGGGATGCCAATGACTGTGGCTTCCTTCCAAGCCTGTGGGAAAATGTTATTGCTCAGGGCACCATTGAAGATGGTACACATGAGCATGATCAAGTGCGCGGGGAACAGCTGGAACACCCTATTGGTGATACCGTCTGATCCGGGGGCCTTGCGGGGTTTGAGACCTTTGATGAGCTCGTGCACCTCGTCAGGTGTGACGGGGGGCAAGGGCTCATCTGGGTCCTCAACGGGCGGGAGTGAAGCTCTGCGCTCGACCTCAGCATCGACCTCAGCGAGGTGATCTGGGTCTACTGGCAGTGAGCTAGGCGAGCATTGTGCCTCGAGGCTGTCGGCTAGGCACTCGGCCTTGTCGGCATCCTCGAATGCAAGTGTCGCATCGGGGCGGATCAGGGGGGGCATTGTGGTGACTTCTTTGGATTTGAGTTTCCTCTGAAGCTCCCAGAATGCCTGGTGGGTCGGTTCTAAATCGCCCAGCATCTTTTCCCAACCGGCGGAACGTAGCTCCTCAATACGTGTCCTTACAGCACGCTGTAAGTGACGCAAGTGAGCCCTGTTCGCGTCGCAGGGAAAATTGCTGTAGGCACGAACGGCCGCGTTCTTCTCATTCAGCAGAGCCCGTACATCGTCCGGAAGTTTCCAGCGTTGGTCGCCCAACTCTGGAACTTCCCTTGAACATTCGTTCAAGACCGATTGTACGTGCTCTGTGAATGAGTCGATCGCGGCCGTTGTGTCAGCGATCGAATCGAAGTGATCCGGGATGGAATCTAAGTGAGGGGACGTGGTGGCTTTCAGCTTTTCGCTGACTTTCCTCCAGTCCGTGATCACTTTAGTAGCGGGGGGTTGGGTGGGATCGTGGGAACCTAAGCGGGAGGCCAGGTGCATGACTACCGGCCTATGGTCGGAGTCGAGCTCGGGTATAGCTTCTATGGAATCCAGCCTAAGGCTGATATTCTTAAGAAGAGCTATATCGAGGACGTCTGCGACGTGGGTGGGATCATGGGGGAAATGGGTAGGGGTCATCGGGGCGATGACGTCAAAGTGGAGGGTGGAACAGAGGTCGAACAGGTGTCGTCCTCTGGTCGAAGTCCTGGAACTGTTCCAGGCTGGGTGTTTGGCGTTGAGATCGCCCGCTATTATAACGGACTCACTCAAGCCAAGAAGTAGATCGAGGTCGTCCGTGAGGAGTTGGTAGTTCTCCGTCGAGGACTGAGGGGCAAGATAGGCCGATACCAGAGTGATCGGCTGATGACCTGTCATTCCTAAATGACAGATCGAAACTTCTAAACGGGAGAGGGGGGGAGGGTCCATGGGGATGCAGTACAGGGACTTCCTATAATAAATGAGGGTGCCGCCTTTGTGGCAGCGCGTCCTGTCATTGCGAACTAAGCGATAGTTGGCAATTTTCGGGTCGCGATGATTCGGTTTAAGGAAGGACTCTTGGATGAGTAGAATGTCTAATTGATGGTCGCGGAGGAAAGTGGCGATCTCATCACGTTGGTTGAGTATGCCATTGGCATTGAAAAAACCTAACTTTAGGGATCGGGGTTTGGTTCTCGCTAGTACTCGACTATCCATAATGGGGGGCTTGAGTAGAGAGGGAGACAAGGGCCTGCGTAATCTCCGGATACGCGTTGTAGATGGCCTGGATTTGGAGCAGGTTGCCGGCGCGTGCTGCGTCGACTAGCTCCTGGGCCATACGTTGGGCTCTGGGGGAAAAGAACGTTGTGAACGTACCCGAGATGATGTTAAAAGCATCTAGGGGGTTCACCTTTGCTCCAGATGGGGGTGCTACGGGACGGGGAGCAGGGGGTGCCGGTTTGGCGGCGGGAGCGGCCATGGGCTTAACGGGCTTTGCGGGGGGCGCAGGGGGGGGGGCTGGGGCGTTGGGACGCGGGTCCAATAACGCAGGGATCCCAGCGGGGGAGGGCTTGGGAGGACCTAATGCAGGGAATGCCTGCATGTGGTTCCCTTGGTTCCAGTGATTCCAGGGGCTGGGTCTCTGGGGACTCAACCTCTCTGGAAGTTTGGAAGAGGGGGCTTCTCTTAGCTGGCGAGCGTTGGCGCGCTTCGCCAGCTTCGAGGAGGAAGACTTTGGGGCCTTGGGGCAGCCCCGGTAGTTAGCGGGGTGGCCGGCCTCTCCACAGAGAACACAGCTGGGTGGCTCTGTGCAGAGGGCTCGGTCTTTGGGACGCGGGCAGTCCACTGTTCCGTGGTTCCCCAAGCACTTGACGCACCTGGGGGTTGCAAAGCAGTGGTGCTGAGAGTGCCCGTAAAGCTGGCACCTATGGCATTGGCCAATGTTGCCAGTTTTACGGGGCTTCTCAATGCGGATGCCCGTGAGGCTGCAGACAGCCTTGATCCGGAAGATGGGGTGGTGACCCTCGGTGGGAGGGCACACGACTAAAACCATGTCGAATGCCGGACCATGTCTGGCCCGGTGCATTCGATGGACCTCATCTACGGGCACGTTTTGTGCCTCGAGGTCGGCCTTGATGTCATCTGTGGCGATCTCCACGGGGATCCGTCGGATCACCACCCTGGTTTGACGCTCCTCAGGCAGGGCGTAAGTGTGATAGGACACATTACGTGCACTGAGGAGTTTGGTCAGGTCACGAAAGTCTCGTGACGTAGGGGTCTGGACTTTAATGCCCTGCTGGGTAGAGCGGGCATTAGTGAAGTTGACCCTCTGGTCAACACACCACTTGGAGATCTCCGTCCACTTCGCCTTGTCCTGTATAAATACAGGGGGCGGGGGAGGGATCTTTTTTGCGGTCTTGTTGACCGGAGGGGTGGGGGCAATGTCGCGGGGAGCGACAACCTTTGCGGAGGTTGACGCTTTAGGGGTGGGGATGGACGCGGCGTTAGCCTGTGGGGTGGGGGCACGCGAGGGAGGGGATGATTCCTCTATTGCGGCGAACTTAGCGGCCGGGGCGGCGCTAGACTTGGTCTTTTTGCGCTTGTTTCCCTTGCCGTGGGAAACTAGCGTGAATTGTTCCTCATCCGACGAGGGGGAGGAGACCGAGTCTGCTGCTCGGTTTTCCTCCTCGCCAGAGGAGACCTCTTCGGTGTCCATCGAAGTGGGCACCTGAGAGCTGGGCACGGGGGGAGACTCTAGGGCGTCGCTAAATGTAGCGACGCTAGTCTCGGGAGTAGCGTCAGCGGCGATGGTCTGCGCTTGGGTAATCAGAGCGCGCTTAGACAAGCGCTTGAACAACCCCTTGAACTCGGGGTCGTCCATGAAAAGCTCGCAGAGCGAGAAAAAACTTTCTCGCTCTTTTGAGCTCCATTCGGAGACCTTCGAGCCCAACATGGTTGGGAAAAGAGGGGACCCTATTCGCTCATCGGAGCGCCTAACAACCTAACAAGCCCTAAACCCCGGGTGGGTGTGCCCGGGGGTGAGTAGCACTCCCTGTCGGGTATAGACAGGGAGGTGTGACCTACTGCGTGAGCCCTAATCTGTGTGTACCGTCGCCAATCTTATTGTGCGACGGGGCCCTAACCGGTCAGTGCGGATGGGTATAGAGATACCCTGACCAGTCTAGTGCGGGGGGTATAGAAATACCCGCGGCACTAGTACGCGGCTGTGGAAGCAAAACTGTCACCGGGACTGACGAGGGAAGCCCCCAAGGCCAGCGATCCGGGACCCGTCCAAACTTTCGCCTAGCCCTGAAGGGGATAGGCGGGTGCGTTGGGTCAGCACCCACTCGGTTTCGTTGACACCGTGAGGTTTCCACCGAGGACCACGAAACTGTGGATTTGCCCAGAAGGGGCCACTACGTTTTAGACGTATCCGAATAAAGAAACAATTTGTCTTGAAAAAGACAGTTTGTGACAATTCACGATCGAAAATAAATTTTCGATCGCCAATTGGGTAGCCGGAGCGACTACGATGCGGAGCGTTGCGCAGCAGACACAACACTGAACGAGCACTTTCACAGCGGCGGAGTGGTGGGGGGCGCGGGCGGCGGAGCGGCGAGCGCGAGAACAACACGTCCGTTCGCTGCGGAGGTCGAGCGTGGAATCGACATCAGGTGTTCCAGATCTAGAATCTTTATACGTCAACAGAGAGTGCTCATCAGGCTGAACAACTCTTGCTAAGACGTCATTCCTATATAATTATGTTATAGTGTAGCTGGGCTCTTGGAGTTCCACATCAGCTTTTCCAGATCTTCAAATTTTATACGACAACCGAGAATGCTCATCAAGCTGAACAACTCTTGCTAAGACGTCATTCCTATATATGTTATAGTGTAGCTGGGCTGTTGGAGTTCCACATCAGCTGTTCCAGATCTTCAAATTTTATACGACAACAGAGAATGCTCATCAGGCTGAACAACTCTTGCTAAGACGTCATTCCTATGTATGTTATAGTGTAGCTGGGCTGTTGGAGTTCCACATCAGCTGTTCCAGATCTTCAAATTTTATACGACAACCGAGAATGCTCATCAAGCTGAACAACTCTTGCTAAGACGTCATTCCTATATATGTTATAGTGTAGCTGGGCTGTTGGAGTTCCACATCAGCTGTTCCAGATCTTCAAATTTTATACGACAACAGAGAATGCTCATCAGGCTGAACAACTCTTGCTAAGACGTCATTCCTATGTATGTTATAGTGTAGCTGGGCTCTTGGAGTTCCACATCAGCTGTTCCAGATCTTCAAATTTTATACGACAACAGAGAGTGCTCATCAGGCTGAACAACTCTTGCTAAGACGTCATTCCTATATATGTTATAGTGTAGCTGGGCTGTTGGACTTCCACATCAGGTGTTCCAGATCTTCAAATTTATTCTCTTAGCAGAAAATGCTCATCACGTGAAACAATTTTTGCTATGGTACCATTTTTGTATCTCTTATAGTTTAGCTGGTCTGTTGCGGTTCTGCATCAGGTGTTCAAGTTTCCAAGATAAATTATAGCCTATATGTTGCCCAGACTTAATACCTATACAACAAAAAAAAAAAACATTCAAATCCGTCTAGTAGTTCCGAAGATTAGCGTGTACAAACAAACAGACAAACAGACATACTTTTTTTTTGGTTTCGTGCTCTGTTACTGTTTCTAAACCCCCCTCAATTATTTTTTTTTTAATATATTCAATGTACAGACACAGTTTTTTTACTGTTTTATTATATGTATAGTTGAATCCTCTAGAACGATTCGATTTAAGCGATGAATCGATGATATATGCATGACGTTATGGCTTTTATATCCCGTGACTGCAATGAAATTACTTTCAGTATGGATAAATATTACTAGGATGAGAAAAAAAAAAAAATGAAAAATGTACAGTTAAAATAAATAGTGCAGTTATGCTGTAGTGCAGTTATGCTGGTTACAATGTACAGGCCGATTTCCATTTAAAAGAATCTGTTAAAAGTTTTAACAAACCCTGTACCCTTATTGCGTAAAACATTATCAATAACGTATATGTGTACGACGTGTGTGTGTGACGTGTGTTTGTATGTCTACGATATTGCTAACGGAATGATCCATAATATGGATAATTGCGTTAGCAATATACACACGTTTCTAAGCAGATTTTTTTCCGAACATATTAAGTTCGAAAAAAAAACTGCTTAGCAACAGAAATAACGCAATTAATGTTGTTGAACTGTCCGTTTTACTTTGATTCTGTTCAACTTTGAATTGACGACCAATTTTATTTTATTTTATTAAGAATCGTCATTATTGACATGTTATTCAATTTATATTTCAATTTCATTCAATTTTTGTTTCATTAAGAAGCTTCAATATCGACATGTTATTTAATTTATTATTTTCATTTTATTCAATTCAATTTTATTTTATTAAGAATCCGCAGAATTGCCATGTACATAATCTTCTTATATTTTATTTTACTCAAATTTTGATGTATTCTTCTCTTTTTATTTTTTTAAATCATTTACCTAGTTATATGTGCATGCTGTGGTCTCTTGTAATTGAAAGAGCGCACGTAAAAGAAATCTTTATGACTGTGATTTATAATGTTTATGTATTTCCTTTGTTGGAGATCCTAAATAAATAAATAAAATAAAACTGTCAAAATTAAAGCTATTTATAGTGGTAGTGTGTTACGCAATAACTCCTATGTTGTCCGGGTGAAATTCTTACGTAATCACTCACTTAAAGGAATAAGTTACACATTCATCTGTATTTAGGTATCAGCATCATATAAATTCATCACTTTTTCCAACAATTATTGTTTAATTAACATGGTCAAATTGTAAATCGATCAAAAATTGAGAGTATAAAATTAATTTCAAATGTCAATTACGGCCTTAAATATTAACAATATCTGGATGACCGAGGTATTTTTTGGTAAATTGTGTTTAAAATAATACTTTATGTTCAAGTTGATTATCGATAAAGTTGGTAATTGAAAATACGAACAAAACGACATTTTATAAAAATGAATCCTAGCTAGATCGATTTATCGCACCCGAAACCCCCTGTATACTAAATTTCATGAAAATCGTTGGAGCCATTTCCGGGATTCAGATTATATATATAAGGTGTATCTATTCATACACGAAATATTTTAAGGGGTACACCTGTAGGTGGTAAAGAAGCTATAGAAGCAAAAAGAAATTTTTTATCTAAACGTTTTTGAATTTTCGTAATTATTATAATTTTAAAACTACTTGAGACGTTTTGTATAAAACCTTTACTCCAAATTCTATGAATGGCCCACCTGACGCTGCGAGGGCGACGAACGGATGGCACGAGCATGGCCGCGGTGTCTCGGGCCGTAAAAAATAAGAAGGAGCCAGTATTTCTTATTTGCGTCAAATAATTTATAAATATTAAATTTAAAAAAAAAACCCTTAGAAAAATTTTTTTTTCGTTGCTATAGCTTCTTTACCACCTACAGGTGCACCTCTTAAAATATTTCGTGTATGAATAGATACACCTTATATATACAAGAATTGCTCGTTTAAAGGTATAAGATATACTAATCAAAGCCGTCAATTTGTAAGTGGTACTACCTATAAATTGACATTGATGGGTACGTTTCTGATTGGTATGTTGACCTTTTCATCAGGAACTTTTGAGGTAGACTATAGATGATCTATCTATATATAACTGCTGAACTTTCCAAGGAAGAATTACCTAAATCGTGGCGTCAATATGACTAAAGTAGCCGTGATCAATGTTTTACAGTTATTTACATATTTTTTGTTGGGAAAACCCTTTGAAAACCAGTTGGAGCTTGATAACTCTAGAGGAAATAACTTTTTGTATTCTATTGTTCTATTAAATTCTTTGAAAATAACTTCCAGTTAAGTCTCCATTGAAAGTAAGGCTTCATTGTCACAAAGGCGACGTAATTTTATTTTAGTCTTGTTTCTACGCCAATTATCTAATAACAGAATATTTTTCGGCATTGTTTGTAACTTTTATAAATCTAACGTCGATATTTTGAGACTGGTCAGTACTTTTTATCTAAACAGTTCATGGTTATGGCTAAGTATTAAAAAGAGAATATTTTCACTGTAAAGTTGAGTGTTTTTTAGTACCTAGTTCTGTGGTATTCATGACCGTGGTAAGCAATAAACATTCCTCTTGACTCGAAGGCTACACGAGTCAAGCGGGGAGCAAAAACTAGTCATAAATAAATTTTATAGCTTTAATTGCAGCCGTTTTATTCTATCGACGTTACCGCAACTAATGTTAGTTTCATTTTCAGATGTTATTGTAATAATACGTAATTGAAACGATGTGATATGTATTTACCTACTAGATTGCAGGTAATTATAGTTACCTAATTCAAAAGACATTCACTGCTGGATAAAGGCCTCACCCAAATTCGGAGGTTTGCCATAATCGCCACGCTTGGCAGGCGGACTGGCGATGGCAGTATGGTGGTATAATCCAGAGAGAACGCTGCTGGCCATTCTCTAGTAAGTTCCTTAGTCGTCTCTTACGACACCCACGAGAAGAAATGGGATGGTGCTATTCTTTACGTGCGGCACCACACGGAACGTTTGGGCATAAATAAATAAATAAATAAATAATAATAAATGTCTAGATTTAAGAAAAAAATATGTTAATAATGAATTAGTCTGTGGAGCTCAACAACTTCTACAACTATACGTGAGTAAAATTCTGTTTAGATATTTTTATGGCATGGAAACAAGAAATAATGAACAGAATATTTTTGTATATAACATAAAATTGGTTGCTCTGCTTTTTAGCTTTCCTTTTGTATTTACTATAAAAATAAAAACGTAATTTTCTCTTGGGCTCATGAAGCTCAAACCGAGACAAAAGTCTAAACTAACATGTTTTTAATATTTTCAATGTATGTTACAATTTATAACAAAGCTTATATATATAAAAGAGAGTTTTAAACCAACCCACAAAGTACTTTACTTGTCATAGTAGATTGCTTTTTCAGATTATATTATCTCTATGCCACAGACACTTCGCTGGAATTTTATACCGTATTCTAATAAAATTTAGATTTGAGAACATATATTATAGGGTATCAAACTCGTGATTTATATCGAGTTAACAAGCGATAGGGTACTTAAGATATAGTGCAGTAGATAGAAAAATACTTACCGATACACCGAGGAATGAAGTGGAGTTTATTGCCTCGTAAATGTCATCGGCAATCTTCTTGTTCGTGTATGTGAAGTTCTTCAAACTAAGTCCGCTTTTCTCCAGTTTCTCCATAGTTTTGTTGAAGGCTAAGGAAATACAAATAGGTTAATCTCTTCAGCCAAGGATATGAGGATTATGTATTGTCCGTGTGCTTAAGTGTCGACCTTCTGTGTGTAACTGTTCGGGGAGATACCGCGCATAAATTTGGAATTATCTCAAAGAGTCTTGGTGACAGTTGTGTGAATAGTGGCTTTGAGTTAGTTTTACAAAGCTTGAGACCACACTGGGTTGTTTACGAGGCGCGTTTCGTATTCCTATGCCGTATTTCAGACTGTGTGCATTGTCGTTGGCGCTAAAGCTGTATATTCGAGCTACGCCAGGCACTGCTACGCTCGTAGCACCGTAGCACGTAGCGCGTAGACGAGCTCCGCGAGTTTTCCCGCTGACGTTTTACGCAGAAACATTGCGCATTATTTTTATAATTTGTCGCAGTGCACAGTGTTTTAAACTGGCAAATCTCTTATTTTTCGCACAGTTAATTACTTATTCGCGTATTTTGATGAAATACTCGCTATATTTATAAACTGGACCAAACTGTTCACTTGTAAAGGTAATAAAAGAACGCCAAAAAACATTTGTCATCATTGTTAAAAGGTTTCATCTGTCCGTAAAAAATGGCCGAAAAATGATTGATATTTTTGGAATGGTAAGTAATAAAAAGTAATTGTTTCCGGGCCGACATATGAGAGAATTTTGGTTGTTAGTGTACATCCCATCCTTTTCAAAGGCCCTTTGTTCACGGTCGTGGCTCTGATTCGTGGAATGGAAGATGAGAGAACCGTCCAGGTGTAGGATACCGCGAATAGGTAAATTAATATGGACCGAGGAAATGTTCAAAGAACCAAATTATACCGGGAAAGAGAAATGGGAACTGAAATTGGGTGTCATGTTCTTTACCCATTAAAACCTTTTACACATTTTTAGGCACACTACTGACGTATGCCTAGAGCTAAATAAAACATTCTTCGTTTTTGATCAACAACTTTCTCTTGACCTTTAAAAACGATCGTTTTTAAAACTTCAAAATAGGTACTAATGATTAACTTGTCGCTTTAAATTGAGAAAAGTTAGTTTTTACAAGTTTTGTACATTACCAAAGTTTTGGCGTAATTCTCATTGTTAGTAACAAAACATTATTTAATTTCTTTCCGTTTAGTGTATTCAAAATCTCTTCAAACTATTCAGTAAATTCTTGTTCTTTCACAGCCAAGCAAAGAAAGGGGGTTCTGTGTTGTCAATTGTTATGGTTTGATCCTCGCGTGGCTTCACGTCTGTACCGTGTGTCGGCACGTAATATGGCACGTGACGTGTGGCGCCACCTATTGTGCTGCTTGAGCACTACACGTGTTAAATTTTATTAGGCATATTAGGGCTGTTCCCTTGTGCCTTCAACATACTACTACTCTCGTTTATAAAGGTTCTTCAGTGACTTATTTTTCTAATCGAAAGAATACAGGATTATTATTAAAAGACAAATGAAACGGTTGTGGTAAAACTTTTTAGAGTGCGGGTTTTTTCATCCATGTTTAAAATAAAAATGCTGGGACGAGGTACCGAAATAAATATCATTAGAATATTGATGGCTCAGTCGCTACGTTATAAATTAGTTCTGAGGCTTTCAATGTCATTATTTTTCAAATTAAGCGATCCTATAATTTTTTGGGAAGATATTCTTTATAGTATTATTGCGTGATTGCCATTAATAGGAAAATTCACATCAGTGATAAGCTGCTTAACTTCTTTTTCGTTAAATTATTCATTGATTATTTTTCACATAAATTTGCTGATAGAACGGAGCATTAAGACGAGTTCCATAATAAAAGACAGTCGAGAAATGAAAAATTATATAAGTCTTAAACGAAACAGACACAAAACGAAGACGAAAAGTTTTTATTATAAATTATTTGTACATAAAACAGGAGTACGTACCCAGGGCAACGGCCCAAACTGCGTCGTAGGCCAGCGGTGCCTCTTGATAGCCCTCCGGATATCTCTCGCCGTCGATGTCGTAGCCAGCCTCGCGCAAAGCCTCGTTCAGGCGCGATCTGTTTAGATAAAACATTGTTTTTGTTGTACCAAATCAGACGGCCTTCTTCTAAGGAATATAAAGCAAGGATTCCGGATCTTTTTTTGATTACGTTGTGTTTGTTTCCTACGTTATCATTAGTTTGTTGGCGTGTTACTAAAACATGTTCCTGTGTAAGAAAAACCGGGCTTCATTCCTTTGTAGACGTGAATTGTGTTTAAATAAACAAAAAGCTATTCGACGTGGGTCAATATCGACAAAAACAACTGCCTGCATTTCAAATATCATTGGAAAGGCACAAAAATGCATTCGAATAACATGTCGTGTTCCATTCACCTAAAATAGCTTTGGAATTCTATGAATTCACCCTACTTCACGTTCTAACTCACGTTAAATTATGAAAAAGCATTGCTAAGCATTGTAGCTGTGCCGTGAATTGAATAAAATGCGCTTCAACTTCTTCACAAAGATTTGGATCCATTGAACACGCAAAAATATTTCCACTCCATAAACCAGGCTGCTTTATATTATTTGGACGGAGCTAGAAAGCTTTTTTTACATCAATATTAATGGCATGTAAATAAGTAGATGATACATTCTGTATTTCTACTAATGGTGGAGTTCATGTTTCATAATAAGGGAAATAAATAACGTTGGTGAGCTTTGTAAGGTCGCAAACATATGAGTGATGCCATAATACTGAGATATTACAGTTGCATTGACATAGTGTACCTACATGTATCTCGTTCGCTTAGCAACTACGATGAAAAGCTTATTGCTGTGCAACCTCCGGAGAGAGCCCGCCAGTACTTAGCTTTGTTCAGAAGATGTACGGCAGTTCTTTCTCTTACTTTTTCTAAGAAGTGTGTAGCAAAGGATATGAGAGGATTGGAACCGCTGCAACTTTGAAATATTAAGTGTGGCAAATGAAAGTTGTAAGATAGCATTTTGTACAAATCCCTGAAGAATATAATGTTCCACATTATTTTGTATTCCAGTACATTAATTCTTACCACACAGAAAAGCCTACATAAGAGGATTTAGTGGGAATTTCGACCGGATTATTCTTATCCTAGACCAGCTAGCGACCCCGAGCTCAAAGCTCTTAGCTACACAGAACTGATACTGCAAATAGCTTGCGGTGTTGTGTGAGTGTTTAAAAGGAATTTCAGATCAAAGTGTTTAGTTTTAACTCTTTAACTTAGGTGTATATAAAACGGTAACTTCATTTTCGTGGAAATAGTAACAATATACAAAAAAGACAGCCCATGTTAATCGCTGATAATGTAGCTTTTCATTGTTGAAAGAATTATTTAAACCGGTCAAGAAGTTTTTGAGTTTATCCACAAATTATTAGTGATCGATGATTACAAACAAACATACAAAAATCTAATCTTTTCTCTTTATAATATTAGTTAAGATTGTATTTTTAGGTTCTTAGAAAAGCGATAAGAAGGAAAAATAAACACATGTCAGCGTCATGACAACTTAATAGTTTAGTACGTTTTCTGAAAAAGATTAGCACTCGGTACACCGGGTACTTCATTACGTGGAAGGGTCGCCTTTCACGCCGTAGCTGGTATTAGAAGTCTTTTCTATTCCATCACAAAGGAGCACCTCGACGTATGAGAACAACATATTATGTGCAGCCTCCACGCTTTATATTTTTTCCACCATTTCGAGCAATTACTATGCTAATGTTCACTGAAGCATATTTTATTATCTTTGACGAGTACAAAGGATAACCCAAAAACAATGAAGTTAACGCAGATATAACAATAAAGTCCCGACGCGATCCGCGATATCGCATATCTCTAGGCATTTTCATCGTGAAGTGTCGTCTCGACGACGAAAGAATAGAATATTATGTATAACCGCATAAAAGTTTTATTTACACTGCATCGCGAAAACGTGTCTTTGCCTATACTAAGAAAAGTTCAAAGGAAATTATAGTCACGCACATGTCGGCTGAACGTCTACAAAAATAACAAGATTGCCAGAATATTTTAGATGAAAATGGATTTGTTTTTCTTTCTTTTAAGGATATTCTGACGGTCAGAATAAATAAATCGAACATTTTATTTATTCTGTCATAGCAATGTTTCAAAAGCTATTTCTCTTAGAACTGCTATATATGATGTACAAAAGTACTTTTGTGTAAGTCTGCACTAACCCCTTTGTGATATTTTACCTATACCTAGATTACTATTTTGATTGACTCTAATATACTTTTGTTTTACCACCAGGAACTAATGCGTTTTGATTTCTGTAGTTAGTATCCGGCTCGAAGAACCACATTCACGTTACTTACCGAAAATCTTCTGATGTCATCCCGGAGATGGTGGTCTGGTTGGAGTTTTGGTTCCACATGAGCGCCTCCGTGGTCAAGTGGCCCTCGGCTGCCTCCCGCATCTGTTCTGGTGTGCAGTCAATGCCTTCCTTCTCCAAGTTCGTCTCGAACCAGTTATCTTCGTACCAACCTGCCCAACATATTTCACATTATTAGTTAGATACCATTTTCACGGACTCGAAAATGGAAGAGGTTATTGATTAGTTTTATTTTGTAGGTACGAAGTATGAAACGATTAAGTTTAAACATTTACGTAGACGATTTGATGCTCAGTGGGAACGCAGGTAGATAAGAAGCGCTAATTTCAAAAGTTTTACTAATTACCCGAAGAAAAATGTAACTACTTTTATTTCATTTTTTAAAATCTCATGGTTTAAACTTCGTCCATTAAGAACGTAGCCACAGTTCTTATAGTTGCATTGGAAAATTTCATTCATTAATATAATTATTATCATTACCTACTTAAGTTGGTTTATTTAATTAAGAAAGGCTCTATGGATGAAATGTATCAATTAGCTTTATTTGTAACAATCATGTGAAAAGGTATGTCCGTACATTCTGTAACTTCCCGACCACCGCAGACGAACCGTCGGTCTTTTCACAAAGTTAACCTTTATGACTTGCACGGAACGATAAGAAATTGAGTCACTGTTTTCAATCTTTTTCGCCCCGGAGCTAACGCGAAAACTTCACAAAAATACGGAAATGCTGAAAAAATATGGCAGGGTGAACCTCAATTATTGCGGTGATCAATAAAGCGACGTCTTTTTGAAGACGAGAGAAAAATATGGAACGGACCTCCCATTATGTGGCAAGCTATTATAATCATTCGTTTTTAACAAGTTAAAGAATTTAAGTAGCCACCTACCCGAGCGAGAAAGTATAAACTGGCATATCATGCTGAAATGCAATTTTACATAAAGCTCTTATTTAATACCGTAACCCTAAGTGTGAAAACATGAATGACCAAATTATCATAATGCCAATTATTCATTCAAGAATAAGCGGGAAATTATTTTCCTTTATTTTGCGTTTACGGTGAGGTTCGCCCTCGACCATTATTTATCCCCTTTCTCTATCCATTTCCTTTGTCCTGTTTGTTGGTACAACTGATGCGAACAAATGTGTGTTTGCTGTGTCATCCCCACTTTGCTTGAAGCGATGTATTTTCATGAAAGTCGAGATAAATGTTTTTGAGTGGCAATATAACTTTTTCATACTTTTTCTAACATTTTAAATTGCGTCATAAAGGAATCTTGTCGGTTCTAAATTTTTATACTTGCTCAGAGTTTTGACCTGACGGCGGTTTTATTTGTTTGTGACAAATAAGGTTTTTAACAACAATTTCTTTGTCATTTTTCTTCTGTCTGGGTTTATGAGTGTTCTTTTTATGTTAATAGAAGTTTAAATTCATGATTTATTTATAAAATAAGTTATTTTGTAAAAAAATCTTTCTTTTAGGTTTGTCTGACCTTCTGACGCATGTCATTATACCTGATATAGTAACTTGTACGTGATAAACAATAATGATAAATGATTTTATTTCTAAAAGCAGGTTTGTACAAACACTTTCGCACGTCAGCACTAGTTACTAGAATCATGGAAACACATATCAAGCCAGTAAGAATTAACTGATTTTTAATTCTATTTTAAATCACATTCAATACAAATTAAAAGTAATCGATTTGCGTATTTTCTAAGATAAGTTAAATATGAAAACCATTATTTTTACGTCTTAGATCTAGAGATTTATTAGAGAAAATATTTACATACGTCATAAAAAAATTGCAAGCACGAAACTCGCATCTCCACAGGCGGCTGGGGACCGTGTCGATAATTTTTATATGAAGTGATCTCTTAGTGGGCTATTTTATGCCGTAATAAAGTTTTATTACGGAAGAGAAAAGATTTTCGGAGCCTATGTTAAGGCCAACCGGTCGTTGATAACCTGCCGAACTTGGGCTGACGTACCGTTGGCTGGACGCCAATAGCCCAGGCGCACAAGTGTGTACACTTATCTACCGAGCCTCGAGACCCCCACCTTGAACTAATTTCGACCACTGTTCACGGCAAAAGTACATAAATATGCTGACAAGTATTATCATACCGAGGCACGCCCCACTTATTATCTATACAAATAAATAAAATTGGAGTCTCTGTTTGTAATATTAAGATAACCACTTTTTACTAAGTGTATATGGATGTAGGTATACACGGTACTTTATACAAATAAATAAAAATGGAGTGTCTGTTTGTAATATTAAGATTACCACTTTTTACTAAGTGTATATGGATGTATACACGGTACATATACCAAAACAACATTTTTTACAATTTTTGTCTGTCTGTCTGTCTGTTTGTTCCAGCTAATCTCTGAAATGGCTGGACCGATTTTGACGGCACTTTCACTGGCAGGTAGCTGATGTAATAAGGAGTAACTTAGGTTACTTTTATTTTAGAAAAAATCTTTTATTTTAGAAAAATACCTGCGTTAATTTCCGACAGCCACGCGGGCGAAGCCGCGGGCAAAAGCTAGTTGTGAATAAAGCGCTGCCAATGTAGGAGTGAATATACCTCATTATACTAAATCAATGTGGGCACAGGAGAGGAATGTAAATGTGCCGAAATTGGATACATTAATGAGAATTGATTCAAAAGACAATCACCATCCCAAACAACCGTCACGGCGCGCGGTGGTGCTGCGGTGGGCGCGGAGTCATGAATACACAAATGGGGGTTTATTGCGACTCCGCGTTCATTATTACAATTTTAGACTAAATGTTTAAACCAGGTCAACACAAAACATTTTACTCTTCTGCCAGCCTCATGCTTACCTCCTGTCGTCCCTCAGGACGAGGGCCATGTGAATAATTTAAATAAAACACATAAATTGACCAGGAACTGCCTTGCCGAGGAACGAACTTGGGAAGCCGTTAAACAAACTTTTAAATCGAGTTGACATATTAGAACAACAACGCTCGCCAAATTTTCGGCTATGTACATGGCAACATTTAGATTTTTGTTTATAAATTGGCCGTTGTCGCAAATTCTACGGGATTGAAAGTTATTTGGGAACTTTACGCTTTTTTTAAAAGCTATGGTAAAAGTTCTCTTTACCGTACTAAGTGGGTGGCTTTAATTAGGCTATAATATTCCCACTGCTGGGACACAGGCCTCCTCTCGATGAGAGGTAGTGGGCCGTAATCCACCACGCGGGCCCTGTGCGGGTTGCTAGATGTCATATGTCTTCGATAATTTATTTTTAGGACATTCCGGTTTATTCACGGTGTTTTCCTTCACCGTTTTGAGAGCAGTGATGATAAAATCATTTACATAACGTAAAGGGCCTGTCAGGATTTGAACCTGCGACCTAAAACTCGTAAGTCGCGGCCAAATCAACCGGGCTCCCACTGCTCTAGCCTATATGCATGGCCACATATTTAGATTTTTGTCTATAAATTGCTATTGTTGCTAATTCTACGATACTGAACTTTATTTGTGGACTTTAAGCATGATAATTTTACGTCTCCTATTAAAAAGCAACGGCAAAAGTTCCACTAGTTAGACAGCTTAGTTCACGTTTTGTTTTAAGTTCTTACTAAAAACAAACAACTAATATCTAACTGCCACGTTCTGTTTTTGCTATATTAGCATGTAAACGACTACATTAAAAGGGGTTTGTTAACATGTCACAGCAAAACATTGCGAAATTATCCATTGAAATTGTAATTACATTCTCGTTACTCTTTGGCCGGTATTTTTTTAACGTTTGCCTAAACGAATATAAAGTTACCTAAATTAAATGCCCAAGGAACATGTTGTTTACTGGTCTTATTAAGTCGGCACTGACCTATGTGCTGTGTTCACAAAAACCCACTGTTTTAAACTACCTTCGCAGAGGGAGTCATTCCTTAAAAATATCCATTCTGTTACTTCACACCAGAGTGTCGTTAACGATCGCTCTTCTCTGTTCTTCACTTTATGTAAGATTTTTCTCACTTCCATTACTGTCCCAGCCTGTGGTTTATCCCCGGGGGATTCATCCGGGAAATTCATTAATAAATATCTCAGTCAGACACAAGAAGTCATTTATAAAATAGAAAGAACTACGACGCAATCTGAAAAGTCAGTTTGCTACGTTCAAAAAGTACGAAAAAAGTAAAAAAGAACCGGCCAAGTAGGTACCTGTCGGAGCACACAAAATGAAGGGTTCCGTAGTTGGTATATACTCAATATCTTTACTGCTTTACCATGATGTGTACTTAGGTGGTAACTATATAATTTAGAGTATGAAGTTATCAAAAACAAACTTATCATGGTAGTTGGAAAACTTTTTCTCCCATACATCGATATACGTCGCAGTCAATTCTCCAACTGCACTGTATTTTTTTTATGATGATAAAACTACAAATTAACGATTTTCAGAATATTCCCTTTACTTGGACTGAGAAATCTCGCTTCTTGAAAATTTCATGATTCTAGTTTAGCGGAATTTATCCTGTAGGATTGGATTAATTTGTATATATTTTTTTTTGCGAACCGTTTTTTGAGTACTTGAGGATAAACTATTATTTCATCAAAAATTGTGAAAAATAATGCTTCGTTGCTATTCCAAAGGAGCTAAATGCACACATGTATATTGGTTGACATCGGAACTATGGAACCCTTCATTGTGCAGGGTCCGACTTACATCTATCTAGCTAGTTTTGTTAGTAAGGTTTCGTTTTCCGTTCATCTCTTACAAGGCTGTATCTTTTGAATCGTAATAGGTAGACACTTGAAATTTTTACAGAATATACAGTCAGTGCCCTGCATTACCTGACCTCTACTATGATCTCTGCCTACCCTTCGTGGAAACTAGGTTTTTTTATGTGTTATGTAATGATCAGTGGCGTAGCGTGCCTTGGCGGGGCCCCGTATAAAAATTTGTTTGGGGGCCCTTATCAAGGGTAACGATTTCGACGATCCAAAAGTTTTACAAATAAATTAATAACTCTCCTTTCCTTTTTTCGGCAAACTGAAGATAATACATAATTCTACTGAAATAACTACAGTTTTCCTGGCAAAAGATGTCAAGGCAAAAATTAAAATCATGAAGAGGGGCAAATCCCCTGGGCACGATGGGCTCAGCATCGAGCACCTGCAGCATGGTGGGTACCATTTGCCTCGTGTGTTGGCACTTCTGTTTAATCTGTGCCTCGGTCATTCATATCTTCCTCCCGATATGTTGCGGGCTCTGGTGGTACCAGTGGTCAAGAGTAGGACCGGAGACGTCTCGGACAGGTCAAACTATAGGCCGATTTCCTTGGCTACTGTCGTGGCTAAAATACTTGACAGTGTGCTTAATTCACACTTGAAAACTCACATCCAACTGCATGACGCCCAGTTTGGGTTTCGGCCAGGGCTGTCCACAGAAACCGCAATATTTAGTTTAAAACATGCTGTCAAGTATTACACAGACAGGAAAACACCTGTCTATGCATGTTTCCTAGACCTGTCCAGGGCATTTGATCTTGTTTCGTTTAATGTTCTCTGGCAGAAGTTGTCTAATACCATGGTGCCGCCGGAGCTCGTCTCGGTTCTGCGATACTGGTACATGAATCAGGAGAGTCGGGTTCGCTGGGCAGGAGAGCTATCAGAGCCAAGTAGGCCAGAGTGTGGCGTGAGGCAAGGTGGCCTGACATCACCTTTGTTATTTAGTCTGTACATGAATGCACTGATCGAGCGGCTCAGCAGCACACGAGTTGGTTGCTTTATTGATGGAGTCTGTTTCAATAATTTAAGCTATGCAGATGACATGGTGCTGCTGGCCCCCTCGGTCGGTGCGCTCCGTAAGCTTCTCGATATCTGCGAGTCGTATGCTGCGTCTCATGGCCTTGTATACAACGAAGGCAAGTCTAAATACATGGTTTTCAAGTCCGATACCAAGGGACCCTCCACCGTCCCGCCTTTGTTACTAAACGGTCTGGAGTTGCATAGAGTGTACTCTTTTAAATACCTGGGTCACTTGGTCACGGACGATTTGAAGGACGACGCAGATATGGAGAGGGAGCGCAGAGCATTGTCGGTTCGAGCTAATATGCTGGCCCGCCGGTTCTTCCGATGTACGGCTGCGGTCAAAATAACATTGTTTAAAGCATATTGCACGTCGCTGTACTCGGGTAGCCTGTGGTTCAGCTACACTCAGAAGGCCTACAATGCTCTGCGGATCCAATACAACAACGCATTTAGAGTGCTTTTGCGGCTGCCTCGGTTCTGTAGCGCATCTTCTATGTTCGCTGAGGCACGTACCGACTGCTTCAATGCTGTACGTCGTAAGAGGGCGGCGTCTCTGCTAAACAGACTCCGTGGCAGTCCCAACAGCATTCTACGTGCTATAGCCGGAAGATATGACAGCCCGTTGGTGACGTCGCTTGTCACCTGTACACTGTCTGTATTATTAGTTAAGTACTAACATAGGTTAAGATTATTGTTACTAACCCAATGGATTTTTGTTATCCGATCAATAAATAAAATAATAATAATTATCCAATTTTAATAAGTTATTTTACTTAGTGTGCATATTTTTTAAAACGAGAAAAAAAATCACTTAAGCGTTTGATGCGTGAAATGAGCGCCCAGTAATAGAGATTGACGCACCATCTATACTTAATATTATAAAGCTGAAGAGTTTGGTTGTTTGTTTGTTTGATTGAACGCGCTAATCTCAGGAACTACTGGTCCGAATTGAAAAATTCTTTTTGTGTTGGGTAGCCTATTTATCGAGGGAGGCTATAGGCTATATAACATCACGCTATAACGAAGAGGAGCGGAGCAGTAATGAAAAATGTTGCAAAAACGGGGAAAATTTATTCCTTTTGAGAGTTTCCGTTGCGTGCGCTGCGAAAACGACTAAAGTAACGCAAAAATCATGTATGACGGAATTGTTCCTTTTAAAAAGTTCAAAAAAAAAGTCCGCGAGAGCATATGTCTATCTTTTAAGGTTGACTCACTATAGCTCAAAAGGAGCGAGATGCAACGAAAAATGGACGAATACTAGCAGGCAAATCGATGCGACGGGAAGGGTCAGGGGAGCAAAACTTTGACGCGGACGAAGTCGCGGGCAGAAGCTAGTATACTATATAATTAATATTATAAAGCTGAAGAGTTTGTTTGTTTGTTTGATTGAACGCGCTAATCTCAGGAACTGCTGGTCCGAATTGAAAAATTATTTTTGTGTTGAATAGCCTATTTATCGAGAAAAGCTATAGGCTATATAACATTACGCTACAATCAAGAGGAGCGGAGCAGTAAGGTAAAATGTTGCAAAAACGGGGAAAATCGCACGGGTAGGCGATTTGACGCGACGGGAAGGGTCGGGGGAACAAGAAGTGTACATATATACCTAACTAGGACAAGTAATTATTTTACCAGACATAGCTCGAGGAGTTTTTACATGAGCTTAATAATATTACAGGAACATTACCTATAGGTAGGTAAATTTCCGTTATTACGTTTTCGGTAAAGCGTCGTATTTCTTTTTATCCTTCTTCATAAACAACGTCTAAATGTGTTGTATCCGCGACCTCGTGAGCCACGACAACAAACGTTGCCACTCTCATATTATTCCTTTTATAATATTGCTCACAATTTATAACGCTTATGACTTACGCGGCCATTGCTCATTTTAATGACGTGCTGGTTTATTTAAATCATAATGCGATATTTTTCAGTATGTGCGGAATGAGACCTAGCTTAATGAAGTCACTCTATTGAAATTGAACGAATTATGAAACTATTCCCAAGTTTTGTAATTGAAATAAACTGCCTATAGAACACGGAGACTACAAAAAAGGTCGGCTGCTTTTGCCAAAAAAATTAAGTGATGTTCTGGATCTGGGTTGAATGTGTTTGTCATTTATGTTTCTCCCAAATCACATAAAACTACGAATGTTAAACCCGATTTCAATAAAACACATTCCTACTAACTCCTGCGGTACCACATTCGTGACAGTTACATCACTCTCTGAAACGGTTGGCAACTAAGTTTCATATTTCACTTTCAAAATTACTTTTGGGACATAAAAGAAACAAAGTGAGAAAAGGTAAAATATATGATCTGAACAAAATATACGGTTACGTCGCACTTATTTCTCGCCGAATGCAAACGTGTTTTTGTGCGAAGGCCACCATAAGCCATTTCCGGGGACGAGAATTATGGCGGTTCTAGAACCTCTACCAACGTGGAAATCTAAAGAAATCCTTAAAGTTTTTTTCAGAATCAGTATTTTAAACAGAGTTGGAAAAATGTGTTTTGACAAATTGCAGTTCTTAGAGTCGAATATATTTTAGCTTTGAGCGAGCGAGATACTTTATCGGTAAATTTCAAAAGAGCTATAAAGTTTAGAACCATACTAAAGTGGGGAAACTCCCAGTGTAGTATGGAGTTTAAATTTTAGTAGAAATATACGTCACTTTGATTATCTGAAATATCTATTTGATGATATTCCACCACCCGACTTAGTAAAGGACTCGTTTGCCTCATAAACACCAAATGAGGTATTTGAGGAACAGGTTCATTTAAAATTTATCTCTGCCTTGTTGAAGGCGGTAGATTTGAGTCACGCTTGACGCAACACCCTGCAAATATTGAATGGCGGCTGAACGTACTCGTGGTGCCAACGTTCCTTCGCTCACAACACAACAAAGCAACTTAACCTACCTGTTTGTGTAGGCATTTTATGAAATTATAATAATGTCGAGCCGTGTTGGTGCTTCCATGAAAAGGGATGATCTTGCGCTTATGTGTCAGTGCCCGGGGACCGGGTTTTTCGGATAATGTTATTTACGGGTTTAACTCCAAATTCCTGGAATCCCCTCAAGGGTTCAGCAAGCAAATTTTATACAATTTTCATGACATTGTTTTTGGGTGCATACATTTAGCTCCTTTGGAAGATCAACAAAGCTTAATTTTTGATAACGTAAGGCATATCCTTCAGTACACGAAAAACCATCAGGAACAAGCAAATCATTAACCCACGTTCAAAATTTAGCGACGGAGTTTGGAGGACAGACCAAATTACTATCAGATGCTGTCTGGTGTGTGACTGCACTTTATTTAAAGGTAGGTACCGTAGTAACTATGACTTACCAATAAAAAACCAGACGTAAGACTTCCCATACAAGCGGTGTTTGTAGACCTCGCACAGTACACGCCTGGCCGCGACCACGTAGAACAGTCCTACGATGACGCGCGCGTCCTGCCGCCGCAGATTCCGCACCGCATCAGCAGGGTCGGAGAGAAACGACTGCCGCGTCACGATCTCAATGCCAGCCTTCTTACAGTGCGCCTCCAAGTCTTCCACGGTCTGAGAAAAATAAAACAGTCTTAATACTCAATACTAAAAATGTCAGCATTAAATCGAATGTTCATCAAGCTCCCAAATCCAAGCAGTCTACCGTCAGTATTGGTATCACGGATATTAATGTTTCAGTGAAACCTCACGCGTCACTGGTTTCCATTCCGCCTAAATTGAAAGTCAAAGTAAATAAATCACCAGTTCAAAAATCACATGTACCACGATCGACTCGATAGCCTCATTCCAAGGAAATTCGACTCGAACTGAATTTTCTTAACTCCTCAAATCCTGAGTACTAAAGTGGCTGCGGAATAAGTGTTTGTATGTAAATTGGATCGTTGAGGGTTTTTGCTCCGATCCCCGTCAATACGAACGAAAATGAGAAACCTTTATTATACAAATATTTGGGGCGTCAGTTGTTTTTATGTGCGTGAACTCTAGCAAAAATATTTCTTTGCCGCGGTGAAAGCAAAACAGGAGCGCAAGAACGCTTCAAACCCACTTATGCAGAAAAAACCGGGGCCGCTCTAATTACATTGAAACCAGCGTGAAAGGCCTCGCTCCATTCATTGCGAGTAACTATACACACTATACACACTCTCCGTTATGCTCGCGTGCGCTATATAAATACCTGCTCTTACCTGACAAAAACGCCTACAGCCTCAATGCATAAATCTACGGCTACATCATAATATTTCATTTTCACATTCTCATAGAGAACTGGGTCGTTAAAGTTTCAGCTCTCCGTGAACTGAAAGAACTTAAAAAGATTTATTGTTAGACGAAAGCTATGTATTTTATTAAACGTCCACCTCTTTCTCTTGAGCGGAATTAACGCTAAGTACCTCTTAACAGAAAAGGTGGACATTTCGTAAATTTTATTTAGATTAGGTCCGTGTTTGCGATAATACTACATCTAAATTAATCAAGTCTGATTGTTCTTGAATTTATTACGCTTTTCAAGTTCGTTTCACTTCATAATTGTAACAAAGTCGTAGAATTCTTACTGACTCATCATAATTTTGTACCGATATAAATCGTGCACACATCATTTCAGGAAAAGTGTAAAAATTAAATGAGTTCTTGTCAAATTGTTGGTTCACTGGGTGATAAAATGGATTTTAATAACATTTTTATAATACCCACATAATAACATGAAGCTTTAATATTAATATCTCAGTTTTATTACACAAACAAAGGCTCGGAGACACGATAAACAGATAAAAATAAACACGTACGGAACAGAGAGCTACTCATAAATATTCTCAATATAAATATATCTGTTACAGAAAACACTTTCAGTCGACTTCACTCGGATTCGTTTATTCCTGCTACGGCCGCGCTGTCTGAATAAATACCGTTCCATCTATGAAAGTATTCGCGAAGATATGAGCCAGCCGGATTCAGTAAATACTAGTACTCGCTTGTATTATATATTTTCACCCTTTGAATTTCATATTGTGGCTAAAATTGGCCTACAGCGAGATAGGTCGCTACCGGATGTCGCATAGAGGTAAAAAATGTCCAGTTATGTCCATTTATCATGCAAGACGCATTGTTGTCCTGGCTCACTCGGGGGCGATTATTTTCCTTTTATAACCATTGTTACATTATATGTTACGTGGGGGTTTAATACGTCCGGCAATCCTAAACGCCTGTTTACTACTATGGATTGTTAAGTCATAAGCCGGTCTTTTAATGTGTGTTGTAGGAAAACGTTTTTAAAGTAGCAAAGTAATAACGTTTTAAAAGGTTGTTTTATTTTTTGCTAAGTGTAAAATACTTCATGACGTAACGTGATGTTTTATATCATTAAAATTAAGTTTCATGTGGAATCCTACTAGTATTGTAAACGTGAGTTTGGATGTTTAAATGTGCGTGATTTAGTAAAAAACATCCAAAATGTTCGTTACTCAATCACGCTAAAACGACTGAACGGATTTGGATGAAATTGGAAACACGGGTAGTTTCAAACCTGGATTAACACATACGTTAACTTTTATCCCGGTAGTACGGTTCCGTGGGATGATTTTCGACCTCCACGAGGGTGGAGACATTTACAAAAGCTAGGCCATAAAATAAATAATCTAGAGAGCGTTCAAAGGCACTTTCAGTTGTCCGAAAAAGAGTCATGCTTTCACATACTTTTGGAAGCCTTCTCGCATTGATATTGTATATCTCTGAGAGTTCCTAAAAATAAACATCCCTCGTATTTTATTTCCTAACAATGTGTAGATATCGAATAGCCACTACTAATAATGCCTGGAGTATTTTATAGCTAGGTCGCGACGTATCAGAAATATTTCCAATATTTCCTACCCTTGGCCCGTACATCGTTACAGCGAATACTGCCTTTCTTATTGCCGCAAGTTATATTGAATACTCCGTTTACTTGTTATCGATAGTTGGATCGTAGTGCTTTGTCTCATTTATTCTTTCACTTTCAGCCGCAAAAATGCGATTGTGAAGATCAGAAAATCGGCTCAGAGGTTCCCGATACGCGATGAAGTCGAAGCCCAATCGCTGAAGGTCCATCACAAAGATCGTTTGTCACTCGGCAACAAAGCGCTTAGCGTGTCATACTCCACTCGATGTCGATACGAACAACTGCCGATCGAACTATTTCAGTCACGCAAGAACAGTGAAACAGCCGACACGATATGGTGCCCCTACGTAATCACATGCCGCCATCACTCCGTATTATCAGCGTGTTCACTGTTCCACAGGTTGAATTATAGAAAGTTAATGTATTGTAAAGATAACACATGTAACAAACGAAGACGGTGTTAGTTTGTAACTACTCTGAATAACAGACGAATGTGTTTTCCCTTTATGCCATTTATCTCGTTCTACAATACCCCAAGCATCGAAATCTATTATGGCGGTTGAAACGGTTCGAAACGGGAGAATAAATTTAAGTTTGCCCATAAAATGGAAACGTTTTATCAAGGGAGACATGGCAGCGGAGACGCGAACTCGGCCCGGTTCGTTGCGGCCACAATTACTTTTCTATTTCTTATGTAAACCGTCATTCTATCTTCTTACGCTTGTTTGGTTGCACCGGAACAAAGCTGGGACTAAGATTTTTATTGATTATGAATTATAATATATTTCGATATTCTGGGCTTTTATATTGGTATTAAGCTTTGTCTGATTTTTTGCTTGATTATAGTTTTCATTGTATGTTTTGGAATACGGATGCATGCTTAGCTGATATATAACAAATAATTTTATTTAATTTTCGGTGTCTCGTAATGTTAATTACTTTGCATACCTATTATTGTATAGAAACAAGTTTATTTAACTAAACAGATAGCTGTGCTGCTAGGGAGTTTGTTGCCCCACTTCTTCTTCTTAGCTAAAGCACTAGGAGTGGTGAAGAGCGGGCGATTTTGGGGGAACTGTTTTAAATAAATGGCTTTAGATTTAGATTTTAGGAACATTTTATGTTTGAGTGCATTTAAACATAGCTATATCATGTACTTACTGATATAAAAACTTCCTCTGCTTGCTGTAAGATGGCGATCCTCGACCAGCCGAACTTCTGCATGAGCTTGATTCGCGTTGGGTTGTGGACTGTGGCTGATGGATGCGTGCGGAATAGCGTAGGAAAGCGCGCGCGGTCCGACAGCGCCGGCGATGAAGCACCGTAGCACAGCTAAAATAAAAAGTAATGTCAAAGGATATGTCATACTTTATAAGAGTTCTATAGTGCTAAAATCGTGGGAATAGTTCCGTGAGGTGCAAGACGTAAATTATAGCTCCATTCCATTTCTTCCCGTGGGTGTGGTAAGAGACGACTAAGGGGCTTACTAGAGAATGGGCGGCAACGTTCTCTATTCATTTTACCACCACACTGCGAACGCCAACCCGCCTGCCAAACCTGGTGATTATGGCAAACCACCCCAAATTGGGGGATTGACTATGTCCAGCAGTGGACGTCTTTCGGCTGAATGATGATGATAGGTTTTGCCCATACACACAAAAATCTGAGATCCGAAGAATTTTCCCTCATTTGGTCAAAGCACATTAGCCGTTACACGGTAATGTCTACACAAAGATAATAAAAATTAATTGTTCCGCCACCCTCTTTATGGGAATTCATTTTGCACTTGACAGAATTTATGTCACAGTCGAACATAATGTGGCGATTTCATAACACATCTAAAATTGCTTTGCGCATATTCGTAGGAATCGTGTCGCTCCGAATCTCATGGGAGTGACAAAATAATATAAGGGTGTATTCTCCAGTTCGGTTTGAAAAATGATTCTGTTTGGAGAGCCTTTTATTTACGTCTCGAAGTAAGAAGTACAAAGTTTATAGACCGAATAAAAGTTAACACAATTCATTTACGTGGAAAATTCGTTTAGAGCGGCTCGCTAACATTATCAACTTGTTCAGTAACTTCTTAAACGCTGAACAATCTAATTAATTAATACTCCAGTGAAACAGATACCTAAAAACGAGCGTGACTGAACTCATTACTATAAAAACGCTGTTGGTCTATCCAACCCTAATATTCATGAAAGGCCCTCCGGATTCACTCGAACACCATTAACCAATCAAAACACGTTATGGGAATGTTCCCGCTGACCCTCGTTTATGTGCAGAAAGTTTTTTTTTATACCTTCCAGCTGTTTTTCTTTTATTGGAGTTCGAGCGGATTTTAGACTGTTTTGGTTTAAAGCCCGGATTTATGATTCACTGAAAAAAGTAAAGCATTCAGCCTAGAGCTGCCGTATGAGAATATTGTAGGCAAATGTCTTGGCATTTTGCCAAAGGTTTTGTCTTCATCAGAAATAGTCGGCTCTCATAATAATCATGAATCATGTGTTACCTAAGCAAAGCTTGTAAAGTTGTTACATTTAACGTCTACATGAAGTTCAAGGTGAATGTGTAGGGGTCTACTAGGACCGATGCCTGCCGGGGTCGCGTGATTGCTCGAAAGAGATACCGTGACCCTGGCACATGGGCAACTGATGGAACACGGGTGGGTTTTAGTCAGTAAAAGTCTGACACGCCCTCCCGCTCCGCCCAGAGCGGGAGAAGTCATTTGATGACTTCCCATCCTGAAAAAAAAAAAAAATTCCAGGTGAACAAAAAACCGTGCAAGACTTATTGTTCCAGTAGACTTGTTAAGTCTAGAATCTCTCTCAAATACTTTTGTTTTGCCAAAGGGTAGTCAGATAAAGCTAGTTGCCAATTCCAAAGTGTAGTAGGTACCTATGAAGGGCTTGTGGATAAGTAATAACAACCGCACGGGTTGATTGTTCAGGTTAAGCTATGCTTGCCGCGGTTTGTCCGTGGATGGGTGACCATATTTACATACCAAGACCCTTCCGTGCCTCGAAAAGCACGTTAAGCCGTTGGTCCCAGCTATTTTTCGTAGATCTTAGACAGTCATTACGGGTCGTCAGAAGTCCGTAAGCCTGACAACCAGACTTACTAAGGGGTACCGTATTACCCAGTAACTGGGTTGTGGAGATCAGATAGGCAATCGTTCCATGTAAAATACTGGTACTCAGCTGCATCCGGTTAGACTGAAAGCCGACCCCAACATAGTTGTGAAAAGGCGAGGCAGATGATGAGCCTATGAGATGAGATGATGTACCTATGAAGAAGAATGCCCAAGAAACTCGACGGACACTCCATTCAATCATAATACATACATATATGATGAACTCACGCCCATTCGGAGACAGGCCTGTTGGTCTAGTGGTTAGTGACCCTGACTGCTATGCCGGAGGTCGTGGGTTCGATTCCCACCCAGGACAAATGTTTGTGTGATGAGCACGATCATTTGTTCTGTGTAATTTATCTATAATATGTATGTATTTAGAAATATATAAGTATGTTTATCAGTTGTCTAATACCCATAACACAAGCTCTGCTTAGCTTGGGACTAGATGGCGTTGTGTGATAGTTGTGGAATATTATAATATTATTATTCCCATGGGGGTAGGCAGAAAATAAGTGGCGCTAAGTAGTCGTTTACGTTAATGCATCTGGTCAGACACGCATGCCGGTTGCGTGCTACGCACTTGACCTTTCTGAAGAACATCAGCAGTAAGGTCGCTATATATCCTCCTAGGGCGTCCCCTCTCGGCATTTCCCCTCGCATTTGCTTTGTAAAAACCTATTGTTAGCCACCCTTCATTCAGGATGAATAAAGGGCGATTATCATTCCTCTGCCTATCATCCATAGTCACACCACACATGCTTTGCAAAAAACGCATTCCCACAGCATTTATTTTACTTTCATGCTTCTTTAAGTAGGTGCCTACACTTATGTATGGAAGTTAATGTTTGGAGTGGCCCAAACATTCACTTTCATACATAAACGTAGGCACCACAGCACATCATTGTTAACAGCCAGTTGAGCCTTTTCATACATCAACTGGTTGGTCACAGTCGCATGTAGAGCACCATTTACTTTATTTCACGCATTTACTCTCCTTTCCACATCTTTCTACATCTTTCCATTACTTGCAAACAGACTCCCGAAATATACGAACTCATTTGCTCCACACTCTTATAATTTATTTTCACATCACACATCAGTACATTCTCTTTTCTTTAAACCATCGTTATCTTATTAACATTTATATTCACCCCTTCATCTTAAATGCTTCATCTATTACAGTCAACATATCTTGCAACTGTTCTGATGACAATGCAAGTAGTACTTGATCATCTGCGTAGAGAATGCATTTCAAAATAAAATTTATTCATTTATGTTGAATTTATATATGAGAGAACGATGTAGAAAAACGTGCGCATTAAAAGGGTCCGTAAAAAGAAAAACAATTCCGAAATTAAAAATGACCAGTCCCTAGTGACGGTGCCCGTTCACGAACATGCCGTATGGCTCACAGCACCATTCAGCTCAACAATTTTTTAAGGGAACCTAATGATCCAACACACGCCACCACCAGCGAGACATTTGAGTAAGCACAGTCTTAGCCGCCAGGGCACACAACTCTGGCTGTCCTACTCATATAATGAATTTATATTTACTAGAAACGTTAGTCGATAATCTTCTGACTTGGCACAAGAAAACTTTTACCCTCGCTCCTTAGAGGACAAACTTCGAATAATCCCTGTAACGGGGACATGTGTCAAAAATATATAACCAGTCTGAAAAGTTAACTCTCGAAGGTCGGGTTTCGAAAAAAGATAAAATTGTTTGTATAAAAGATTGTTAGTGCTAAATATTTAAAAGTAAAGTATCCCTAAATTATAACTTGTTTAAACTTATATAGCTTTAAATTGAGTTTGGAAACTCGAAACGTTAGAAGATTTGGGTAAGCCCAGTAGGGAATTGAGTTGTATGAAAGTTTTAAAAGTCATCATCTGCGTAGCTTTTTCCCAACTATGTTATGGTCGGCTTCCAGTCTAACCGGGTGCTGCTGAATACCAGGATTTTACGTGGAGCGACGGCTTATCTGACCTTTACAACCCAATTACTGTTAAATGCGATAAAAACCCGTTGGTAAGACTTATTTTTGTGGGTGGGAAATCACCGTATGACGTCTCCCGCTCTGGGCGGAGCGGGAAGTGTTAGAATTTTACTGACTAAAACCCACCCGTGTTCCTTCAGTTGCATATAAAACCCACCCATTTTTCTTCAGTTGCCTAAATGCCAGAGCCACGGTAACTCTCTCGAACAAATTTCACGACCCTGGCAGACCCGTTGGTAAGACTGGTTGTCAGATTTTTGGGCTTCAGACGAGCCGTAATGACTGTCAAAGATCCACAAATGACAGCCGGGACCAACAGCTTAACTTGCTTTCCGAAGCATGGAGGAGTTCTCGGTCGGATCACTGACTTAGTGTATAAAAATGGAAACGCATCCACTGATCGACCGCAGCAAGCGTAGTTTAATCTGATGGATCGACCCGTGTTGCTGTTCTTACTGAGATATAAACCTCTGAAGTGAGAGATTTAAAAGTAAGAGAAGTAAATAAAGTAGGTACTTACAACCATGAGGTTCCACATCTTGGCGGCTTCAGCGACGGTGGTGCATACTGTGGAGCAGCCGGCTAGGAGTAGCAGCTTCTGTGGTGGGTTGTACAGGAGGTTGTACATCACGCTCGCCCCCAGACCCGGTTCGCACTGCCAATCAAAGGTGACAAATGAGTTTCATTGGATCTTTATTAGCAAACAGTTTTAAATTTAACAGTATGCAGTAGCCGTAGGTGAGTTTCTTTAACCATCTTGATCAAACGCATCGAGCGCGTTCGACACTCCGATTGGCCCTGGTTTTGTGAAGGACCAATCAGAGCGCCGAATGCGGTCGTTGCGTTAGATCGAGATAGTTAAATGAAACTCACACTAATGCCACAGCTCTGTTAGTGTGAGTGTGAAGCGCGTCAATCATTTGTTGGTCTACGTTCGTTAACTAAGTTAATGAACAAACACGAGACATAGGTATGTACATTCAACTGTTTCTACATTTTGAATGTGAAATGTGATTGTTGTAGTTTACCTGTGTACTTAATACCAATTTGTTTACATTCATACCTATATTTGATGTGATAAATACTTATAGGGCTTGAATTTAAAGTGCTCTAACAGTAGTTGTTGTTGTTATTAGAACGAATAGCAGCTCCATAGGTTTATAATTTTAAAATATATTAAGTTTTAAACTCTCTCCTCTCCTTATAAAAACAACTTTGAAACAAATATAATAAAAAAAATTGACGTATAAACTTTTCACGAATATTATTTAACTTTTTGCACTTTTATATTCGTCTTAATATAATCGATTCTTTGTTTATTAATATGTAAATGATTTGTCGAAGGTTTTACGGTCTCGATAGTTTGAATAAATGCATTAAAAGTAACATAGAACCATCGATCTAGTGATTGATGTATACAACCAAATTAATTAATCATTAATAAGTAAAGGTATTGAAGTAACTAAGTTAACGTAGGTCCTTATTTATTCTACTAGCGAAGTTCCATCAAACTTGAAAATAACGTCAGAATTGAACCTTTACGCCCTATTAAATCTTCACTCCCACTAAAATAGCCACTCAAAACATTAAATAAATAGACCATCGAAATTCGCAAGGAAATGTACATTCATATTCATGAATGACGCAATTGTTTAACGTGTTACGATAAGTTAATTGGGTTCCAAAGAGCTCTCTGATTGGTCGTAATTAAGGGGGCGCATGTAGTCCGCGAATGAGAGCCAAGACTTTTTAATTAATTAGTGAATTTGACCACATTACGAGATAAGGAAAGGTCTACTTAAATATAATTACGGTAGCCCATTTAATCTGATTCGATATCCCTTAGTAAGTAGAACCTATATGCTTGTATATTCGAGATATATTGAGTTTATGCGGCGATGTTGAACTTCTCGTGAGAGGAAAGTAATTAGGTAGCCAGTGAAAAGCTTTACCCTGCTTCGGAGCTCGTGTTTTTTTATTCAATTTTCGATGGCCAATGTTCAGCTAGTTGGAGTTTTTAATATAAAAGCCAGGTAAATTAATAGTCAATGGAAAACTTGTATAGTGAGCACGTAGTTTAAAAACTACATTTCCCGCTAGTTTGTGAATATGCAAAACAGTTTACATGGTAGCGGTTTATGAAATTGGTTGGTTAACTCTTAATAATTTTATGCTCGTCTCAATACAATAGATTTTTAGGTTATTAATCTGTAAAAGGTTAATTAATCTTTAAAAGTTTTTACGGCCGCGATAGTTTTATTTAAATTCATTAAAAGTAAAAAGAACCAACTATTTATATTAAATTAATTAACCATTAATTAAAATTGAGTATGGTATCTATTAATTTCATTTCAGAATAATTATAATTATTCAAATACCTAAACGATAGCTATTATTCCGATTTTACAAACAGTAAATATGTATCAGAATTTATAATTGAGTCTCATTTTGTTTAATATTAAATATGAGTTTGCATAATGAAATTAAAATTATTATAATGACAAAACCACGCAGAATTTTATGAATACTATTTATAATTAACTAGGCGGTTTTATCAATTTATCATAAACGATCAATTATTATAGGTTTACCTCACTAGTCCAGTTTAATTAATTTTTTTTAGGTTGTGTCTTTCTTTACAATGCATCATCATAGTCGGCGAAACACGTCCTTTTATTCCATAATTCTCTATTATCGTCGTCTCGATAGTCACCCCAGTTTCAGCCACGTTAAAAGAAATAAGTACTAAACTTACCATAGCAAAGAAAATATTTTTGATACCTACATAATTTATTTTGTCATTAAATGTTTAATACTATTTCCTTCAATTATGGCGACCACATTCTTTTTTTAATTTTCGGTTTACCTAGTCTGTTTATGCGGCCTGTATTAAAGATACCGAATGACCTATTTTGTTTATTGTTATCACTAAATAATAAAAACTACGTTAAAATATTTATATTAGTCTGTTCTGAATTTAAATTAAGATATCATAAGGCCAGTTTTGTGGGTGGTCTCTGGTCAGTATCTGCTAGAGTATTTATAACCGACGAAAAAAAGCGAAGGAGGTTCTCAAGTCGACGCGAATTTTTTTTTAAGTGTATGACTACGCATAACTTTTTACAGAGTGGTCCGATTTTGATAATTCTTTTTTTATTGGAAAGGGTATATCCCGAAGGCGGTCCCATGTAAATTTGGAAAATATCCAACCCTAAGGGTAGGAAAACAGGGGATGATTGATTATTCACTCAATGATTGTAAGGTATGACTTATGATATGAGTCATAACTTCTTACAAAATAGTCCGATTTCGCAAGCATGTAGTAATTAGTAGATTATAAAAAAATATAAAATAACAACTTTTTAACTAAAAATTAAACCACCGAAAAAACTGAAAAGTAAAAAATAAGAAGTTAACTGTTGCTACTGGTTGACCAAATACCAACAATGAACAATGGATTAAATTCACATGCCGTTTAAAAACTGATTTATTTATTCCATGCGTTTTTTTTTTGCATGCACTCTATCATTCTGAGAAATAAAAACTTTTTAACTAAAAATTAAACCGCCGAAAAAACTGAAAAGCAAAAAATAAGAAGCCTAAATAATTTTGAGTCGGCGCCAAACAAGCAAATGAATTAATTTGGTTTGGTTCTTTCTATAAATTTAAGGTAATTTAGTGATACTTGGTCATTGATTGTTTAGCGCCGACTCAAAATTACTTAGGCTTCTTATTTTTTGCTTTTCAGTTTTTTCGGCGGTTTAATTTTTAGTTAAAAAGTTTTTATTTCTCAGAATGATAGAGTGCATGCAAAAAAAAAACGCATGGAATAAATAAATCAGTTTTTAAACGGCATGTGAATTTAATCCATTGTTCATTGTTGGTATTTGGTCAACCAGTAGCAACAGTTAACTTCTGATTTGAAAATAGAATCATCAACGTTTGGGCCCAAGGTAAGTACGCATGAAATAATTAACTGAAATAAATATGTTGAGTTTTATTCTCACTGTTAAACCTTCACAAAACGGTTATTTGCCTTGTTAATATTTACGTGGTTGACACTCACTCTTACTGCCTGCTATGACTTACGGATCGGGAGCTTGGACACTCACGGTACGC
This sequence comes from Aporophyla lueneburgensis, assembly GCA_932294355.1. Classification (NCBI taxonomy): domain Eukaryota; kingdom Metazoa; phylum Arthropoda; class Insecta; order Lepidoptera; family Noctuidae; genus Aporophyla; species Aporophyla lueneburgensis. Next base: position 13,437,598 of record OW028737.1, read on the forward strand.
TGGTCCATACATACAGTCACTCAGCGAGCTATGGAACGAGTTATTCTTGGAGTATCTCTGAGGTATAGAAACCGGAATCAGGTGATTCGGCAGAGAACTAAAGTTGTCGATACAACTCACAGTGGCAGCAGCAACATCTGACAAAAACTGGGAAAATTGCGAGAGCAAGTTCCAGATGTTATCCCCATTGAGATGAATTATTTATTGATATTGTATGTATTGTGTATGGATTGTGAGGAAGCAATAAAAGCTTTTATTATTAGATATTATAAAAGAGCGTCGCAATTTTTCTTAGCACATTTTAGAAATCGAATAAGGAGTAGGCAAATGATATACCTTAAATTGGAGCTTCAATCATCAATCACGTGAACATTGACAATTGCAACTGATGTTTCAAAGAAGGTAACCTATGTTTTGTGAGACCATGTTCAGTTGAATGTTTAAAAAAACTTTCAATCCTTTGTACCTACTAACATTATCATAATGATGTATTTTATTAACAAAGCATAGGGTTAATTAGAATCATGTGTACAAACACGGCCTGAACGTTATCAAATTATTTCAAAGATGCCTGATTTCGGGTGTAATAATGTCAAATTTTGCGCTCAATAAATTATTTTCTCATCAAGATGTTATAATGAGAAATTTTATGCCCTAATGATGCCTTATATAGGTATACTAGCTTTTGCCAGCGGCTTCGCCCGCGTGGAGGTCGGAAATTATCCCGCGGGAACGTACTACCGGGATAAAAAGTAGCCTATGTCCTTTCTCAGGCTCTAAACTATCTGTATACCAAATTTCATTTAAATCGGTTCAGTAGTTTTCGCAGGAAGGCGAGACAGACAGACAGACAGACAGACAGACCGACAGACAGAGTTACTTTTGCATTTATAATATTAGTATGGAAGTATGGATAGTATGGATAAGTATATAAGTATATAAGTAATGTGTTATAAGGATAAATATATATATATATCTTATACCTTTATACGAGCAATTCTTGTATATATATATATATATATATATATATATATATATATATATATATATATATATATATAATCTGAATGTCGGAAACGGCTCCAACGATTTTCATAAAATTTAGTATACAGGGGGTTTCGGGGGCGATAAATCGATCTAGCTAGGATTCATTTACCAAAAAAAAAAAAATACCGAGCAAAGCTCGGTCACCCAGATATTAATATATAATGACTCTTGAGGTTATCCTCAATAATTCCTCCCTACTATGTTATCACTTCCCCTCCGCAAATTTCATTACCTTCAACCGGCGCGGAAATTCTATCCAATAGAATTTTCTTCCTGAACCATTCATAAATTCTCAATAATTGAATCGAACGTCAGCATCACCAAGAGAGTTGGTTGCAATGTCATAAGCCTATGATTTTAGTTCATCGGGATTTATGGTACTTTCCACTTCGATAGAAATACGATCCCTTTTTGTTAATTAGAGGGCCGTAGTCAGCTGGGAGGGTTTTAACTTGGCAATCCATTAAGTTGGTACTTGTCATTCTGAATGAAGAGCGACACGGTGACAACACGTTATGCACATTAAGTTGATTGGAATTATAATTGGCATTTTCGTAACTTTGCTGCTGACGAACTTAAATTGTCTACGTATAATTAAGTTTCACGTTACCAAGTAAATTTTCATTAGAAGACCCAATTTCGGCAGTAGATTATATATGAATTTGCAGAGCTAATAATGATTACCAACGGGCATGACCGAAAACTGAAAAAAGCTCATAAATTGTCGCACACAATACACACATATTGGCACATGAAAGTAATTTATCGACTCCCTTGGTAAATGGATGATTAATGAATCACACATACCTTGCTATCGTTGCTGTGAATGTATAATTTGAAGCCGGACAATAAATCAGAGCGCGCGTTGACATCGGCGAGTGCGAGCTCGGCCGCGGGCTTGCAGGCCTGCCCGCCCTGCCAGCCGCCCTCGCCCTCCATGGGGAAAATGCCGCCAATATGGAGGTCCCCGTCACGCCGGCCCTCGCTGTACCCGCCGCCGCCGCACCCGCTCAGCCACAGCACCAGCAGCGTCCGCGCCCGCCCGCCGCCTCGACATCGCCGCCGCCGCACAACACACTTGGCAACAACGAATAATTGCACTAATGTCTTCACTAACAACGCTTTAATATCACAATACACTGTTCTAGTTCGAAAACTAAACATATTATACACATCACTTTTTAATTTGACTAGCGGACGCTTTGAAAAATTAAAGTTTACTCGCACCCGCGGCAGGGAGACGGTGGCGTTTTGATATAAACGTGATATCACCCGTAGATATTGTAGACATAGCCTAATAAGCGTTAATTTTTCTATAAAATATGGCATCGAGTGTGCACGGGGGCCCGGGGGGGCGCGCCCCGCCGCGGCCACTGCGCGACCCTCGGCGCCCTGCAGGGTCATCGCTCGCGGCGGGGACATGCTGTCATTGTTCACCTCTCCGAGCATTTTCCATGCTCTCTCCTGTAACAAACAAACATTCCGTTTTCATTTGAGTTGCAACTTTGTGAGCTTTTGAATAGGTTGTTATTTTTAAATTCCAACGTGGAATCAGTTTTGTTCACAACAAAGCTGACACAAGATGAAGGTGGATTATGTGACTGTAAGTAGTGAGTACTTACATATGTGGATACTATGTGCAGCTCAAGCGCTTCAACCAATTTGGTTAAATGAGATGTTGGAATCGTATTCGGGAGCGAGTCATTAAGCTTAATTCAATAGACCGCTAGCAGCTAATTCGATTGTAGAAATGTTCTAAATTCTATCCAAATAGGCGTTAAAAACCAGATAAACTGGCCATTTTAGCCAAAATTGGGGCAATGTTTTGTTTACATTAATTTAGGACTGGTTAGCCAGTGGTCTGCCACAGCAGTACATGTTCTAATATAACTGTTCCGTGATTTATGTATTCCGTGTTGCGTCATAATCCGCTGTCATTGGATGGTAATTGGCGAAAAAATAATAAAACTGTTAAAGCAACAACGAAATAATATAACTTAATAAACAACTACGCCCTAATTTATTCGTAGACATTCATTATTCGCTTTTAATACATAGGTAAGGGAGGTTTTTCACATCTTTATTTCCCGTAAGAATAGAACAATCGATAGAATAACTATTTAACGTTGATTACAGCCTTCATATTAAATTTATCTTTGACTTCTGATATTAGATTGGAGTCGTCAAATTCTCCATCTGTGTCTAAATTGTACAAGTTGAACATTTTCATATCTCTATTGTGCAAATGTTGCCATTCATCGATATGAAAGTGATGTCGGCAATAACGCGAGTTTCTGTTCAATATTGACGTCTGGCGCGGCTTTAGAACCACTTAGTCGATAGCTGTAGATCACAATAGCAGACTCCGACGCTGCTACTTTCAAAAAGAGGTCCATTCTCTCCAAATGTTAGGGTATGGAATGACTTTTGCCCGATGAAGAAAAACAAATAGTACCGCTGAAAAAAAAAATCCATTGAGGTTGACAACCGTTGCTAACGATTGACGAGATCTGATCAATCGCTAGTGGGTTACCAACCCAGTTCTAAATCATCATCTACCTGGCCCTTTCCTATGTTTGGATCGCCTTCCAGTGTTGCCAGATTCTGCTGAATATTTAAGGCTCTAGCAGACAAACATGACGCGACAACGCGGCACAACTTTATTAGAATACTTTCCATGAAATTTTCATTGAAATTATTCGGCGCGTCACGCCGGTCTGTTGGACCCTTTACATAAAGCGACTGCCTATCAGACCCCTAAAACCCAGATGCTCGGTAATGCGGTTACTAATTATTTATTTATTTAATCACAATATCCATAGCTCTTTAACAATTTCACTTAGGATAAATAAACAAATCTTGCAGCCAATTACGGATTTACAATTTAATAACTACACTTTATCAGAAACAAACAGGATGTCATGCTAGCACCTTCCTGCCGGGGTCGCGTGATTGTTCGAAAGAGATACCGTGACCCTGGCATATGGGCAACTGATGGAACACGGGTGGGTTTTAGTCAGTAAAAGTCTGACACGCCCTCCCGCTCCGCCCAGAGCGGGAGAAGTCATTTGATGATTTCCCATCCTGAAAAAAAAAAAAAAATGCTAGCACCTTCTAAGCATGTCTCAGTGTGCAGTGTGTGTGGGTGGTGGTATAACGCATTATTTATATATAACACGTCTTGCTATGGAAGAGCGGACACGCCAAATACAGACACCTTAAAGAAGGACCCATTTTTTTATGAATTTTGTTTATTACCAACCCAAATACTTCTACTACATAACAATAAAGAATTATTGACTAGGTTTTACTAAAGATTCACGACTCGATTCATAACGGTTACCCATAGCGATCAGTAAAATACAGAAACCACGACCTATTCAGTAAGAATTCCTGCTGGCGGATATAAAAAGCCTGATAATAATCGACTCTCCGTAATCGTACCGCAATGAAACGAGAAGTCAATGATTCGTAGCTTATTCCTTTGTAGTACCGCTAATCAATGAAAGGAAATGGTGTTCAATTAAAATGACGATTTTGCCAACCAAAACGTTTAAATTTGAGTGGCGTCTTTTATTTATCAGCGTTCTAATAAACATTGGGATATCGTTGATTCACTTCGTTGGTTGTTTGAGAAATTAATAATTTCGACCTTTTTGAAATCTTAATTATTCTTGATGTTTATTATTACCATACATTTATTATATTATACTTTATACAAATAAATAAAATTGAAGTGACTGTTTGTAATTTCAATACTGAATGCATTTGAAAGTACTTGTATGGGCTTAACATTTTTTCTGTCTGTCTTTTCCAGCTAATCTCCTAAACAACTGGACCAATTTTGACGGGTTTGTGACTGGCTGCTGTGAGATAGCTGATGTGTTAAGGAGTACCACAGGCTATTCTTTGATATTTACCGACATTTACGCAGACGATGTCACAGGTAGCTATCTTATTTATAATGATTAAAACTGCTATTTAACAAAAACCATGACACCAGCAGGCACTGAACGAATTGACTTACTGGCTTTAGGATAATTAGGTATTATTACGTATATTCTTTAGTTAAGGTGCTTACTCTCCTTATATCTATCCCATACCTCTCCCATGAATAAAAATTACAACACAGTTGTCATCAACCCTTTCAGGGTCGAAGCCTGCCAGGGTCGCGAGATTGTTCGAAAGAGACACCGTGACCCTGGCACATGGGCAACTGAAGGAACACGGGTGGGTTTTACTCAGTAACAGTCTGACAATCATTTGATGATATCCCATCAAAAACATGTAAAAGGTGTCATCAATGTCTTTGAGTTCAATTGAAGTAGTTTGGACCAGCAGTTTGTGTACTTTAGTTTTAACTAAATAACTGTATAAAAATAAAAAATAAACACAAAACTTATACAGAATATTTAAGCGAATAATTAGATAAGCAGTTTTAATGTATAATTCAATACAAAAGATAAACAAATAGGTTGACTTATTATTTTTAGACTGTAAATAAATGGCTGATATTATATTATATCTAAAAACAGATGGATAGGAATAATTTAAATATTTAGTAATTATGAAACTCATAAAAGCGCTCTTCCTCTCTTCCACTTATTTATTTATTTCCTTAAGACTAACAGTTAAACAAAACAGACTAAGAAATGGGAAATGTGCCTGAAAGCATAATGAACAAAATAATAAAGGCAGAAATCGATGAACATACAGTACTGTTAACAAAAGGAGTAAACCGCCTAAGCCAAAACTTATACAAATTAATGTTACAATATCTGGATGACCGAGCTTTGCTCGGTATTTTTTGGTAAATTGTGTTTAAAATAATAAGTTTATGTTCAAATTGATTATCGATAAAGTTGGTCATTGAAAACACGAATAAAACGACATTTTATAAAAATGAGTCCTAGCTAGATCGATTTATCGCCCCCTAAACCCCCTGTATACTAAACATGAAAATCGTTGGAGCCGTTTCCGAGATTCAGATTATATATATATATATATATATATATATATATATATTTATCCTGCTAATGATATGGCGTCCCACATAGCCCGAAATGCATTTAATCTGGCGTCCACCGGCTTTAGACGTCCGCATACCGGACGCCACTTTTTTAGTCAGTGTTACTTTGGTCGTTTTGGCTCTAGCGACCTGTACAACAAAAATTGCTGGAAGGCAAAAAATCACTGAAGCGCTTGCATTTGTATAACTAAAACTTCCGCGAAATCCCGCATCAGCGGTGCGTCGCTCGTGTAGCGCGTATATCGACAGTGCATATACTCATCTAAGACACTTTCGATAAAGCCGATTATTTGGCGTCCAATTGCGACGTTGCCAAACCGACTGTATTTGAACGGTTCGAAATATTTTATAAATGAAAACAACAAATCAGTTATACACAGTTTGCCGAAGTTGCCACATACGTATCGCTGCTTATTTGACGCTCGGTTGCAAAATAAGTATTGTGCCCTCACTTGTGAAAATCAGGTGTTGGCCATCCGTAAATTATACAGCTATTTGAAGTCGATTATATGATTTTGATTATATTATACGTTCGGAATATGCTTAGCACACCTAATAACAATACAACAATCTAATATCTAATATTTTCTTAAAATTAATTATGTTAGATCTGAAAGTCACAAAAGTAAATTGTCATTAATACGTTGAATAATACTAATTATTTTACGTAATTTTTAGGGATTGATTTTTAAAGTTTTATAAATACAGAAAACTATTTCAATTGTTTTCACCTGTCATACCTATTTTTTTTTTTTTTTTTTTTTATATTCCACAACTATCACACAACGCCATCTAGTCCCAAGCTAAGCGGAGCTTGTGTTATGGGTACTAGACAACTGACAAACATACTTATATATTTCTAAATACATACATATTATAGATAAATTACACCCAGACACAGAACAAATGATCGTGCTCATCACACAAACATTTGTCCTGGGTGGGAATTGAACCCACGACCTCCGGCATAGCAGTCAGGGTCACTAACCACTAGACCAACAGGCCTGTCATCTATAGGGTAACCCATCTGTCTATAATAAAATAGTAATCTTAAATTTATGTGTGTTTATTTCATTATTTTTCCTTGCGACTGTAGAAAAATACACGGATGTCGAATATGGTGCGGCATGAATAGTATGTACCGTCAACTGAAGTTCGTTTATGGCTTCAAAGCTGCGCGACACATATACGGATGTCAGTTTGACGCATACTTTTCATACTGTACGATATTTGACGTCCGTATACATGAATCTATGGCACTACGTTAGAAAAATAATCGGACGTCGAATATGGTGCGGCATGAATAGTATATACTGTCAACTGACGTCCGCATATAGCTTCAAAGCTACGCGACACTTATACGGATGTCGGTTTGACGCATACTTTTCATACTGTACGATATTTGACGTCCGTATACATGAATCTGTGGCACTACGTTAGAAAAATAATCGGACGTCGAATATGGTGCGGCATGAATACTATATACTGTCAACTGACGTCCATATATAGCTTCAAAGCTACGCGACACTTATACGAATGTCGGTTTGAAACATACTTTTCATATTGTACGATATTTGACGTCCGTACACATGAATCTATGGCACTACGTTAGAAAAATAATCGGACGTCGAATATGGTGCGGCATGAATAGTATATACTGTCAACTGACGTCCGCATATAGCTTCAAAGCTACGCGACACTTATACGGATGTCGGTTTGACGCATACTTTTCATACTGTACGATATTTGACGTCCGTATACATGAATCTGTGGCACTACGTTAGAAAAATAATCGGACGTCGAATATGGTACGGCATGAATATTATATACTGTCAACTGACGTCCGTATATAGCTTCAAAGCTACGCGACACTTATACGGATGTCGGTTTGACGCATACTTTTCATACTGTACGATATTTGACGTCCGTATACATGAATCTATGGCACTATGTTAGAAAAATAATCGGACGTAGAATATGGTGCGGCATGAATACTATATACTGTCAACTGACGTCCATATATAGCTTCAAAGCTACGCGACACTTATACGAATGTCGGTTTGAAACATACTTTTCATATTGTACGATATTTGACGTCCGTACACATGAATCTATGGCACTACGTTAGAAAAATAATCGGACGTCGAATATGGTGCGGCATGAATAGTATATACTGTCAACTGACGTCCGCATATAGCTTCAAAGCTACGCGACACTTATACGGATGTCGGTTTGACGCATACTTTTCATACTGTACGATATTTGACGTCCGTATACATGAATCTGTGGCACTACGTTAGAAAAATAATCGGACGTCGAATATGGTGCGGCATGAATATTATATACTGTCAACTGACGTCCGTATATAGCTTCAAAGCTACGCGACACTTATACGGATGTCGGTTTGATGCATACTTTTCATACTGTACGATATTTGACGTCCGTATACATGAATCTATGGCACAACGTTAGAAAAATAATTGGACGTTGAATATGGTGCGGCATGAATAGTATATACTGTCAACTGACGTCCGTATATAGCTTCAAAGTTACGCGACACTTATACGGATGTCGGTTTGATGCATACTTTTCATACTGTACGATATTTGACGTCTGTATATATGAATCTAATAGCACTTCTTCCTTTTCCTATAAATGCATAAGTTCCCATTATGAATGTATGACCCATCGCCGTCTCAGATAAATAAATCATAAATCATTTTATTTGCAACCAAGTAACTAAGCCTAGCATACAAGGACACTTTTTTCTTTTTATTGGGTGGGAAATTATCAAATAACTTTTCCCGCTCGGGGCGAAGCAGGAGGGCGTGTCAGACTCTTACTGACTAAAACCCACCCGTGTTCCTTTTGTTACCATGTTGCCGGGGGCCACGATCTCCCTTTCGGACTTCTTCGCAACCCTGGCAGGCATCAGCCCTAGTGAACCCGGTCAATTCCGCTGACATCTCTTTGAGGTGCACGTGGAACACAACGCACCGTCAACCCGGGTCTGGTCCCTATCGGATGGCGAGCTACCCATTGCTCACCGACCGCAAGCCCGCGCCTACGATGGCCGGAAATCGGCCTGCGATTCCCGATGCCCAGGGCGTCTCCTCCTGCGGCGATTAGGGGCGTGAGGGCGCGAAATTTGCCTCTCTCTCACGCGTTCTGCCTCCTCCTTCGCGAGCATTACTGCCGCCCAAGTCGGGCAGACCTCTACCATATACTCCACCCTGTCCTCCGGGTGATCCACTCAATGGTGGCACCCGGGCGTTTCCTCCCGCCTTATCCTGAACAGGAACCTCCCGAAACAACCGTGACCCTGCGTCAGGTGGAAGGTGAGGACGCCGCGCCGTGGCGCCTCTCTAGCCACTCCTCAAAGAGGGGACTTATCGCCGTAATTGTGGTGTGCCCAGCGCTGGGTTGCGACAATCGTACTCTCCATGACGCCATGAGATCCCACCGGAGCTCTGTCCGCTGTACCGTGATTTCTCGCGGCAGTGGAGTTAAGCCCCGGCGTAAGATATAAGGACCCTGGAAGGGTTTCGCAAAGATCAGATAACTTATAATCAGGTACACTAGTAGCTCTGTGAGTTGTAGACCTCGCGAGACTGTCTTTTTTGCATAACTCAGACGACGGTGAACTTGAGCGACCTTCTTCAAGGTACCTATACAGCAAAAGAAGTAGAGAATGTATTGGTACATATGAAGCGCGGAAAATCCCCGGGACACGACGGGCTCAGTGTGGAACACTTAAAGAACGCTGGTATCCATTTGCCCAGGGTACTGGCTTTGTTTTATAATTGTTGTGTGTCGCACGCTTATCTGCCAAAGGATATGATGAAAACTATTGAAGTTCCTAATGTAAAAAATAAGACTAGTGATATATCAGATAAAGCGAACTGCAGACCAATCTCTCTCTCTTTTAAAGAATGATGTCAAGCTCCATGATGCTCAACATGGGTTCAGAGAGGGCTTATCTACGGAAACTGCAATTTTATGTATAAAAAGACTGTAAAATATTATACAGGAAATCGGACTCCTGTTTTTGCCTGTTTCTTGGATACCTATGTCAAAGGCATTTGACATGGTATTTTGTGACAAGTTATGGTCTAAATTGTGTGTGCCCAGTAATTGATGAGTGTTTTTAAAAACTGGTACACACATCAAATTAAATGTGTAAAATGGGCAAATGGACGGTCGGATAAGTACGTGATGGAATGTGGAGTTAGACAGGGTGGATTAAGCTGTTTAATTTATATATAAATGTGCTTATTCTCGAGCTCACCAGTTTGCATGCTGGCTGCTACATAGATGGGCTAGCATTTAATAACATTAACTACGCTAATGACATCGCGCTGTTGAGCCTGTCTATGGCAGGTCTCAGAAAATTTAATAAAGTTTGTGAGCGTTACGCTGAGGGAGGAGCATGGTTTTAGATATAACACGGACAAAAGTCAGTTGCTTATCGTTAAGGTGACCAATAAAGGTGCAGAGAGATACCCTACTGTCACTTTAAATGGTGGTGTCATATGCGTATTGTAGCGGAGGATTTGAGGAACAATCTAGATCGGATCAATGAATACCGGGAGCGAAGAGCATTATCAGTGAGATGTACCTAATAGTTTTTTACTCGTGTAGCGTTTGGACTCGTTTCACTCAAAAAGCTGTTAATGCTCTTCGTGTCCAGTGCAACAATGCATTCAGGATGCTGTTGGGGGTGCCACGCTTTTGTAGTACCACGAAGATACGCTCAGTAGTGGGCGATTACAGGCTGTGAATAATATTATATTATCAGAAAAATCTAGTTAATAGTACTCTTTGAATCTAGTCAAATTAAACTTAGAAAAACCCGTAGTAAACTCATGCTATAATATTAGGGTTCCTTCGTACGATGAGGAAGAACAATTGATTCCACAGCAGTAGTAACATCTTGTATAGGTATACAAAAATGAACGAATAACGCGATTAGATTAGTGCGAAGTATCTACCATAACTAAAAAGATTTTATTTGTAACTATTTAGTTATGGTAGATACCCCGCACTAATCTAATCGCGTTATTCGTTCATTTGTCGCACAAATATTTAATGAAAATTTAAGACAACTTAATGCAGTTTTCACATGGACCCCACTGTCCGAGTATCCAAATTAAAATGTAACCATTCGGGAAACACCAGCTTTCAAATAAAAAAGAATCATCAAAATTGGTTCACCCAGTCAAAAGTTATGATTATGAGGTAACAAACATAAAAATATACGGTCGAATTGATAACCTCCTCCTTTTTTGAAGTCGGTTAAAAACACGATTAATAATTTTCAATACTGTGTCTCTGTATTTAGGCTTTCATTCCTTAAGTCAGGATAGAGAACTTTTATCTGACTATTAAAATCAAAACCCATAAGGTGGATGTGTGCTTTTATTTTTAACTCTTTAGTTATGGTAGATACTCTGCACTAATCTAATCGCGTTATTCGTTCATTTGTCATTCAAAAAATAATCATCAAAATCGGTTCACCCAGTCAAAAGTTATGAGGTAACAAAAATAAAAAAAAAATATAAAAAATACAGTCGAATTGATAACCTCCTCCTTTTTTTTGAAGTCGGTTAAAAATGAGAATAGCCCAAATAAGTCAGCGGTCAACCGTGAAACTAAAAAAATATTTACTTAGAATAGACAATGCGTTTTGCGAGACTCCGTGAAAGAAAGAGATAAGTATAAATAAACGAATCATAAAGCTGGCAACGTCGCACTTTGAAATCCCAACCGTCTGATTTGGACGTAAAAATATCCACGCAATAGATTAATAATATTGATAAACGTAGGAGGTCAATAAAGCTTCACTATTGTGTGGGGTCCAAAAATGTTTGGGCCTAACTACAAGAAGAATATTGCCGCAAAGAAATGAGCAAGAAAATGAAGTATAGGATGGAGTAGGAAATCAAAAAACTAAGCAATATTCATCAACAGATGATAAAAAATGTTAGCAGAACTGGTGGACGTCGTAATGATGCGCAACATGCTTGACGCCAAATGAGTTCCTGGATGTAAATATATATATATATATATATATATATATATATATATATATATATATATATATATATATATATATATAAGAATTGCTCGTTTAAAGATATAGGATTAATATCACTACAAATTAATTATTAAAAATATTGCTGTGCCCCCCAAGGTCCATACCTCATGGTTTCCATTTATAAATGGGTACGTACCTACCATATGTGTAAATTTAGGATCGCAATAATGGTTACCATTTATAAATATCTACTTATCATCTGTATGTGTTCATTTAGGATTACCATAAAAATTCATTGAATTGAATATCTATGGAATTCCATAATTACAGCCTATATTGTTCTCTATCAATCCCCTGTAATCTATCACGCGGGCCCAGTCCGGGTTGGTTGTCACATGTCTTCGAATTTTTAGTTCTGAACATACCGGTTTCCTCACAATGTTTTCCTTCACCGATTTGAGAGCAGTGGTGATGAAATTATTTACATAACGTAATTCGCCTGCCTGGATTCGAACGACTTACAACTCGTTAGTCGGGGCCGATACCACCGCGCACCACTGTTCTACGGAATTAATATAAATATCTTCTTAGGACAACCAACACAACGTTATCTGATCCCAAACTAGGCAGAGCCTGTACTATGGCAACCAGACAACTGATAAACATACTTATATATATCTAAATACATACATAGTATAGATAAATTACACCCAGACACAGAACAAATCATTGTGTTCATCACACAAACATTTGTCCTGGGTGGGAATCGAATCCACGACCTTAGTCTTAGCAGTCAGGGTCACTAACCACTAGACTAACAGGCCAGTCAAAATATGTCTTAATTTGAACCATTTTCCCATCAAGCGGAAGAAATATCTTTAACAATGTGAACTGAAACGAGACTGAACCTGATTTGTGGCGGTGTACTAGAGTAGTTAATTTCAGGTTATAATTTTATAATTAGGTTAACCAGGTAGACGTTAAGGTGGTAATTCTGATACTAGACACTTGTCGCTTTATTAAAAGGTTCGTCAATATGACGGTGACGTTATGAATATTCAATTTAATAAAATTTCCTTTCGAATATTGGCAAACAGCGGTAGTCTGAACCCGTTGAGTAACAATAAGACCTCCGGCAGCCAGTCGCGTTTCTACAACACATCTCACCAGTAACCTCCGAAGGGTTTGGCAGAGACATGCCTATAAAACATCAAGTTTTCGTTGCAGTTATGGCGAGCCTATTGCCATCAACCGGGCACAAGTCCATACGGGCTCATCATTTCAACCAAAAGACGTCCAGTGCTGGAAATGGCATCTCACACTTTGGGAGAATTTGCCATAATTGACAGGCTTGGAAGGCGGGTTGGCGATCGCAGTATGGTGGTAAATACATAGAGAATGCTGCTGTCCACTCTCTAGTAATTCCCTTAGTGATTTCTTACGAGACCCACGGAAAAAAATGGGATGGTGCTATGCTTACCGTCCGGCACCACACGGAGTTTCTCAGAAATTCCTGATGGAATGACACAATAATACTTTGCCCGACCCGGGAGTCTAACCCATTACCTCATGTTCAGCAGTACCGCTTACGACCACTAAACCAACAAGGCAGTTAACGTGGCGGGGCGAAGCGTTTATAGTGTATAGTGATAGTTTAGTTAAAGGACCAGGTTAACGGAGTTAGGAGCACGGTGATCAATCAGAGCCGTATCGAGTGCGCGAGGGCGATATGTCGAGTTTGTAATTTAGATATTTACCCAGCCACCTCAGCTCACTGGCCGAGTGCCCACATCCAACCAAATGATATATCACTTCCGGTACATAAAGTTGCAACTCTCATCTCGGATGTAAACGGAATAAAACAATACCCTATTACAAACTTTGTCCATCTCACAAATAGTGTTTTCAGTGCATTTTGGCCCAGATTCGACAGTTAGAGAGTTAATGAAAGTTTCACAGCAGAGCGACGTTAAATTCGACATTGTCTGGCAAGTCGACTGTCCGCCTCCGCAGTCATTTTTCAAATCGTATTTTCTGATTTGTTCCATCTATAAAGCAATATTTCAATTGAGGTCAAAAGGTTTCAGTTTACCGTATAGTGAGTAAGGGTAATAAATACGCTTAGTGATAAATAGTTCGTACTAGACAAACTATTCTTCATTTTAGTTATCGTTTTGTCGAATACAACACAAGAGCTTTTAGTAGAACTCTAGCTAATTTCATCTTTATTCACCTGGATTACAGCTTCTTTTTATTTGTATATAATCTAATGGACACTATTAGCTTTAATTCAAAGCTACCTTCCTGTGTTTAAAAAAGAAAAATTGTTATGCGTAAAACGTTCCCATTACACGGTAAATAAAAGCGGATAAAGTTAGGTATAAAGATTAAGGCTTTTAAAAATAATGGCTGAGATGACGATAAAAAAATGAAAATAAAAGCCTGAATGTTTTTATTTGTTTATATTTAAGATGTTAATCTCTTAGAACACTTTGGCTTAAAAAAGTTAAACATCGTAACTTCAAAACATTGCCTGTTTATTTTTAATTGGCAACCTTTGCTAATCCGAAGTGTTGCTAACCCAAGTTTCTGAGTGTGGTTCCCAGTTAGGGCAGTATTATTAAATAAGTTTGCAGGAGTAGCTCAGAATAGTGGCTCATAGTTCGTCCCTTTCAGTTTTCAGTGTTAGCTTTAGTTCCACTAACGTATTTCTGTAATACAGGCTTTACGATAACGTTTTGAAAACTTTTCATAGTAGAAATCTTCTCAAATAATCCTTAGTTTGTTGATCTGAATATGTGTTTTTCGGGGAAATGAAATGAATAAGTGAATACACGTAGTAAAAATGAAAATGTGATACCAAATTTAGATTAACTAAAACTAGCAAGTCATTTCTAATAAACAATATCCGCTTCTATAACAAGTTACCAAAGTCGATTACAGAACCTAGCGATAGGAAGTTCAAAACACACGTCAAACGTCTCCTTATCAAAAAGGCATATCATAATGATAAAAGACTACGTTCAAGACAAGCAAGTTTGGCAATAATTCCTTCTGCACATGTGACTTCTCTGGAGCCTCATTAACGGCATAGCTATGTAAATGTCTATTAATTGCTCCCTAATGACGATGTACATTTTTTATTTAAGTTTTTTTTTACATTTTTCTTTAGCATCTATTCATT
This sequence comes from Aporophyla lueneburgensis, assembly GCA_932294355.1. Lineage (NCBI taxonomy): Eukaryota > Metazoa > Arthropoda > Insecta > Lepidoptera > Noctuidae > Aporophyla > Aporophyla lueneburgensis. The sequence continues at coordinate 13,452,895 of OW028737.1, forward strand.
ATTTTAAAGAGTTCAAATTAGAATTGAACGTATATAATGTCATTATATACGTACAATTGTAATTAGTACTCTTTATTAGTGGTTGTCATGGCAATAATGACATTTAATTTAAATAGGTTGTTATATTTTATTTATCTAGTATTTCATTTTATTAGGCACATTCTTTAAATTTTGAGAATGTGAGATCGTTGTAAGCTTTATAGACTGTAGATCTGTAGACCATTTACTATTATAGTTACGTACCTGGCACTTATTGACAGGCCTACACTGCTCTCTCATACCTATTAACACTGTAGTTGGAAGCCATTGTCAAAACCAATTGTTTTAGGAAGAGTAACCATGGAGTTTCTGGCGGGTTTCTTCTCTACAGGAATCAACCAATTGGAACCGTACACCTATCTTCTGATGTTTGAAAAGTGCTCATATAGGTTTTTTGTGTAATAAAATATTTTCATTTGATTTGATTTGAATAGATAAAGAACTTAATGAAAGGCAGTAAGCTATCACAGTGAGGCTGTAGACCTGTTCGAGTGGCTGGCAAGAGGCTAAAGCAATCAGGCCGTCATTGCGGCAATTTCCGAGAGAATCACATAAAGGAACCATTCGACCGTTCCGTTCTCGCTTATCATTACTATTGGCTGTTTATTTTTATTATTTTGACCGGTTTACCTAGACGTAGTTGTATTAATTGGTTTTCACATTCATTAGCTCGTCTATTTACGTAAGATAACAATCATCTATGAATAGCATTCGTGACCAGAAAACATAATTTTCTTATTATTTTGCACATGTTTACTCACACTCTGATAGAACACGTTAACTCACTCACACTTCCACCACACACTCACTCTCCTTAACTATATTTTATGTATCATCTATGTTACTTATTTTTCCTTGTACTCAATATAAATTTTCTAAATTTTGTAAAGAAATTACGAACAACATTCTTATGCCAGCAGAATTATTAAACTGTAGTGTTACTGCCAACAATATACAGGCTGTGCCTAGTTCGGGACCCACTTCTTAATCTAAGTCAGTGGGAATTACATACCATGTATTACTACTATTTGTATGTTTAAGAGCCTTGTCAAAGCTAAATAAATAAATTCGAATTTCAATTTTTGTCCACGCGCGTAGTAAAACTTATTCATATTCGCAAATAAAATATGTTCGCGCTGTCGGTAACTGGATACAGTCACCAGAATATTTTTGATAACGACGATCATTACGCTGGCACGTTTTTGCAAGCTGGGTCCTTTACGCCGACGTAACAACATCCCCGCTTCATGTACAAACGTTTTTCTGTTTGTATTGACATTTTGCTGACACGAGGCCATAAATGTAATAAAACGTTGGGAATGTAAAGAAAAAAAAAACGGCTGGGGCAGAGTGAACCTCGAAATCAACCATTTACTTTTATAGAGTACAGCATTCGTCTCGCTTCATTTACATTTCGGGGCTCGTTTCGTAACCGAGCTGATTTTCTGTCTAGGAATGGGTACGTGATAAGCCCACGTATATATACCTCTACATAAACTATGTAAATCGGTGAGTTTTCGAATTCCCGATACTGAAATACGAGAGGCAGAATTTCTGAAGCTCTGCGATCTCGGTTTCAGTGTATTTCGTGGTACAAAATTTCAATTTAGGAGCAAGCTAGACATGTTGTTACGGTTGAAATGTTTCATCACAAGATAAGTAAAAGCTTAAAGAATCTAATAAAAAAATTAAACATTTACACCATTTTGAACCTACTTCAAAGAGGAGGAAATTTTCAATTGTTACCGTCTGTATTTACTTTCTTTTTATAATTGATAATGTATGCCTTAGGGATGGTCCCATATTAATAACTTGGGTAGTTTTTGCGTAAGCTTTGATATAGGTACGTCAATAATCCACTTTTTGTATCTTCATGACGTTCTAATACTTTCTGTTACTGTTGTTTACATAACAAGTAGTGGTATACAATTGTGTTGTGTATTATTTTTACAAAAAAAAAAAACAACTTCGAAATACAAAACACTACTACACTTAAGTAAAAAATTATTTTGATTTCAGAACTCGGTGGCATAAAACTAAAATACAGATCCAAAGCCACTGATTTCCAAAATCACAGTTATTTTGTACTTTGTAGTGTTCTTTTTGGCAGCCGGTTGTTTTTTTTTTTTTGTAGAAAAGGTTTTTTGTATGTATTTCATGCTACGAGATATTAAGAAGCAATTACCGCGCGTGTCCTGTACTCTACCTATGCAGTGTAACCCTTATAAGGTTAAAGGATCGTGCAGACTAGCGCGACGCGACGGTCGCGCGCGATTCGGCAATTTATATCCGTAGAACAATTTCTATGACCGTGTCGCGAACGAGCCTTAAACCGGTGAATTACCATCAGAATCCTACGATTCATGCTTCCGAAAAAGGGGGTGGAAGGTTCTCTTATCCACCAGGAGCCACCCATCGTTGGCAAGAACATCGACGAGCAACCTGTAAAAATGCCAGATAGGAAACGCGCACTTCTCATCTACCTTAAACGGTCAAGTACCGTAATTACAGACACAATTAAAAAACGATTGTTTACATACCAAATGTGGTATCTCAGGGACTTAGAGGTTAAAAAGTATGATTGATGTGTAAAAATGTTTGTACAAATCTACTTACAGAAATAAAATCATTTATCATTTATCGTTCCATGTGGTGCCGGATTTAAAGAATAGAACCATCCCATTTCTTCCTGTGGGTGTCGTAAAAGGAAACTAAGGGATTTACTTGAGAATGGGCAGCAGCGTTCTATAATCGCCAACCTGCCTGCCAAGCGTAGCTATTATGGCAAACACCTCTTTTTTGGGAGGCGCCTATGTCCAGGACATGATTTTGTTTTTAACGATGCAACATTTCAAAGCAAAGTTATTTAAAACAAAAAAGTGTTACAAAAATTTTGACCGCGTACTTATGTAATGTACAGACGCCACCAGGTCAAGCTACCCGAAACTGTCAATTTTTCCCAATGAACCTTGAACCTAATGCTCTAGAAATAAAATCGAAAATCTATCAAAGAAATCTGACAGATTGTAGTAGCTTGATGTGTTGGCGTCTGTACTTTCCTATGAAATAGCAGATTTTTTTATTTATAACCAATGAAAAATTTCTAAACTAAGGGTTCTAGAATCATATGCTGAATAAATGGTTACAGTTTGCGCATTCCTGCCTCCATGTGTATATCTACACGTTCGCGTGCCACTTCTCATTAGTGAGCACGATGCATAAACATAATTATTATCTTGAATAGACGCATCAAGAAGAAAAATAAACACCTAATGCAATCAGTGTGTTATTGTGCTGGATTGTAACGTTTGACGTTCATTTCATGTAAATAGCTGACTTCGATTTCGCGTCAGAGATATAAAACGATACTCCATTTGGTATTCTGTGCTCGAGCGAAAACAAAAAGAATTTTAGTGATTTGTGAGCGTAGTTAAATTACGTCTTTTTCTCTTTTGTCAAGCGTAACGGTTGCTGTCAATGGCGGCAGCTGTCGCGCCTAATGTATTTTAATTTATCTCAACTGAGATTAATTGAATCTATTTAGTACTGCAAAAATATGCGACATAACACACAATTTTAATCCGTGTTTGTTTAAAACCTATTAACGTCTAAACTGAATTTAGAAACTCCAAAAATCTTTATCTAAACTTTTTAAATTAAACAGCGAAATTCTTTTGTCAGTGTTGGGCCCAACAAACTTTAGCTTTTCCTTGCAAAGCACACCGTTTTCTGAAATTGTCGGTGAATTTTTTCACTCCATTTCTCCATTTGCAATTTTAAAGAATTTATCTCACTTTAAATAAGGCTCGTCGCTGGTCCCTACAAAGGGTAAACACCCCGAGCATTCCAATTTTGAATTCTTACTTGAGCAGCTTTGTATTCAAGAGTTGATGAGGTCGCATAATTCAGGACCTTCAATAGTGTTTACAGCGGGCAGACATGCAATCAAATTAAATCATCAACCCAAATATTTGGGAAGATATGCAGATACATTTTCCCATTGAACCTTTTGAATAAGCCATGCCTGTACAATTTGGTAGTTTCAATCAGCTCAAAAATTTATATTGGGAAACTATTTTGGAGATCGAATGAAAATATTAGTACTACAGGAGACTATCGATTCTGAATTGAATTGATGTAACACCTTTGATCTTACTGATAATATATTACTATTGAAAGCTATAATGTACCGTCTTGTTGGTCCAGGGGTTACAAGAGCTTCTGCTGTCGATGAGGATTCGATTCCGTGCAAATTGAATTCGTGCAATTCGATTCACACTCAATCTTCATTCTTTCTTCTATAGTTAATTTTCGCCTCGGAGCCATTATTTATTCAAAAACAGTCAAATCACCTCACAATATTTTTTTATTAAATTTAAACTACTCACACTGCCCTAACAATATTAATAAATGGGTTTAAAACCGCAAGAGTATCGGAAATCGTTAAAAGTTTCATATTTCAACTGACTTTTCACGCACTCAATTCAAGAAGTGGGCACATAAACATAGATTATCTCAGAAAACAAAATGCATTTCGGGGAATTTCCTACTGTACGTATTAGAATAGTGTATCCGAACATAAATCGTGAACAATTCATTCATTGAAACTGCGTATTTTGGAAATTATGTGACATCATTGATATGGTCAATTAATTTCAACTAACTTTTGGAGGGTACTGTAACCGATGTTAAGCTTGTTATCTAACCAGATTTGTCTGTTACGACCAAGGAGAATATAAACCAATTCTGAAATCAGACTGAACTGTGATAGTTAAATCGAAGACTTATCTCATTAAATGAAGTCCATTCAGAAATAGCAACAGAATAGCATAATCAGCCTATAATGTTCCCACTGCTAGGACTCAGACTTCCTCTCTATGAGAGGGAATAGCCATAATTCCACATGAGCCCAGTGCAGGTTAATGCAGGTCTTCAAATTTTGGTTCTTATATATTGCTGTTTTGCTCACATTTTTTTCGTACACCGTGTTGAGAGCAGTGGTGATGAAATTAAATACACAAATTAATGCCTGATTGGGTTCGAACTCATGACCTACTACTTGTAAATCGTGGCCGATATCACTGGGTCACCACTGCTCTGTAACAGCATAGTAAACTGGCAAAATTGACTCAAGGACATGATATGACACTACATAGCAGCAAAATGACTTAATAATGAAGACACTTGACATTTGTGGAGTCCATAATGCATCAATAACACAGTATGCTACCATTTACTTGTTTAAAACGTTCGTGACACGTTGCGCGACGATGTTTATGATGTTTATGAACGATGGCGTCGTAAAAATGTTCAATTTACGATCCGATTACGTCCGACGGGGGTTTGGAACATTAACTGATGTTGGTGCGAGCTCTTTAGCTGCGTAAGGCGCGCGCCGCAAAATTGCGGTTGTATTAGGGGCGCGGCGGCCGGGCCGGTAACAGCGGCATAATTAAATTCACCATACCACACCCACAGGTGCAAGCAAACTTGGTTTCTTTGACGAAGGAACTAACCTCGTTTCAAAGCGTTTGACATCCACACTCACAAGGACAAGATACGCGCCTTTATTGAGCTCATGTTCAAATCCCAACAGTCGATTGTTATTCTTTTCATAACCGGAAAATTGGGATTGAATGAAAGCGGTTTCAGAATATTGGATGGCAGCTTTTTGCTTTTTTTTCGACCACAAAGAGAGTCTGAGCAGCGCAAATATAATAAAATTTTGGGAATTTATTCTTTTATAAGGTAAATCGTGAATGGAAATGAGCGTTAAACGACTCGACGTAATGAGGCTAACGAGCAGATCGCAGCACCTATAACGGTTTATACTATGACTTTCCTTCATTTCACTTTTAGGATTAAGCTTTTTGCGTTTTTATTTTGAGAGTTGGGTGCTGAATTATTTCTGAAGTTGCGAGACAGGGACAATACAGGCTGGTGTTTTATTGCTGTCTCAGGCGAGTGATGGTAATAATGAGAGGTACACAGTCCGCAGTGACTCCCGGCCGGGTCGCTACCCCTCGTCCAAAACAGTTCTCTGCCACATAAATAACAAATGGTGTTTCAAAAGACCCATCACAGAACATCTCGCGCTATGTCACAACTTTGATTGTATCCATTTAACTTGAGAACTTAACACCGTTAAATATTTAGTGTACATGTCGTAGCGAGGTGTATTGTCGCTTCAGAATGTAATTAGAGACAATCTGGGAAACTAGTATTCTGTAATTACTTCTTGGTAAACTTACATGAACTAAGATAAATGTAACAATTTAGTTGATTTGGGTTTGTTTACCGCAAATCAGTTTTTAGTTTAATTCTAAAACCTGTTATTATTATCACATAATTTATAATTATTTATTTAACAAAATCCTGTCTGTCATTCCTGGATCTTTCACAGTTGTTACGGGTCGTCAACTACCGTGCTCCTTAATCCTTAAAACAAACTTGAAATTGTCGCTGATTAACATGTTCTCCTTACATGACAACTGCAAGTATAAGTTTGTAAGCCTAATATTAAAGTAAGTTTAAGTTTCAACTTAATCATCAATAGATTGGGAGCTAATTGGCTGTGCCAGACGGACTGATGGACACGCGAGTGATCCTGAGGGTTCCGTTTTTTCGTGAGGATGTATGGAACTCTAAAAATATTATATACTAGCTTTTGCCAGCGGCTTCGCCCGCGTGGAGGTCGGAAATTATCCCGCGGGAACATACTACCGGGATGAAAAGTAGCCTATGTCCTTTCTCAGGCTCTGAACTATCTGTGTACCAAATTTCATTTAAATCGGTTCAGTAGTTTTAACAGGAAAGCGAGACAGACATACAGACAGAGTTACTTTTGCATTTATAATATTAGTGTAGATGTATGTTGACTTCGCAAGAATTGCTCGCAGAACATATGGCCAATGAGGCTGAAAGGTTCTGGAGTGGCGACCGCGTACTGGAAGACGCAACGTTGGAAGGCCTCTCACATAATGGACAGATGACTTGGCGAAGGCCGCAGGAATCCGCTGAATGCGATAAGCCCAGAACCAGAGTGGCGGTGCCTTGGGGAGGCCTATGTCCAGCAGTGGACGTCTTTCGGCTGTTATGATGATGATGATCTTGATGATGATATTCCCAACATTATTTCCTTACGAACCACCTGTAATAATTTGAGGGTATCGAAGTAAGTGTCAATATTAATTGTAGAGCAGTTAACAATGTCGATAAGGTGTCTGGTGCACAAAGAAATAAACGGTCGTTTGTTCAGGCGGCGTCGAAAGGGAAAGCAATTAGCTAGAATGCAAATAGCGAAATGTATTGTAGTGTTGAGCACATTTGCATACGAAGCGACGAGCGGACGGAATTCCGAGGGCCTGGCGCACCCATTCCCTGTATAAGCTTCCGTTCAAAACTTCCATCGTAAAGCTAAAAAACCAATGCTTCGCTCACTGTAATTTCGTTTGGCGAGAACAGAACGCCATTCCAAGTTTGCGTAATTTGTAACGAAAATGTTCTCTGCACAAAAAACTTACTTCTGAGAAACTAAAATACACGTTATTGTTGGCAAAAGGTTACTTTTTTAATTGCTGTTCACCGCATTACCGTGCTTTACGATCACTATAGCTTCAAGCCTGTTAAGAATTAATTTGTTTTCCAGAAAAGTGTTTTCTTCGAAGCGGTTACGTTGGGCTATTCCGATTTACGTGGTGCCATTTGGAGGAATTGTCTAATTAACCTGCCTATTGAACAATTTATTACACAACCCTGGATGTTTCTGTGTAATTTCGGCTCAACCTTATTGACTGTGGTATTACGAATAAATCACTGACGCTGTAATTTGGTTTCGGGCGCCTATATTACAAGCATCTAATACTCGTTTACATTATGATATACATATACCTGCTGTTTTTCTCCACAAATTCAAATTTAATACACCTGTCGCAAGATTAATAAGGGTTTTAAGACATTGGTTTGCCCAATATTAATAACCATATTCAACAATTATTATCATTATTAAATCATAAATCTTGGTTGTAGTTTTGGTTATCTTGGCTTAGTGATGTTCATCAGAAAGGTCAGGTGCGTAGAACCTACTGATAACCAGCGTGCGTGTATGACGAGATGTATGAACAATAATTGAACATAAACGAAGCTAAAAGATTATTTAAGGATCATAGCAGGTGGCGTTCTGCAGTTTCTGCCTGTCCCCTTGGAAAAAGGCGTGAGTTTATTGTAAGTATGTGTGTGTGTAAATGTTAATTAAATTCCTACGATTTATTTTTCAGCATGTATATGTTATCGGCCTTATCAATAAGAAAATACGTACATGGTGTGTTTTCTTTTATACAACTCTTTCAGCTGAATAGATAGCGATACTTACGTACTTGTTTTTGTAGCAATTAAGTCTTCAATAAACAAGACCACGCATACTGTCACGATGAGTTGAAACAACAGCAGCTTTATTACCGCGCTCATTACGCCGGATTGCTCGATACCTCGTAACAAGGTCCACTTTTATACGACCTATTGCTTTCTGCGCCTTTAATACAACAAATATAACCCTTTTCATTCAATTGCGTCATGAATTGGGCGGAATAAGCTGATATACTCCACAATTTTCTTTCATGACCCAACCATTGAAATGTTAATAGCCCTAAGGCGATTTTTATATTAAGAATAAGCTCCATTACAAATGTGGGGGAATGTTGGAAGTAAAACATCTCTGGAAATATTACAAGAAGATAACAAAGCCCGCAAAGTCGTGGCATATTTCAATTACTTTGGGGGTACGTCCCCGTATGCAGGCTGTCATGTGAGAATTGCCCTCAAAATGTTTTCCATGATCCCCTTTATGTATGCACGTTTGGTTTTGTAAGCGGTGTCAAGTTCTTTTTTTTTTAAAGATTTACACATTTTTACACAAAAAATAAATATGCTGTTGGCTGTGCCGACTCATTGATTTCTTTTCACAGTAAGTTATGCTTTTTATTTATACCATAAAGTGACATCATCTGCCTAGTCTTTTTCCAACTACGCTTTCCGAGGCACGAACAGTGGGGTAGTTACGGAACTTTTTATCAGTAGGAATTGGTTTAATATTCATAGTTAAACAACATTCATTGCGTTATTTACGTTGCTGAGCCACAACTTATTCGAACAAATGATGCAATGGTTTAGAAATAATCTTCAATCCCATTCAGATTCTGATAAATTGTGCGTTTCGCAATTAGGGTGCAGGTTAAAGATAGTCAACCATCCGCAGATCGACCGCAGAAAACATAGCTAAACTGATGCGACTTGCGCGAACTATGCAGCTGTGGTTACTTAGCCACACGCCATAGAGCCTCTCATGCCATAGAGTAGCATGAAAACAAGGATTGTGTGGTTTTTATGAAATCACGGTAAAAGTGAAACTTTTTTTCGCGTTATAGACATTTAACTAAAAATTTTCGGAATACTTATATGCAATAGTTCAATAAAAAAAACTTAATTTAATATTCATACGAAATAAGTTAAATAATAAATTCAAACACTCAAAATTGAAATAAATCCATAAACAACAACATGCACCAGCGAGCGACTTTCACTTTATCCCTACTCCGCGGCCGACCGTCACGCGACATGCAACACACATACGAAAAAGTGTGAGACGCTGTAATAAAAAAAAATCACTTTAAAAAAAGGCAGGCCGGAGATTTCTAGCTCAAATACAAGCCTTGTTATGGCAAAGTAAACCTAATACACATTCTTTCGGATGAACAGATAGTCCCATTACCTGTGTCACCTGTACACAAACAACATGATGCTGTGATCGCGAATCCGCTTACCAATCGCGATGGTTATGGTAATATCCCCGAGGATTGTTCGTTGTGTCGCTTCTATGGCCGAGGTCCAAATACACGTGTGGACATTTATTTTACGGCCGTTTATTACGACCATTAATATTTTATGGCCGGACGTATCACACAATGATTTTAGAGGAGAGTAGTTTGGTCCTTTGTTAAAAATATGGACTAGTTTCTAAGTTATAAAAACGGTGTCATTATAAAACAAAATACGGCTGTCTTATTAGCAAAAGCCGGTTTGGCATTGATTGACTGAGTTATCATTTCAATAAACATCAAGTAGCTTAAAAATAATCCTTAAACAATTTAAGTACGCATAAACTAAAATCACCTTGACTCAAGGTATTTAACGATTCTTATTACCGTTAATTAATGATGGCAACTACTGGATTCACAGACTGGAAATCCAGTAATTAATTATTCATTCATCGAATTTTCTTTCAGAATTTCAGCTTGATTGTTTGAATTCCTTCTATCATGGATACTAAAATATTCAAAGGAAGTACTTATCCAGTGGTATGGCAAGCAGTTTGGAAATGGAACGATTTTTTGAAGCTATAAATTTCGCACGTGATCGCAGCTTCAACTTCACGATCACGTGCGGACCGAAAGCTTCTTCTGAAGCTATTCAGCTAAATGCTCCGCTAATTAACATCCCGACCCTCAATTTATTCCGAACATTACTGAGGTTCTTTTATTCGACATCGAACAAAAAGTGGTTATGAAGAATTCAATAAATCGACGAAGTTTAATATTCCGGAATAAAATGGTAGGGGAGGGAAATATTTTGAATAGTTCCTTGATTAAAAATGGATAATACGTGCTCGTGAATACCGTAGGTGGCTGTGCGTATTTTTGGTTACTTTAAAATTTCGATCGTTTGACCTCGAAGTAATGATAAATGCTTTTATTTCTGTAAGTAGGTTTGTGGAAACACTTTTACACGTGCATTATATTGTAAAAGCTAGATGAGGTTGGGCGTTTCCTATTTGATTACTCTGAGAAGAACGGTCGAAACAAACCCAGAGCTCACAGTCTCTTTGAAAGTCCTGCCATAATCTTGGTCAGATCACATCAAGACCGTGTAGATTGGTGTCTGAAATGTTTTCTTGAAAAAAAAACCTACAGATAATTGGTCCTGTTCAGTCTGTGCACGCATTTGTCAGTAATTGTAAAGCTTAGCTCTGAGCATAAGGAGCTCACCGACTCCAAACACTATCAATCAAAGGACATTTGAGTAGGCCACAAAAATTACTCAAACTGCCAGACCAAAACTAACTGAGAACAAAAACCTAATTTCCCTTTAAAAATAAAAAAAAATTATAATAAAAAACCCAATCTTAAAGTACCTAAGTATGTATTAATAATTCAAAAAAAAAATACGTCGCGTTGGGGGACCCCCCTTTTTGCGTCGGGGTTTAAAAAGAACACAATGACCCACAGACTTCATATTCACAATAATTGAAATAAAATTTAATGTTCATACACTACTACTGTGTACACAAAATTCATCAATGTCAATGTGAAAAAATATAAAAGTTAGGCAAGGGACTGAACCGCAAGGGCACACAGGTAAGACTATGAGCTCGTAAGTAATAAAATACATGTAACGTTCCTGTAAAATGACGTCTTCATTTAGGTACATTAAGTACTAGGCACATAAAATATGGAAAACAACTGAGTTTCCCTAGTAGAAAATTTTACTCTTTCACCCGAGTGAACCTTAGGTATTCATATTGTCGCTCGTAAAAAAACTTAATTCAATTCAAGCTCGTGGAGATCGTTACGTTAATTTTTGATAACTTGAAGGCAACCGAAAGGATTTTTTTTGCTAGATATGTACATAATTGAATTTGTTATACAATTTGAACAAAAGATGTGAGCTTATACATATGTCAGATTTGACTTTATATGCCACAATGGTCGTTAACCAAAGGAGAGCACGTTCATCATCAACATCATCATTTCAGCCCCAAGACGTCCACTGCTCGACATAGGCCTCTCCCAAGTACCGTCACTTCAACTGGTTCTGTGCTTCTCGCATCCAGTGGATTCCTGCGGCCGTCACCAGGTCATCGGTCCATCATGTGGGAGGCCTTCCAACGCTGCGTCTTCCAGTACGCGATCCCCTCTCCAGAACCTTCCGGTCATGTTATATTAAATTCAACAATAACCTGCCCAAAGTCTGGATTAGCTGTAGGTAAATGACAAATTAAATGTCCTCGTCTAATTGCTGCGTATTTCTCACGGATAAATAAGCTTGAAGTGCCCTATAAGTTCAAACCCAAGGCGCTCCAAATGTTCCCGTAAAGGGTATCTACTATGTGGCATGAATTGACGCATTACAGCAGAGTCTGCTTCATTACCGCGGCCTCGGGTCCATGTTATGTCAACGCACGTTAAGAACACTGATGGTTTATGTATAACTTACTGCTTACTTAAGCGTTATGAGCTGACTCTAAGTACATACAGTTTCACGTCAAAGTGTAATTTGTGGCCGGCCTTACGTACGAATACGTAAACTTAGTTGTGTTCATTACGAATGTTGGAAGCAGCCCGGTCGAGGTAAACTAATTTGGAACGCATTCAAACTAACGGCCCATCTTTGAACCAAGAATCCTTATTACAAGTTCGTCGAGAGCTCGCGGCTTTGCTTACTTTAGCCCTAATGTTAACCTATTGTGTATGTACAATTGAGGATTTTTGCACCTTTTGTAGATTTGGGTAGACGGTCCGGGTGAGATTGTGAAGTTTTATTTGCGTTTGTTGTTTTTTATTGCGTTGTTTAAAGAGTGTTGGTGCTAATTGGAACGGTGGTAAACCGTAGGGAACTCCAGCGTGGCTATTTGAACGAAGTTTTTATTAAATTCGCGCTTTTGTCAATACCTTTACACATTCTGTAAATATCGGACACCTAGTCGTACGTTATTGCAGGTGTTTAATTCTAAAGTGATACAAAACCTGATGAAAAGTATTAAAAGGCAATCTTCGCTTTGGCATATGCATTAATTCATCGTATACGCTGCGCTTACGCGACGTTCACGTCTACACGATGCGAAGCTCACATGGCGTAGACGTGTTTATGGTAATAATGATTAAGATTAATTAGTACTTCTTCTTGACCTCTCTTAACTAAACACAGTCAACAGTCATCCATATCTTCAGAATCCAAAGAACGTTTAAGCTGATCGTAGAAGGGAGCATAAGGGAGGAACTACTTTCATATTAATACTTTAGTAAATTCTGTAACAGGCTTCAAGATGTTATGCAATATATATTCTAATTGCTAGCAAGCACGGTGGTGGGACATGAATGAGGCACTTTATTATACAATGGTGGGCTTAATATACGCACTTCATGGTTAATGAATTGCTAACACTTAAGCTCCTCTGTGGAATATTGCTCAAATTATGTTTTGAGGTTCAGTAGTCACGTCAGGAGTGATTTCTTGATTGATGAGCTTGAATTTTAGATACGTGATGATGCGTGTAACAGAAATCAAATCAGGCTTTGTAATTGACGCATATTCTACTAGATGTTAAAGTTAAGATTTTTGCTACTCCATCACGAGTAGTTGTGATTCGCGGATTCTGGCGCAAGCGCCAGAGCCCGCGCTTGCACCAGAGCCCGCGAATCTGTAGCACCCATCGTAAAAAAAAAAAAAAAAAAAAAAAAAAAAAAAAAAAAAAAAAAAAAAAGGTTTTGGTGTGCTCTGATCTCAAATCTGCGGTCCATTTTAGCGTAGGATGCGTGGTTCTAGAGTTATGCAAATCAATTAACTGTTATCTCATTGATTTCCGGTGGTCCTGCACCCTCATTAGCATTCCATTGTTCGCCTAATCCTTTTATCTATTATACTTCGAACACCTCATTACGTTGCGCCAGAACCCACGAATCTGTTGCCCTACGGTTGATTTGGCGTTCTTATCTATTACTCATTGTATGTCTGCTTTTCTATGTCATCAATAAAACACATTCATTTTTATTTCAATATTTTATTACTTTTTTCTACAAAATATGAGCGGAAGATCTCATCCACAAAAATATCATTGTGCAGTGTGTTCCCTGTAAATATGTTCGTAAAACTATGCATTGAACATCCCTGAAACTTAAATAGCAAATACATTAAGCAATATTCACCACAAACTGAAGTCCAATCATTCTGAATCCTATCAACATTCCAGTCCCATCTCTTACAATTCCTTTTCAAAAACTGGAGATGATATCGCTCAGGTGTTCGTCCATATGAATCAAAATATTGACCGATACCATTCGTATCGATATGTACAGCTACCCAGTGTGAACCTGGTTTATCATCCGCATCCAAATTGCATATTATATACGTTGGTACATGTGTATACATAGGTAGTCTATTAGCAGCATAAACATTATTTTCTAGACTGGGATGAATCTTTTTCATATGTTTTTGTAATTCTAGTGTATCCATGATATTACTGTTATTAGCAGATTATTACAGTACCAATCTATTCAATGGTTGTCATAGGAATGTTCAATTATAGTGATTTGTAAATATTAAATCGCATTCTTTGTGGGAGTCACAAAGCTTAGGATTATCATTTTGCTGCAGCTAATTTAAAGTTTGTTATATGGGTCTGATTATATTAAATAAAACACTTTGAGTACATAGACATTTTTAATTAACTGATCAACACAATAATTATTAAATAAATAAATTAAATACAGACATATTATTATCAAAATACCATTTTCTAATACACACAGCATTATTCAATGCACAATTCAATTTATGGTTCACACAATTAAAATCAGTTTTATTTTTACAGAACTTTTTTTTTAATGTCGCAAAATTAGGACATCCCTTCTCACCTATGTCAATCACTTCACAGTTTGCACATAACTCTTTAATCCACGTAATCTTTTCCAAACCCTTTGTCATAATTTTTTTATTTTCTAAATATGGTAAAATAACACGTTTAAACTCTTTGTAGTCTATGTAGCCTTCACTCCAGTAAATTCCTCGATTTCTTTCTAACCATCTCACCTGCTTTTTTTCTTCTAGTGTTAGGTAATGGAATGAATATGGTGGTTTCACCAAGAACGTCTGTGTATGATCATGACTCGCAATGGCCAATTCTTTGATAATAAAATGATTTAAAGAATCTTTAAATCCTTGATAGTATATTGCATACAATTTGTTTTATTTAATTTTATAATGTTATCTTTAGTTACACACACACAAAATGCATTAAACATAACACATATATCTAAAACACAACACACATTATAATCCTAACTACTATAGTCTACAGTAACATTTCTATTTTTATCTATTTCAATAATATTATCAAACTCAGCATAAACAATACAGTTAATTGTTTGTATTAGTGAGGATTCAAATCGTACTTCTAATCTTACACTACCATGCTTTATGAGATTCCAATGGGCTGATGAGTTAGCTGATAAATCAGGAGTTAAATCAAATGCTAAAAGACAGTAACCTTTGGCATACTGTTCACGAGAGATTGCATTTCCTTCATTAAGAAAGTGAATACCAGTCCCCGAGAATAGAGTATGATATGCTGATGTAAATATATTATTATTAAAAGATGGTTGCAAAGCTTTGGAAGGTATTTGTTGACCATCAATATATAAGCTGAAAGAGTTAATACCATAGTTTTCAAAGTTAAATGGATTTTTAGTAAGTGAACCATTAAATGCAGAATTATTCACAAAACCAATAATACATCTTTTGGGTACCTGTCCTAAGAATATATTATCAAGAGTTTTTCCTTGAACACCCGATGCAATTGTTAAAACTTTAACTTCAGCACGAGTAATAGGATATTTAGCAGTGGTAGAAGCTAAAACTTTCTGATGTGCGAGTAATACACTTGGATTAATTCGTGCTCTTCGAACAATAAGAGTTGCGTCCGTAATGCAAACTTTAAACTTTACATCATTTGACCCAGCAATTAAATTAAAACTCTCTCTTGACCGAACTAATTTTACACTCATTTCAACGCCATTAATTAAAAATTTATCTTGATTGAAAATGTCACCATGAAGATGACCAATCATTTCTATTTCCCTGCTTTCATTAACTAATTCCTGTCTTTTAACAAATCCTATGTTTTTACCATCTGTGGAATCCATTTTTCCTGCTGTATCATCATACCAAAGACTACAAGTAAGATGAGATTGTTTAGCAGCAGGAGCATAGTTTAAAAGGGTTTCCATGTATGCTCGATAGGCATAGGTATTATTAGGTGGTGATACAAGTTTTTGGTTTAAATAAACATCGAGTTGACTAAAAAGTGAATGCAACCAATTATTTACAGGTGCTACTGCTGTAGCTGATATCAAGTTTGTTGAATCTTGATTTAATACTTTTGCCTTTATGTGGAGTAATGTATGAGACAAATCTATGTAGTCATCGCCTGTTCCAGGAACTTGAAACTCGATAGGTCCATCATCAGCAAGAGATGAAATTGGTTTATAGTGAATCCACAATCCATTTTCAATGCTTGTTTGTGTAGACGGTAATGCAAACAAATCTAATTCTGACTTAACGCACTCACAAGAATGATTATGAAGGAAAGACATACTTAATTTGAAAATATATCTTTGATGTTTTTTGGTTTTAGACCAAGTTTTTTCGTAGCTTTCACTTTAGCTGTTAGTGGTGGAATGAACGAGGCCAATCGTTTTCTTTTACTTATATACCCAGATCCTGTCATGTTAAATCGATCAATTTTGTCATCAGCCTTTCGTTTTAAGTTTGTACTAACTTGCTTTAGACGATCTTTTATTGAGGCTTCCATAGGACGGGCTTGAACCATATCCGATAAAAGTCCTACTCCAGCGTTTAATGCCTCCTTACCAACCACTCGAGCACCACTTGAAAGTAAAGGTAAAACTGATCTAAATAACCCTCCTAAGAAGCTCCCAATACCATGACCGCGTTGGTATGGTGAACCCTTATAAATTACTCCAACTCCTGATCCAGCTTGATGTGAATAATAATAATTTTCATATGGACATTTATGATGATCATGAGGAGAATACATTATTATAATTTGCGGAAATGTAGTTTAACACACACGGTTCCAAACTGGAATGGTATTTTTTGTCCTGTGCTCGATCTTATATCTATTTCCAGCGTATCGAACTCTCTTCGCATAACAGGTAAGTAGTGAGGTGGAGAGAAAATGTACATTTTATTCGCACCATAAATGTATTTTGAAGGATCTAATGAAATGACTCTTAATAGTGGAGTCATAACATCACCCACAATCTGAGGATCGATAATGTCGCAATATAGAAATAGTTGAGATGGTAACCCTAAGTGTAAATTAGCAGGACACTTCCCAAAATTTCTGTCTAGGAGATTTGTATTTGGTTCATAACCTAGTTGTAAACTTAATTTGGGTGATAATGTTACGGATGTTATATTTTTATCCAAAACAGAAACAGACACAAATTTTGTTATTTCATCATAACGAAATTTCAAGCTCTCTCTGATACCATTTAACGCTCTTAAAATATGTTCAACGTTATCGTAGTTGGTAGCGGGAATATGTTTTTTGTAGTACACTGTTGATGGTTTATCTTCATTAGGCATTAACATGGTTTTTGTGATGTATACAACATTTTCATGATCTTGAACAGTAAACATGGTGCATGGATATTGAAACTCGACAACTCCAACCGCCCATTCACCTTCTAATTTCATAGCTTTTGGTAATTTTGTTGAAAAATTTGTGGTCTTGTTATCAGGAAAGTATTCCATTGAACTATTGCTGAGCAAAGTTAAATAAAAACTTTCTTTATTCATATTTCTTTTAAACTAGAAGCTAAAATCCAACTGTTAAATTTATCTGGATAACCTTTCCACTTCACTAATACTTCTTTTCTGTTACCCGAATAACGAGTGCCAATTATTTTATCTATTTTATATTGTGAGGTGGGGTTGTAAGTGACCTTCTGTAATTCTCTTTCATAAAAAGTACCAACTATTGGTTCATTTTGTAAATCTGTTATTGTATAAACAACCCATGGAGATCTATCAATTATTGAAGATATAATAAATATTTCATCACTCCAATTTGATTCATATCCTTTTTGGAAAACATGTTTATATTTAGTTATTCGAACATAATCACCCACGTTGAAATTTGGTTTTGGATTTTCTAGAGAAAGTTTGTTTGACCCTCTATCATAAATATTAGTCCAAACTGTCATAATATTGTTGGAACTTACATCACATGGGCACATCTTAATACTCGAGTGAATGCTGTGATTATAAGAGTATATTAAATCTTGTAAAACATCTATATATCTATAAGTATTATTATGAGTGAAATAACGCCACATTTTCATTTTTAGAGTTCTTTGAAATCGTTCAACAATACTAGCCTTAATATCAGGATTGTTAGTGGTATAGTAATTTATCTTTTTGGATTTAAAGTATTTTTGTACATCTTTTGAAACAAATTCTGTACCTTTATCAGATTGTATGTGAGTAGGTGTTGTATTACTTTCAGTAAATATACTTTCAAAACATTCTTTAGTTGTTTCTGAGTTTTTCTTTTTCATTGGTCTTGCAAAAGCATATTTACTAAATACATCAATAACACAAAGTATGTAGTTGAAACCATCATTATATTGAGAATAAGTTCGCATATCACTTAAATCAGCTTGCCACAGCTCATTAATATTTGATAGAATGTACTTATTACGCGGGAATTTTTTCCGAATGGGTTTATGTAATGTATATGTTTCTTGTGATTGTAACCATTCCTTTGCTTGCTTTTTATCCATTTTACCCTTCATAGCTTTTGATAATTTATCAATACTACCAAAACCAGCGGGGTTAGATGGATCATAATAAATCCTGTTAATTTCTTCTAGTACGGGGTCCATTTTTCCCAATCGATCTTTTTATGTATTTTAGTTATAGATCTTTTATCTCCACTGCTCGGTGTAGAAAACTCTTGAACTTCAATCTCAGAGGTTTTGTTCAGATCTTTTACTTGAAGTTGGTTAATAAACTCACATCTCTTTGGATTTCCAATATAAGTAAGTGGTACTTTAATATCTTTTAATGCTTTAGCAAATCTATCCCACCCTATCGGATCACTTTTTTTTAAGGGTCTAAGTGAATCATTTATTAAATCAACAATATTACTTCCTGGAATTTTTTCATTATCAATTATGACTGTGCCTTCATTATCCCAACGTATTTTACTTTTACTTGTTCCAATTAAGTTTAATAATGACTCACCTTTTTTATTATAAGTTTTTGGTATTAAACTGAGTATTTGTGTTGATGAATACAGTGGATTTGCCTCACTTTCTATACTTTTAATAGATCCTTTCTCCTCCAACAAAGATTCAGCATCAACTGAACTTTTTAGATCTCTATCTTTATTTTTAAAACCAATTTTAGACCCATTTGAATCTTCATTAGATGTATCAGAATAAATTGGTAATCTGAGTGGTTGACGATCCTCTTCGGTAAAGTGAAGGTATCTTTGTAGTGTTTGTAAATATAACATCCACTTCTTTCGGTCTTCCGTCTTACTATTCATAATATTTTGCATTTCAATATCTAATCGAGACAAATTACTAGTAACCTTATTTTCTTGTTTTAATTTTTCAATCAATCCCGGTTCAATAAGTATCATTTTCTTAGCATTTTCCATGTTAACTGGCTAGTCCACTTACTAATCCACTCAATATTGCACCTAATATTATTGGTAAGAAAGCCCCTCCTTTTTGTATAATAATATTTTTTCTTAGTTTATGTTTACACTTATGCACCAGTTTACGGAGTATATTTTTGTGTTTATTCAATTTTTGTTTATCTTGATCTTTAAGAGGTATCTTTCCTTGTAAAACGTTATGAATACATTCACAAATACAATTTATTTCTTCTTCATCACACGTTTTAAGTAACGCTCTTTGATATTTTGGTTTAAGCGTATGCAAAGCGTTTAGCAAATGTTTATGCGTTGTGAGTCGACGATGCATCATTTAGAAATGATTTGAATTGTTTGATTCTTGGTGTATTTAAACTGCAAAGCGTTTAGCAAATGTTTATGCGTTGTGAGTCGACGATGTATCATTTAGAAATGATTTGAATTGTTTGATTCTTGGTGTATTTAAACTCTTTCGTGGGGACGTAGACTGTGCAGTAACCATTAAATGGGAATACATTTGTCTTGATACGACAAAAATCATTTGTATTCTGTTTTAAATCTACCATTAAATATCCATGCGCTTCTAAAGTTGCATCCCTGTAGGCGTCTTCAATGAATTTTGGGTTATCTGGTGACACTTGTCGTGCTAAATATCTTATTTGAGTTTTATCTCGAGGGTTTTTAAAATAAATTATATAACTTGAGTTTAAAGAAATGTCTCTTTGACCTTTACCTTGATGAAATAAATTTTGTGTTAAATAAAATACACTAAGATTCCTGTGATGACTACCTTTTGTAAATATATCCACAATTCTTCCATCAGACTCTCTCATTAGATCATCAATAATAATAAGGTGTGGGTTTTCACCATCAAACATATTAAGATTTGGAATTCCTTGATGATAGTTAACATTTGGTAAATTATTTAAAGCCTGCATTTCATCAAAGCACCATGTGATCTGATTAAAATCACAATTACATATTTCTTTAACTGATTTTATGAAATTTGTTACAAAATTTGACTTCCCACATCCACTTGGTCCTGCCACAATAGCAGTAAACGGATGGATAAAGTGAAACATTTCACACGTCTAGAGTTTTAAAGGGATGAAATAAAAATGAAAATTTTGGTGTAAAAATTAAATATATATATATATTGCTAAAATTATATAAAACATGTAATTTGTGAAAAACAGAATGATCTGTATACTATTTCTAACACAATTAGTACTTATCAGAATTTCACAATCACCTCAACGTCAAATTTAAGCACACAAATAAAAACTACAATTATTTTACATTATTTACAATCAAACAATAAATTTTAAATATGTAATAAACTATTATATAACATTACAGTAATATCATAATTTTACAATCAGTACAAAATTTGTATATACACACAGAAATAAAAGTAAAAAGTATTACACTTAGCGTAATTTATAATGTCCCCAAGCCAATGTATCAATGTTGTTGTTCATAATACATCGTTTGGTATCATTATATGATAAAGATGTTTTATTTATTTTTTGTGTAAAAATAGTGTGTTTGATTGACTTAAATCGAAGCATACTACAATATAATACATTTTTATTAAACAAACACGATTTGTAATTTTCCATATTCATTTTTTTGGTAACACTTTTGTTAACCCCTTTTGCCTTTGCTATAAATTTATCTTCTATTTCTAAGGCATACATTTTTGATCGCAACCCTACAAATTCCTTCAATACTTTACCATTATTCTCATCTTTAAAAAAACCTAACTTTTTTTTATTTATTTTTGGATATCCGTAAATATTATTTTCCGGGTAATCTGATGTATCGAAATAGTGAAGTAGATCTGGTTTTATATCCTCATAAAAATTGTCTGTAAAAATTTGATATATCAAACTATCGGTATCGGTGTACAATAACTTAATTTTATTATGAAACTTTTTAATCATGTAGTTATAATGAAATTCATATATAAGGGTCTTAGATATATCTAAAATACAAAATCCTAAATAAATCGGCTTATCATAAATTAATTTTGTTTTGTGTAATTGTATTGCAACTAAATGTTCTGAAAATATTGATAAACTATGGAATTCTGGTTTTGCAATCCAATCCTGAGCACCTAAAACTTTACCACGATTATCCCAGTGAGTTAGTAGTTTAACGTTTACTCTTTTTTCAATATTTTCCATAGTCTTACCGAAGACAGAATTGTTCATTAATTTAAAAAAGTCTTTTTCAAAGTTTGATGTAGCTAACGTTCTCAAACTAGTATTTAAGTCTATGTATTTCTTTAACCAAGAACTCTGTTTAAATTTTAAAATTCTATGTACTTTAATTAATTTAATCCCCATTTCAATGCATTGTTTTAAATTCCTGTAGTGAATGATGTATTTATTTTTATTATTTAAATTAGGAACTAATTTAGTTTCTTTAGTATTACCCACACATATGTTTTCAGGACATAACGGAAAGTCAGAATGCAAATTATGAAGTTCATCAGGATATTCCAAATCAACTTCTAAAACATAACCGAAATCAGAGTTATCCGACACATTATAATCTGTATTAGAATCTATCCATTCGAAACCACCAACAGGAAGAGATTGAGACATTGCCCAACCATATAAATTATTCGCATCAAAATATGTTAGATATGAATTAGGTTTTTCACTTTCATAATCTTCCATGAATTTATTATTTGCTCTAGCAAAACGATTGCTACACTGAGATACACCCCCTCTAATACCAGCTTTAAAAAAAGCAATTTTGTCATAGTCCGTTAACAATTCTAATTCTATTTTGGTAAATTTTAACATTGCATCCCAACTTAAACCTGGGGCAGTATAGTAATGAGCAGGATCTAATCCATAAGTTTTAATACAAAGCTTTCTAAAGTTTTCGAATACATCAGTCAAAAGTAAAACATCCGTTTTTAAATATAAATTGGAATAATCAGACATACTACTACACTTAAAATGTTGCCAAATATCTTTTGCGTGATTATAATCATCATTTGAAATATTTGAATCTGTGAGTGAACTATAAAATTGGTGTTGATCAGGAAGTGATGGATGTTTCAAGCAATCACTATTACACATAAATTCATAAGGATAAATACCTTTCCGTCTTAAACGTGAAAAATCTTCATTATTAGGATAGTTCCTTTTTAGTTCTGTAAACTGATCATCATTAAGATTTTTAGCTAGTTGATCTAAACTACACGATAAAAATTTCAATGAATCTATGAATCTTAAACTTACTGGTTGATTATTTATTGTTAACTGTTTTGAAAATGATATGTATCGTTCTTTATTTTGTGGAATAACTTCAACTTTGTCATCATCGAGGTTTAATGCATGGATAATGAAATGAGCATCGTAATGACTGAGGTTATGTAAAAATATTGGAATATGACGAGGGGTTCTGTACTTAGAACTACACACTTGATGTGCAACACCCCTAAAACTGCCAGTGTGCCAATCAAAATCGTAAAAAAGATCTTCATTTAACTCAGTTTCACAAATATGACATATGTTTGAATTTGAAATTTTAATTTTATCTTCATCTGATAATGGAACGAGACATTTTTGGAAACTATTTTTTTTAAATATTGTTTTCACATCTTCACAAAGGCGATTCATAAACACTTGTGCACAGTTTGACCCACTATACGTCTCATATTTTGATAATCTGTTATCATATGAACATTTAATGTAATATCCAAAACTATACACTTCATGTTTTTGAATATTAATTGTACTAGGCTTGGATGGATCGTTACTACATGATTCTATTGGGTTCAAAAATGCCTCAAAGTCTGCATAAACCACAAAGGGCATTTTCAACTTTTTCACGAATTTATCAAATTTTAATTTATTATTTGAGGTTGCTTTACCAAACCAATCCTTTTTGGAATCCTCACCGTTTGGTAATTCCGTACAAATGTGAGCGCAATCATATTGTTGATGGTTATTAAGTCTTTCCTCCGATGGGAAATGAAGTAAACATGAATCACATATATAAACTGCACAATGATGTCTTGATATTTGTGAACTAACTAATCGCGATAAGTTTTTAATATAACAGTAATGATTGTTAGTACCATTCGATATATATAGTAGGTTAATATGATTAGGTGTACGACATTTTGTTAAATATAAAGGACCTACAACAGAATTACACTTTTTTTCTTTATTATACTCTAAGCCAAAAACATTAATACTAATATTGTTTAATTTCTCTACTTTTGATATATCTGCAATTATAACCGGAAAAGAAATACCAGTAAATTTTAGTTTATTTCCATGAATTGCGTAAGATGCTACCCGATCTACACTTTTACATACAGGATATAAACCAGAGAGTAATGCCCATTTGAAACACATATTATCATTATTTTTAACATTGATTACAGCTTTTTTTGATTTAATATCTTGAGGAAGGTCGATATATGAACTACCACGTAGGGGGTTGAATTTGTTAACATTCATATCTATGTATTTAATTTGATTAAGACTCCAACCACTATCTTTTTTTTCAAATTGACAAATTTTACCGACTACAGTGTCTATTAATGATGAATAAAAAATATTTAAGTCATCTCCCTGACAAATTATGTAATTAAACGTTTGAAAATCAAACGTATTTTTAATATCTTTAGTTTGTTGTATGAAATCAGCATGCAATATGAAGTTTATTTTAAAAATTGTATGTTGTTGAATACATTCATTTATCAAAAATAAGATATCAATTTTTAGCGAATTTAAAAACGATTCCGGTGTTTCAAAATATTGTCCCGATTGAAGTGTTTTACTATTAATTCTATATGTTAAAATTCGATTGCCAAAAGCGGTTTCAACAACTGTAACATTTGTTAATGAATTATGTGATTTTAAAAGATTATTTTTATGTGAATTGCTTTTTAAATGGTTGTTTAGATACCTTTTATTAATATAAACATGACATGTATCACATTCCACCTTATTGTTGTCCACATCATTGGTTTCAATTGATGATGTAGAAGCTCCTTCATCAAATTTTGCTTTCTTGGTAACCTTATTTTCATCAGTAGTGATACCTCGTTTGATACCTCTTCCAACTTGTTGTTGACTGTAACAAAAAGAAAATTATTAGACAAATCTTAAAATAAAACATTACTACAATAATATTTCTTATTGAGTTTGTACTTCTAATACTTACATCAACTTTGTTTCAACCATCAAACATTGATTATACAACTCATCATCATACGATGAATCGAACAGTTCATGCTTCTCTATTTCATCACAAACTTTAGACAGCTCCTGATTGAATTCGCTGTTGGATTGTTCTATATTCTCTTCAATGGGCGCGGAAAAGAAAGCACTGGTGCACATTTCACTGAAGTTTTCCATCTTTATAATAAAGAAGAAAGTATGTAGCACAGTAAGTAACAGTTAAGTGTTGGTAGAGCAACTGATACCCAATTTCAAATAATGTCCAATATTCATAGTCTAACAAAGGATTAGGAAAGTCATGTAAAATCTAATGAGTACACAGAAGTACTTTAAGTAAACAGAATCACATTCACTAATCCACTAATGAGTGTCATTGTTAAAAAAGTATTTTTTAACTTTTTCACTTTCTGCTATTGTCTTTGTAATATTGTATACGAGGCCGTTTGTGTTGTCGTAGATGCTATCCTTATTATTCTTTATGTAATATTTAATCCTCGTGGTAGCGTGCTTCCAGTGATCACTAGTTGGAATCTTGGATAGTTTCTTCATATCATACATTTCAATTTTTATGAGATGCGTCGCTTGGTCTCCGTCGTCAGAATTTGTAGAGATGTATGATACGCCATCTCTAGCAGCTCGTGTCACAGTCGAGGATAGCAGCTTCTTCCTTTTTATTTTTGGTACCACTTCAAAAAATTGATCAATCGGTTGCGATTTCCTTTTTCCACCATCGTCTGTGTTATTAACGACGATGTCATCACTCTCTTCTTCGTGTTGAGGAGAGAGTGGCGAGTAGTAATACTGTTTATAGGTATTTTCATTATCGTCTGCGAAGCTGAATGATCTCTGCAACAACAGAGTTATCACGTTAATATCAATTTGTTTACACTTAATCACACACGTTAGGAAACAACAACAGAAATACAAGTAAGTTTGTCAATAGAATAAACACTTACCTCCATGGCCATTGATGCGTTGAAGTAACACAAGCGTAGTATTGGTTGACGTATACAATGCACTGTGGTCAAACGACCATAGACTGACTGCATGACTGCAACTGTTCGATCTTATATAGCACCATTCTTATCTAAAGCAAATTACTAAGTACAACGAAACTGATTGTAACTCTATGAGTCAACAAACTTATCTCACGTTCCTTATTCTTATCTAAAGCAAATTACTAAGTACAACGAAACTGATTGTAACTCTATGAGTCAACAAACTTATCTCACGTTCCTTCGCAACAGGCATCAACCTGCTTTGTGACTCCCACAAAGAATGCGATTTAATATTTACAACGAGCAATACACCAGATTTCAACAGTCGTATTACGGACGTCGACCGGAACCCATATTAAGCGAAAAACAGTTTAGAGATTTAGCACCGCTGTTTGTCATTGATTGCTCTAGACAAGTGGATAATCTAAAGACAGGGCCAGTTGTGGACGTGAGAGTAGAAATTGAAAGTGATTCGGAGATACCAGATCAAACTTCAGCATATTGTCTCATTCTGAACGATTGCATTGTTGAATACAAACCATTAAGTAACATTGTTAAGAAGATATCATGAAGACGGACACCCTTATAGTGGAACTCCAAGGATTTAAAGATTCTTTAAATCATTTTATTATCAAAGAATTGGCCATTGCGAGTCATGATCATACACAGACGTTCTTGGTGAAACCACCATATTCATTCCATTACCTAACACTAGAAGAAAAAAAGCAGGTGAGATGGTTAGAAAGAAATCGAGGAATTTACTGGAGTGAAGGCTACATAGACTACAAAGAGTTTAAACGTGTTATTTTACCATATTTAGAAAATAAAAAAATTATGACAAAGGGTTTGGAAAAGATTACGTGGATTAAAGAGTTATGTGCAAACTGTGAAGTGATTGACATAGGTGAGAAGGGATGTCCTAATTTTGCGACATTAAAAAAAAAGTTCTGTAAAAATAAAACTGATTTTAATTGTGTGAACCATAAATTGAATTGTGCATTGAATAATGCTGTGTGTATTAGAAAATGGTATTTTGATAATAATATGTCTGTATTTAATTTATTTATTTAATAATTATTGTGTTGATCAGTTAATTAAAAATGTCTATGTACTCAAAGTGTTTTATTTAATATAATCAGACCCATATAACAAACTTTAAATTAGCTGCAGCAAAATGATAATCCTAAGCTTTGTGACTCCCACAAAGAATGCGATTTAATATTTACAAATCACTATAATTGAACATTCCTATGACAACCATTGAATAGATTGGTACTGTAATAATCTGCTAATAACAGTAATATCATGGATACACTAGAATTACAAAAACATATGAAAAAGATTCATCCCAGTCTAGAAAATAATGTTTATGCTGCTAATAGACTACCTATGTATACACATGTACCAACGTATATAATATGCAATTTGGATGCGGATGATAAACCAGGTTCACACTGGGTAGCTGTACATATCGATACGAATGGTATCGGTCAATATTTTGATTCATATGGACGAACACCTGAGCGATATCATCTCCAGTTTTTGAAAAGGAATTGTAAGAGATGGGACTGGAATGTTGATAGGATTCAGAATGATTGGACTTCAGTTTGTGGTGAATATTGCTTAATGTATTTGCTATTTAAGTTTCAGGGATGTTCAATGCATAGTTTTACGAACATATTTACAGGGAACACACTGCACAATGATATTTTTGTGGATGAGATCTTCCGCTCATATTTTGTAGAAAAAAGTAATAAAATATTGAAATAAAAATGAATGTGTTTTATTGATGACATAGAAAAGCAGACATACAATGAGTAATAGATAAGAACGCCAAATCAACCGTAGGGCAACAGATTCGTGGGTTCTGGCGCAACGTAATGAGGTGTTCGAAGTATAATAGATAAAAGGATTAGGCGAACAATGGAATGCTAATGAGGGTGCAGGACCACCGGAAATCAATGAGATAACAGTTAATTGATTTGCATAACTCTAGAACCACGCATCCTACGCTAAAATGGACCGCAGATTTGAGATCAGAGCACACCAAAACCTTTTTTTTTTTTTTTTTTTTTTTTTTTTTTTTTTTTTTTTTTTTTTTACGATGGGTGCTACAGATTCGCGGGCTCTGGTGCAAGCGCGGGCTCTGGCGCTTGCGCCAGAATCCGCGAATCACAACTACTATCACGCAAATACGGCTGAAGAGATTTGGATGAAATATCACAAACACACACACCGATAGTTTATAAAAATAATACTTATTCTTATTCCGGTAGTATGTTCCCGTGGGATGGTTTTCGATAACCACGCGGGTGAAGCCGCTGGCAAAAGCTAGTAGTTGAATACACCAGGCAAAATTATCTGGATACTTTGCATGTAGATAGGTTTGGGTTGTATTTAATGGTTTATACATACATTAACAGCTTAGTCACCACAGTGGTCAGTGAGAGATGTCTTATAAATAAGTGACTGATCGTTTTCTCCCTCAAAAAAAAAAAACAAAAAAATATGTCTAGCCTTTCTCGAACAATTTTGGGGCTTTTTACCAGCCTAACCAAATGTTTATATAATTTAATATTTTACTAGGAGCGACTATCTACCTGACTTTTAAGACCCAGTAACTGGGTAATACGGTACACCTTGGTAATACTAGTAGTCAGACTTTCGGACTTCTGACGACCCGTAAATACACTCAAAAATACATGAATGACAGCCGGCACCAAAGTGTGTTGCTTAACGTGATTTCCAAGGCACGGAGGAGTTTTCAACCGACGAAAAAAAAACGGAGGAGTTTCTCAATTCGACGCGTATATTATTATTATTTTTTTTATGTATGACCACGCATAACTTTTTACATAGTGCTCCGATTGTGGCAATTCTTCTTCTATTGGAAAGGGTATACTCCCAAGGTGGTCCCATATAAATTTGAAAAACAAAATCGAACTCTAAGGATCGAAAAACAGGGGATGATTGATTGTTCACTTACTGATCGTTAAGTATAACCACGCATAACTTTATACAGAGTTGTCCGATTTTGATAATTCTTTTTTTGTTGGATAGGGTATGGTATACCTTGCCAAGTATTATTAGTATATTAAAGTCACAAAAAATTATAAAATAAAAACTTTTTAACAAAAAATTAAACCGCCGAAAAAACTGAAATTTTGGTATGTATAGATGGTCACCCATCCACGGATCAGTCCCGGCAAGCTATAGCTTTCCCTGGTAAATCGATCCATGCTCGATATTACTTAGCAACGAGTCCCTCTTCAAATATCGAACACTTAATTTAATATTACATTTATTCAATTCAATAAGTCACGTACGTATTTATTAACATTATCATCGCTCTCGGATTTATGAGATTGCCAGTTGGAGAGTAGCATCGAATTTCTTAGCGCGATAATTTCCAAGGGCGTTCCTAGTTCTTCTAGGTTGTTAATGAGAGGTATACTGTCTCTTCTCGAGATGCCAACAGTAGCGGAGAGTTGTGCGTGGGTCCTGCAGCAGACCATGTGGCCCCACGAGCAGCCAGCCACTGCCACGTCCATGTTGAGTGAGGGA